>CM043019.1:114295542-114756101 GCA_023690525.1 Holotrichia oblita
AAATAAATAATATCCTCACAATTATTAGATGTTATAGAAATTGCATAAATTTAAATAACAATAGTACCGCAGGTGGATATATCAACCAATTGCACAATAATTACTTAACATATTAGGTTATTACATGTTCACTATTAACTGAATCGAATAAATTATTTAATATTTAGCAACCGTATAGGTGATATTACGATAAAGTTATTAAAGAGAAATCTACTGTAACTAATTTAATATGAGATACATACGTTAAGTATATACATATGCATGTTTTATTTTATTTTTAGGTCGAACTCTTGTTAACGAGCATTTGCTTTCTTCAGATATGGTTTCTATATGCAGATCGTCTATATTTAAATTGTAAAACATAAGCAATTTAATTACTTAATTGCCGGTTTTCTATTACTTATTTTACAGTAGGATTCTTATGTATTCCTATGTGAAATGAAATTAAAGATCCATAAAACTAGTAAACCGTTTGAAACAACTCAATTTTCTATATTTTCTCAAAGAAAAGGACGCAAGTACAAGGATGTATGTATATTGCTTTACTAGATAAAGTGTTTTAATGTTTTGAAATAGCTTTATATGAGCCTTTCATGCATATACATATATCTACACCCATCAATGCAGTAGGTATAGAGATACAGAGACAAACACAATTATACAGAAAAAATCTGAAGAAATGCGGATAAGTCACAATATTACAACAATCTCACCACAATAAAAAATTAACTCTAGATGCTTTTTTTAAACCATTTGCCATATATCATAATAATTTTACATGATGAGCCGCTGATACTCATTTCAGTAATTAAAAGACTAATTGAGCCACCGATAAAATATCCAAGAATTTTGGAATAAAAAAGATATCAAGAAATAAATTCATTCTGACAGAATATTGTAAAGAGTTGTATTTAGTGCAAAATTCTACACCCAGTTTTGATTAGGTGATAATCGCTCTACTTAATTATATTTGCAGGTCAGTAAAGGTGATGTTTAGCTATAAGGCATGCTGTTTGTATTAAATAATAATATTTTTCCACTACTAGCGTTAGAAAACGTCATTATTTGGTATGTTTTCGGGCCGAGAAGATGAATTTCTCTCCTAGTAGTCAATAATAAAAATTATCTCCTACTAGTAAATAATAAAAACAATTGACAATAATAAAATTATGATTTATTCAATAAAAATGTATAGAATAGAAATAATTTGAATATAAAACCATAGATGTCGTATAGATGCACGAATGAAATCCGCAATTCAAGAAAAAAGGTTAGGTTAACATTTAAGATAAATAAACAAAGTAGGAAATAAGTAATTTGGTAAACACTACTTATTAAAATAATAATTAATAGCGCACTTATGGCAGGTTATGTTAATTCCTGACGTACTGGCTTGCAATAAAATCTCGTACACCTAGTTTTACCTACATATATTGATTTCACCTTTTGTGACATTTCTAATTTGACGTTTCATTTCCAAAAGTACACTATTTTTATAAGTCACCACAACCTCTATGCATAGTGTCACATCCGTCAAATCTAAAGTCAGCTTACATTGAAAAATAATCTTCAAAAATTAGCTTGCTTGACATTAAGGTGTACGAGATTTTATTGCAAGCCAGTGTACCAGTATTTTTCATACTCTATTTGATTTGCTTCCTTGCGAATTTCTGCAGGAGTACAACTACTGTCTGACATTTTTTCGTATTGTGACAAGACATGAATAAAATCTCAATTTGACATTAAATGTTTATTCATTTGTTTTTACAGACTAACATGTTTTCTATGGATATCTTAAATTAAACATTTATCGGAACGGCTTATTATATTACATTATTATTGAGAAAGCGGTTAAATATGCTAGTAGTGGAAAAAATAGTATATAAACCACGGCAGAGAAGATTTTTCTCAGCCTCTTAGCATTGTTTCCCTCGACGCTTCGCGTCTCGGGAAATAATGCTACTCGGCTGAGAAAAATGTCTTCTCTCCCTTGGTATATAATTACTATTTGCAATTAATACTATGTCGTAGTTTTACAAAAATTAATTGTTTTTCCAATTTGTGTTTCATTGCAAGGTAACTTGAACATAATTATGATAGAATCAATTCTTGTATCTTGCCTTTTCAGATAAACTATCTTCCAAATACCAAATATTCAAATTCAATAAATTTCATTCACCTTAAACTAAAAGTAAGTACATACATACATATATACACAATAATGATAGACCTATTTACATTTACTGTATTCCTTTTCTTTTTACCTTTCAAATCTCATTCCACACTCCTAAACCATAAATATGTACTTTCGATAATATGAGACGTTATGTAATATTGTGATAACTATATACATGTGCCAGAACGTTTGGTAATTACAGTAATATCTCCATGACTATCGCCGCCTATTCACTACTTTAATGACCATACCATAATAAATAGCTCCCTATCTACTTTGATTGGTATGCCAAGATTACCTGACTACTGAATTTTTAAACGTTATTAATACGCATAAAATTGAATCAATAGCTGTAAAATTGAAAGATTACATACGTGGAATGTTATGACTTCTTCATTTGAAAGGAAAGGAATGTTATTTTTAGATCTAATCTCTAACTTCAACTAAATTAACGTCAACCTCTGATAATTTTATTAAAAAAATGTTTTTACCTTATTTATTCGTTGGTAATACAAGGAAGTTCTCATTAGATAAGAGTAACAAGTCAATAAAAAATCCAAGAAACTTATCCGTAAGTATAATTTAATAGCTTTCGAATAGAAAACACTCCGGTTTATATTTTTTATGTTAATTATTATTGAATTAAGACGCCAATCATTTAATTTACCATTAAGATCACTACGTCTGCAACTAATAAAATTTATACAGTTAAAACCTTCAAAATCTGTTTGCTTTCAATAGCTATACCATTTTCACGGTTTAATTATTTAGTATTCAACTTTCTTCTATTGTCAAATCCACCTTCTAACTCTTATAGAAATACGTTTCTGTTTAATAACGTATTCAATTTTTTGCTTTATTACTAAGAATAATAAGCTTTAAATATAGTAATCTAGACCATTTGAAGAGGTATTGAACGGTTACAGAAATGTTAAACAAAAACAGCTTACGTAATAATGTTTTACAATTACAATATTCTAGTAAATTCAAATCTTTGCATAGAAATACTTATGAGTTGATTGTTGTACGTCTTCTTCCTAGTTTGTAGTTTATGTAATCTAAAGTTTGTTAATGCAAACCAGTATGTACCTACAAGACATTATTCTAAATGCAACAGTATACACGTCGACAGAGATAGTAAATAATGTTAAGCGCACCAATACCGAACAAAGCTATATATAATTAGTATAATACAACTACATGGTGTACACTGGTGTATATGTACTGTATTTGATTTGACTTGATTTTAATTAGATTAAATTGGAAACCCATTGAATCGATTGCGCTAATGCAGGAACATAACAAACAGCGTCGTTTAAAAGCGTATTTAATCAGAAGCACTGTTAAATCTAAATAGTTTAGATATATTATGAAATTTAGAAGTAATATTAACTCATGGTTTGTGTAAATGGGGCCAGTTATGAACAAGAGCCACGTGCTCCAGTAGAAAATCTATAATATACCAATATCACTTTACTAACACACATCAACAAATCATTCAATTCTAGTGTTTTTAAAATCAAACAGACTACAAATTAACACAGGAAAATCATTTAAGACGATTAATCATAACAGCAATCAAACACGATATCAGAGAAAAATATAAAATTTATTTTAAAATAGTTCAATATCGAAACTTTTTACAGCAAGCTGGATTGATGTGTGTCAATCTTCGTTTATAAATCAAAGCTCTGTAACAGAATGATTGGCCGTGTGGCCAATTCTACGAAAACAGTTTTCAATGTATGACATATTGAATACAGAAGAAATTGGGTTAGTTTATAAATAGATGAGTGACAAACTTTCATTCAACGTTCACGTGCGAATCTTGCAGTGGTGTAAAATTGTTCAAAAATAAAATAACCATGGAAAATCGAAAAGACCGACGTGTTTTAATAATGCTTGTTCAATATCAGTCAATTGTCTAAATACACGTAGAATGTGGATAACAGATATTTTCAAGAAATGAATTCGAGATTGGAATCATAACTATACTATAATACTATAATAAGGCGACAAAAGAAACCAGTTTATTGCTTATTGACAATTGCCAGGCTTATCCGAAATTTACGAATCTCCATATCGCTTTTTCACCCAACACAACTTCAGTCATATAGTTCAGGATATTATATGAGCCATTATAGAAAAATATGACTGAAAGTTTTACCGAAATGGTATCCAATCATCCAACTTACGAATAAACGGCTTATAATTGTTTCAAACACGCTGGATTTGTTGGAAGGAGTGACGCTGTATCAGCTTATTGTGTAGCACAACACGGTATTAATAATGAAGACGACATACTATTATACTTTAGGGTAAGTAATTGGAACTGAGGTACAGTACGTTGATGTTGAAGGCAACATCATCACATACGAAGAAGACATCGTACGGAGCATAAAATAAGCAAAATCCAAGGAAAATTATCAGAAGGGGAGATTTGGAAAGAAGAAACGTGTATGGCAGCAGATGCATTGAAAGCTGCAGACTTTTTATTACGATTTCTTCACGGAAAAATTGATAAATAAAAAATTAAAAGTGCGATGACTTCTTTACCCAATACTGTCCACGACTTTAATTTAAATATAAAGCGAAAACAGACAAAATAACTCAAAGAAAAAAGTTATAGAAGACAAGCAGGATGGAAAAATCGTCGAGATTGTAGCCTTTTTCAATATTTTCTATTAAACTGTTGAACAAAAAATCTCCTTCATAAAATAAATCAGTATTTTCTAGATATTGGATCCCAATTAGTATGATCTACAAATTGATAAATCAACCTTATAGATTTCATAAAAGGTGCTATAAACCTTACATCCCTAATTCTGAAGATTCTTCTTCTAAACTTTGGTAATTACCCAAACTGAATTAAATAATAAAGAAGAGCTCTTTGAATCTCGTCTGCAGCAAGCGAACGTTTTAGAAAATTTAAAGAAAAGTTAGAGTATCCATACACGGGAAAAAAATAAGCGAGTTGAAGTAATTTCTTTCACTATGGAAAGTGAACTGGTGTTTGGCAAGATACAACCAACCTGATGAAGGAACTTCGCTTACTTAATATACAGTAGCAATCATTGGCAGTTATTAACAAATGTTTGCAAGCTGTTAATGAGAAAAAACTCAGTAAATGTGAAAGAGACATATGATCATGAGTCATTATTTAGGTGTATAAGGTATGAAACTTACAAATTAAACATATGTTCAGATTTAAAAGTTATTTACAGTGTTACAATTAAGATATTCAAAATACTGTTATTTTTTTGTTAGTGGGACAGCAATGCAAAAAATAAACACTACAAAATTAAATATTGGCCTCGATGCAAACCAACAGAAGTAGATGTTAAAAATGTGAAACAAAAACAGTTAATTGAGAAGGAGAAGATACTTCTACCCTCTCCTTCAGATTACGTTAAGCCTCATCAAAAATTCTATTAAGGTACTGAATACAGAATGAGATGCTTGTATATATTTAAAGCAGAAGTTGCCGCGTATAAATGAGGCAAAGATCAAAGAGGCACTTTTTGTTAGACTGAAAATTAGACAACTATTTGGAGATGCCAACTTTATGTTAACTTTATATGACACTGAGAAACGAGCATGGGATGCACTTGAAAATATTTGCAACTATTCTTGGAAACAATAGGTACATTAGGGAACTACCAGGAATACTTAGAGGAACTATTCTCGGCTAACGACGTTATGGGATACTACATATCGCCAAAACTAAATTTTCTTCATCCTCATTTGGATTTATTTCCTGAAAAGGGGCCAGTGTGATAAACATTGTCAAATAGCTATTAGAACAAATTTAGCAAACCATGTTGGTGGGGATTGGTCAGTCAGAGTTGGTTAGTTGTTGGTTAGCCATAGGAATACGATGTATATACTTTTTTTGGGAGTTGACTTTGAATAGTTTTTGAAATAATCAAACAAATACATGGAGAGTTAATTATATTACGAACTGCTTTTTCTCTGAAACCATTATAGCTAAAGAAATAGAACAAAAACTCAGAGATTATTCTGTAGTGTGTTATATGTATATGTACCTACATATTTTACTTAGATATTTCTATGTGTAAATACTGCACAAAGAATACATAGATAGTTGTTGTTGTCAATTTTAGAGCAAAATAAAGGACACTGCTCATAGTATCCATTTACATCACAAAAAATTCGTTGAAAAACCGAAGTCCTACTGAAATAAAGCATGGAACCGAGTCGTTGTTTCAGGAAAATCGTTTTTGTTTACGAACTCGTGATAGTCACCGTAAAGTGGCAAGAAAGCTTCCATAGAAACAAAAGCTTGTAATTTCCTAAACTTACATCTATCTACCATACAAGTAGATCTACTCTAATTCACGACGAAACACTAGATGTAATTAGTTACGTCAACAACGAGCTTAAACCAGTGTTGATACTATATTTTCATTATATACACTCGCAAAAATATTTAGATGTTCTTGAACAAAGCATTTTAGAAGGTTGAAATGACATACCATCGCCACCAAATTTCAAGTATACTTAATAGAAGTGCTGAATGCAGAAAAAAAAACAGAAGAATCAAAGTAAATGATGTGAATTTAATTAAAATATGCGAACGTTTACTGGTGATCATATCTTTATGGCGGCTGGTATAGTAAAATATTTATATACTAAAGCTCTAAATTATGTTTACACATATAGGTTTCTCATTTGCTTGTACTTACTAAGTAATGATTGTACGATCACTGAAGAATTTAAGAATATATTTCATTCGCTCTTGTAATGGAAACCAAGGTGTATAATGGATCTAAAGTTGTTAAACTTCTTACATCCTTATCCAATAAATTCACCATATATAAGTATATATCCTTGCAATTTAGACACACCTTATTCCAGCATATTTACGTCTGACTCTAAGACAGAAATATTCAATTTAATTCCAGATTTTTTCACTCGAAAAATAACAGGTTCTACCTACGACAGTATTCCATTCCGAACACCCTCAACGGTATATTTTTAACGCGTAGCTCTGCACATCTGATAAGCGAAATTAATGTTGATGAAAAACAGCGAATGGGCTGGTACCCGCGTACCACACACAGCGGGAATTCTTCTGTACACATACGTAAGTTGGGTTATAAATTAAAGAATAAGCTTGACATTCAAAAGTCGATTTTTACACGCTTTTGCGCGTACATCGATACATTTCAAAAAAACCGACGACTAAATTTATGTCCGTATACCATTGCACACCCACATGCGTATTTGCAAGTCAACATTTATACATATTTTGCTTGCGTGTAAGCGTACGCGGATAAATTATTGTCTCCTGAAGCATTCCACAAATAACAAGAAACTTACTACTTTGTATACATTAATAAAAATGCCTGACATTGGTAAAATGATGAGACATCAGGCAAGTATTTTATTAAATATGTGTGTATGTGTTTTTTTCTTGCTTGAGACAACAAGGAATAAAATGTAAAGAACTTAAATCTGTCGTTGTGCTTTTATATACTCACCTAATAAATAAAAAAGAAACCATAAATCTGCTATTTATAGATATGGCTCACAATGTTTTATATACATAGTGTATATCGAAACCTTAGTTATAAATGACTGTTAGCTTTAGTAAATTTTGACCACTTTAATGGCCATATAAGTCTTAATACCAACAAACTATTACAAGACACAATATATGTACTATCGCGAGCACTTTAAACGACTCAAACTGCCATAAAACGTATCTATTGTAGGCTTTCCTTACTCGGAGCAATATTTAGGTAAATATAACTGGGCAACTGTAATAACCCGTATAGCCGCAAGCCGGAGGGTAGACACTATCTAAAAGAAATTTAAACGAAAAGAATTATGAATATATTTGACATGAATATGATGTACTGAGCGAAGGTAGAGCGTACTCAAATTAATTGAATAAGAGAAAATGTCATCATTTTTCTCAGGGAAAATATTGATCTAACAACAATTATTGCAAAAATTATAAACTTACAGATTAGTACACGTAATTATGGAAAGAATTTAATGTTATTTTATTAGTATGTGGTCAATGTTTTAATTGAAACAGCCGATAATAGATAACGTATAGAAATATTATGTAATTAACGTCTTTTTACAAAAAGTCTCAAATTAAACAAGGTATACTTCTAATACAAAAATATCTCTTATTTCTTAGCCTTTTGTGAAATTTTGTTTAAAATGTCGGGTTTAATTGAAATTATAATACTTATAATTTACTGACATTAACAATACAAAATTTGATGAAGAAATATAGTTGTTTATAGATGCACATTATGGTTATATAAAAGAAGATTAATGATAATATTTGTCGGTGTTTGTTTTGCCGGATACTTAAGAACTTTAAACGTTTGTATAAATACGATAGTTGTATTAATTTAATAAGAATTTAAAGCCAATAATAGTAGTTTCTTAGTACAATTTGCACTACTGAAGTAAATTCAATATAATTTCTTTTTAGAACTAATTGTCAACCGTTAAGTACCTGGAAAATGTTTAATTTAGACCAGTTAGATGCCGTGTAATACGTTTTCAATTGTCTCGTCCAATAAAATGTTCCTAAATCAACTGATAATTACCTTAGATATATTTCACCCTATTAAAAAATCAATATATATTCAGAAATAAATATTTGTTTAAATTGATATTTACTTTTAATCATTTCTTAATGTTTTGCAAACATTGTTTTTCCTTCATCAGATTTCCTAAAAATACAATAGTAATATTATATATAAAAATATATTTTAAACTTGCACTGCGTATGAATGTTCTAGACATATAATATCAAACAGAGCGAATTTCGTCAATAAATACGAATCATATTATAATCATGTAGGATGTATTACAACCATCATAGGATATATAATTTATTGCGAATCTTTCTACCTGCTTGTTGCAACCCCTAATTACAGTCGCCCAGTGCTATTTCTCAAATGTTTCGAGAAGCTGTATACGGCCATAACGCTTGAAGTGTGAGTCGTTTAAAATGCTCGCGATAGTACATATTTATAATATCACGCTGGATTGTGAAAAAGTAGTCTAAACTCTCACAAAAAAGTTGCTTTGAATAGAAGAGAAGCATATACACAATGTAGTGAAATACTACCACTATGAAAAAGATTTACTTTGCAAAATATCTTGACTGCAAAGATAATAAAAGTACTCTTGAGTCAGATATAAAAGCTGCTCATCTATTCGTTGTTTTTCAGAATGTAGGTTCCTAAACATTGATGACAATATAGCCCATTTGAAATGCGTTACTATAACACGCTCAAAACCCGATAGTCCTCCTAATAAAGAGTTGCACCGCGGAAGCTTTCTATATAGTCAGTGACCACTCTCGTAATTATCGGTTTTCTGTGTAAACTAATCTATTCTTAAATGTCACCACTTTCTTGTAGGTATTCAGCCATTTCATCAAGTTCGAAATGAATTCAAAAGTTATTAACAAAAAGTGTAGTCTTTTGAGTAGTAATGTAATTGTAGCGGTCGTTTTATATTATAATTACAATTATTACAATTATAACTACAATTGCTTCATACAAGATGTCACGAGGTGATATCGGAAACAGTTAATCTTTTAAGCAGTTATAACACCAAGTTTGATATCAGCAAATTCAGACCCTTGGTTTAGTTATTAAACATTTGTGATTTGATCTTACTGGATTTTTTGTGAGAGCATGCAAAACATTATACTATATTTTCAGATGTGGTTATAAAAGTGAAGGTTTTAATTATCCTGCACTATCGAATTATATCAACCGCACACATAAAGGCATCTTTGTTTTGCCGACTAGGTATATTATGTGATCATGACATAAAAGAACAGAGCTGTTAACTAAAAATTTCTCGAATAATACTCCTTCTGGATTTTCAGAAAGCTTCCTAAAAATGATATGTTTTCGTTTTTAATGTCAACATTGCTAACGCTGTGGTAATTCCATTCACTCTAAGGAATTCCTTTTGAACCAGAATTTAAGAGAAACCATAAATGTCTAAATATAGACCTCAAAGTCGTTCTTCTAACTTTTCTGCTTAGATATTAAAACCACACACACGGCTTAACTTTCGAAATTTTTGAAAATCTATTCATTCTTATTTGTCGCCATGTCATAGCATTTTGCAATAAAAATATGTAACTATGCTATTTTATATTTTTTTGCGGCAAAAAGTTATTGTCTGTAACCGAAGTAATTAGATAAAAATATGTGATTTATTATAATATTTGGCGCATATAAAGCTAAATTAGTATCACAACAAATATTTGCTACCATTTTTATGAAGGATATGAAATTTTATCTCTGTAAACCATTAGCTGTCTTTTCAGTTAGGAATCTTTCCTGATTCTTTGAGACTGCGTTCAACTATGTACCACATAATGGGTAATGATATTACTTGAATCTTGTGGAATCCGAGAAGTTGTTCGACGTTGGTTTGCATCGTATCTGGAGAATAGATCGCAGTATGTGGAGATTACAGTACAAAATGGAAGAGGTTCGTATAAATCTGGCATAGATCCAGTTACTTTAGGAATAACACAAGGATCGGTGATAGAACCTATATTGGTTACTTCATACACAAATGATATTGATGTTTGATTTTTCATTCTTATGTACGCGGACGATACGTCGGCTAATGCTACTGGACCTACGAAGGGAGAAGCCATTTGAGCTGCCAATTTACTTTTAGAGCAACTATGTTTGCTGTATAAACTATAGCGCTCTTATTTCACATCAGGCAGAGAATTATTGGTTCACAATTGAAACTCACTTATAACAATAAGTTACTGGGATTATCTAATGAAACAAAGTTCTTAGGTTTGCACCCAACGGACAAGCTTAACTAGAAACTACATTGTGAAAATGTGTACTGTGTATATAGGTATTCAGCAGAGCTTTATTTCAATTTCGTTCCTTATGGAATACAGTGGAGTTGAGAGTATTGAAAACATTATCTTTCGCACAGATGGAATCCAGGCTAATGTACCTACGCCATTATTTTTTGGGGAAATTCTTTTTCTACGTCTTCAGTTTTTGTAACACAAAAACAAATCATGACATATTATAGGTAATAATATACACGCTACATACAAACACATTATTACAAAAGATAACACTGATATGAAACACACAAATAAAACAATAATTTGTATTGGAAACAAAATAAAAAGTAAAATAGAACTCCACTCATCACAATTTTGTCATATTAAAAGATTAGCAGTACCTAAACTGCATTAAAAGAGGAGTTACTAAAATTCTGGAGATTATTCCATATAAATGTTAATATATTCTTCTTCTTTCTACGCTAAATTAGGAAAACTAATCTGTTCTCAAATGTCACCACTTTCTTGTAGGTATTCAGCCATTTCATGAAATGCGCGGCATTTCTACCATGTTATTTTTCAATGGCAGTTATGTACTACTGACAGAAAGGTGATAAATGATGTAAACATGTATAACCACTTAAACACAAAATCATAGACCATTGTACTAGAGATAACGGACATTTCTAACTACGAGGAATTACTCAGGAATCTGTACAGATCTTATCAGGATGCAACAGATTTATTACACAACAAAACAAGAAATTTAAACAAATTTCCTGGCATTTGGATAATACCGCATTAAAACAATAGTAAACAACGTTTTATAGCCAACCTTAATAGATTCCAGTGGTAACACTTTGTAAATTAAAGAACAAATAAAAAATAAAGCAAGTATCTTCAGTTTTGTAGGTACCTACAGGACAAATAGAAAATATTGACGAGAGTCGACAGAAATAAAGGTGCTTCCCAGTCTTGAAGCCCAATTCAAATCCTCCTTCTTCTACTTCTTAGATAGACTTAATAAAGTGTTAAAGTATTAGCTCACGCAACATTGTGTCATATAGATTATTAGGGATCAATTTAACGGCAATTTATGTTTTAAATAACATTAGGTATACGTCACAATTATCTGCCGTTATTATTACATTCCAGGAAAAGTTTTTTTGTTACGAAGAAGCACATACTTAATACTTTCCGTGAGAAAATGTGCGTTTGAACAATTTGCTAAAATTACATAAGCTTTGTAAATTTAAACGTAAAAGGTATTTGGGTTTCGCGCTTACGCGATCATCGAAATCTCCAGACTATTCAATCGCATAGCATTGTTATAAATGATTAATTCAAATGAAAATGACAGTAACGGTAGCAAGGAATTTAAAAAAATGTAAATTTATTCTGAATATTAAATTATTATATTTATAGTTACCGAATTTAGTTTACAGCGTCAGAAAAGGAATAACGCATTTACCTACTACGAGTAGAAAGTTTCTCTTAGGAAATACACAAAAAGTCATAGAAAACATGTCGCACATTTGGTATCAGCACTTTTACTTGATCATTTCGACATAAATTTACGCCACCAATTACAAAAAAAAACGAAAAAAATCTAAATAGGTTCCTGTCTGGTTTATACATTCTTTGACCACAAATTTTCAAGGTCTCACGTAACTAAAGCGGATAACCATTAAAATACTTTTCAGAATTAATGACATTTTAAAAAATAATTCTTTACTATTTCGGTTGGGTTTTACTAATTAAGTAAAAGACCCAGGTAAGGTGAGCAGGAACTTTTATGTCTGACTGCAATGAAAGGATTCATATAAATGTTCGTTATTAATATTAAAATAGATTTAAATAAAAGACAATAGAACTTACATCATACTCGCTTGCAATTGTAATAAATAGAGTTATTTCGATTTACTTCGTAGGTGACCCCCTAAACTTTTGTTTAAACAAAAACACTCACCAACAATGACATTTAAAATAACACTCGAATGTATAGACAATCGATATATAGGTACTTAATGACTGAATCAGAAATAAGGTTAAAATCATATAAATAGTTATAGTCATCACTCATGGGGATATACGTTTCCATGTTATTGCGTTATCGTTATGCACATCCACACTTCATTCCATCAAGTGTGTTATTCAGGTTCTTTTATGCTTCCTATATATGTAATTACGTCTTTCAAGAAAAAAAATGAAGCAATATGATATGGTGCAATTCTGTTCGTATAATATAGATATTTGTGACATTAGTATTGATTTGACTGTATGTCGGCAATTGCAGACTACATCCGCTTTAAGAAATAATTTTATTTTTCTAGAAATTCTTTAGGAGTTGGGTAATTAATTTTTAACTTGAAATTTGTTTGGAAAGAAATATATTTAGGAAATACCATTATTTATTAAACTTGACCTTATTTCCTAAAATTGATGTGTTAGGTATATTCTAAGGAAACATTCTCTTTTTAAAAAGCTATATATGTAAGCATGTGGAAGTAAGATGAAATATAATGAGAATCTTCATATAAAAATTGGTGCCGTTAAGTATATTGAACGTTGTATTGTTTTTTTATTATTATTAAAGGGTATAAATATGAAGTAACATCACTTCTTTGGTTCGGATATTCTGAAACATCGAAATTTTAGCCGAGCAATAGTATGTACATACAAGCCGCTATAATTACCATCAAACAAATTTACCTACTGAAAGAAGAAGAATAATACACAGATTGAGAAGAGATTTCAAGATTAATATAAGGTAATGCGGGGTGAGGGTAAGTGAGAGCAGAATTTTAAAAGCTCGAGTTTAATTATCATTGCATGCGAACAAAATAATTAAAAGTTTCCATCGCCCTCAAGTTTTTCGCAAATTTTTTTTTTTGATGTCTCACCAATTTTGAGTTGAAAATTCATAAATAATTATTTATGAATGAATTATCCTGTCATCAATGAATCATCCTCGATAGTCGACTCGTCGGAGTCATCGCAACACAAGCACACTTTCATGCTGCTCAGTATTTAATTTGTATGTTGTTTCCTCCTCCTGTATATGTGTGTAGAAGATCTCAGGAAGTAGTCATCAGATAAAAAAGTCATTCAAATTTGGTACTCCAATCGTGTGGAAGAAACCAATATATTATGGTTATTTTCACTGCTATGATTTTAATGGCTATAACCATAGGAATAAAAGAGATATAGTGTACGCCAGCCTTCCTCCTGCAATGCCACCTGTAGCTCATGGACCAGATGTGTCTGTACCTCAGCCTGCAGCAACGCTAGGTGAGATGAACTCTAGTGAATCTGATATGAATAAGGATGACTATGATTTTTAAGATCCTTCAGATTATGGCACCCCTCAAGTTTTCACTCTGTTTAAGCTTGATGATTTTACCAAGGCGAATGCTTAAATCCTGATTTGGTTCAAAAATTGTAATTGAATACAAAGCTAATGAATGGAGGGTTTTCATTGATTCTTCAAAGAGAAGCCTGAAGCCTGTACTCCTGCACAATGGTAACAAATATGTCTCTCTTCCTCTAAGGCATTCTGTACACCTCGAAAAAATTACGAGATTAGATATAGATCATAAATGGATAGTTCGTCGCGATCTGGAAGTTTTGGGCATGCTGCTTGGTCTGCAGAGAGGAAATACTGAGTATCCATGTTTCATTCGTGAATGGGACAGCAAAGCAAGGAATGAACACTGAACTAAAAAAGTATGACCAACCCGGCAAACATTGGGGCCCGGTGAAAAAAACCTTTTACGCGAAGCTTCAGTGGATCCCAGAAAAATGTGTCTTTCTCCTCTTCACATAAAGTTGAGAGTTATGAAATAATTTGTCAAAGCTATACCTAAGACTGGTGACTGCTACCAATACATCTGCACATAGTTTCCACATTTATCAAAGGCAAAACTAAAAGAAGGACCATTTGTGGGTCCTCATATACGTAAATTTATGTTTGGTGAGAAATTTCAATCCACAATGTCAGGTATTGAAAGAGAAGCTTGGAAAGCTTTCAAAAAGGTAACTACTAGATCTTTGAAATAAAAAAGACCCTAATTACATCGGCATTGTCGATGATTTTCTGAAATCAACTTGGGTACTACCAGTGAAGAGCAGGGTGAACGTTTCCATATGGTGAAGAGCTATCAAGGTAGATGGAACTGCAGTATGATGGGAGACTACTACTGGTCACTTCATCGAGAGAATCCAGGTGTGATTCAAAACGGGAAGTGTAACAATCGGAGCTTTTCCGAGAAGAGGGAAAGGAAGTACAGGGTCATCAAAGTGGATTAAGTTAGTTGAAAATACATTGACAGTGTCTTTGGTTGTTAATAAACTTAATTTGGACAAATATAACCTTTAATAAAAAGTTTTAAATACATTTTTCCAATCTCCAAAACAGTCATATTGACACCTGCTAGGTACAGATTATTGTGTTGATTTGCGGAAAAACGGTGGGTGATGGGGCAAAACTGCTGTCATTTTCGGATTCAGCACACTTCAAAACTATTAGATCAGCCTAAATAATCAAAATGAAATTAATTTTTGCAGGCCTGTATTATTGGAGGTTCATTTAAAGGATGATTAATGTCTTAGCTATAAAGTACGAAGTAATTTTGCAATCGAATAAGATATGCACCAGAAGAAGTAACATTGGTAACGGTGCAGTATAATTGTACGTGTGTTCACCATGTGAAATGTTTATTGACATTTAATAAGAAACCGTTGGAGTCAATGGAAAAGGCTTGCAGCAGTGAAAATATTAGTCATAAAAAAGATACTCAATTAGTTTCTAGTTTTTGATGATTTAGATGAATAATTTACCTTGAGATCTTTACTGCGTGGGAAGCTTTCTTTACCCATTATGTAAGTAGAGGTTTACTGTAAACCAAATCGGAATGTATAAGAAAGCAATTCAATTTTTAAAGAAAAAAATTATATCATATCCTCGTCTGTTTTAATACGACCACAAATACAGGAAACAAAATTATATGCCGTCCTACTCCACATACCATCTATCTTGCATATTTAATACCTTTATTATTTAAGAACAACAAGCAATTCCAACTGCTTGTTACCCATGCCAGACCCATAAAAATACGTGCCTGAAATTCACTTGATATCATCTCGAAACTATTTCATACTGGATACCACGTAATAAATGATACAACAAACAACATTATATACGTAAATATATGTATACGCATACATAATTTTGAAATTTAAATCAAGATAATCAAGCTTTATATCAATAGCAACTGCTACATTCAGGATCTGCATCATTTCTCTTCAACATGCTAACATCTAAACTGGCCAAGTGAATAACCCGAGAAAACGGTGATCTATTTTACCCACATCGCATATAAATTTTATTTTGAAAGCTCGCCGAACCACTTTTATTTTCTTTAAATTCTGTACGGCTACGTCTACGTAAGTAAAAGTGAATTTCCACAAGAATTCCTTTCATTTAATACTAAAAT
Organism: Holotrichia oblita; assembly: GCA_023690525.1. NCBI lineage: Eukaryota > Metazoa > Arthropoda > Insecta > Coleoptera > Scarabaeidae > Holotrichia > Holotrichia oblita. The sequence goes on from CM043019.1 coordinate 114,312,053, forward strand.
TATTAACTCGGAAGGAAATTTTGTATATTTATCTACTATGATCATTGTAGTAAATTATTATGGTTAAGGTGATATGCTTATGAATATTCAAGGATTGTTATTTCTTTAAGTGTAGGATATTACAGTAATATATTTAAATATTCGCATACTTCGAGAGAAATTTATTCTTATGCGTAAAATATACGCTATCGCTACTTCCTAAGACGAATCGATTCATGTGTTCAATTTCTGGCACGCTAGTGGAAATCGGTAAACAGCGACAATGAAAGATTTTGAAAATTGTCCTACATGCGAATGTACCGTATATACACTATCGTTGATAAGTTTTATAACATTTATTAGTAATGTTCTTATGACTTTTAAAATTTATTGGGAATGTACGTTTCACAATATTCCGTGGACAAGCACTCAATGTGAATAATTTTTGTAAAGGAAAAATGATAAAATCGGCAATAAATCGCCTAACTCGTCATTTTAAGCCATAAAGCCTTAACCCTCCAGCGTAAATCTTCTAGAAAATTAAATTGATAAACAGTTATTGTAGTTTCTACGACAAATGAATACCAAATAAGAATATAAAACGTGAGTTGCAAAGTTGTAAAATGTTTTTCTCATAAAATTCGACGGCGATAAAGTCATGAAAGAAACATTTGAACACCGATAAATATTTTGTTTAACTTTAGACTAGTTAACAACTAACAATTAAATACTCGAACAGTATTTAATCCTGACATTTTATAAAGTGTTTGTATTAAAATTTTATTCATGATTGCAAGTGTTGTCAGTTGTCAGCAAGAAAAGTGGGAAAAGATTTATAAGAAAGGACAAATTTTCGAAAGAACACAAAATCTATCCCTGCATCATCACCTGAGGACCAATTTCAAGTTAACCAAATTATAAATACTGATATCAAATAAGAAAATTACTAGGAATGTTTGACAACTCTCACAAAAACTGGAATAGAGTTAATTCATAAACAGTTACAATTTTAAGGTAACCGCATTGAAGAAAATCTTGATAATAGAACATCAAGCATAACGTGGGACGACAAATGTTCATGTCTTTTAGTGTACCGTGTGGTCACCTTTTTAGAATAATAATAATAAAGCACTTATTGGCAAAATAAATAAATAAATACATTATACAGATACAGTAAAACAACGTCGTCAGTAACTCTATAAAAACATCCTTCTATTAATGACGATCCTTCAAAGAGAAAAAAATTGTAACGAGTAGTTAATGTAACTAAATAGCAATCTATTCAACGAAATGAATTGCTCATTCTTTAGCAGATGTGAAACAGAGTGTCTAAAAGCGACATAGCTGAGCTGCTTGAGAGACGGGTAACTGGTTAAGCACACGGACAAAATGGTACCTGAAACCTCTATCAAATTTCTAATTAATGTTAAGGAAACGTAATAATTTAGACAAGTTTTCAAAGATACGCTTTTATATGGGATCAATATTTTCAGACGTTAATATACAAAGTACTATAAAACTAGATGCTGCAAACATGGATATTACTAATGAATATGATGATATTGAAAGAAATAATAATTTTGAGGTACGCAAAATGTTATCGGATTGAGAAAATTCAACACAGGTATAACAAATGAATTTGCAAAGATTTTATCAAATTATGGAACACAACAAATAATGGAAGAATGAGCAATAATGAAAAAAGGCACCAAATGAAACATTAAACATGAGAATATATAGTATTATTGAAACTGAAAGTAGCCAGCACACACTATTTGATGAAATACCACCCAATAATGTAGTACAACTAAATCAATCAATGTAAAAACAAAAACTTAAAATTTAAAAGCAAAATTAAATCCTAATGACATCCGAATGAAAAGTGTAAATAGGCTGGTTTTTCGAAAAAGGGAAGGATAGTCTAGACTGACTATGTAGTCCGGATAGTTAGTTCCACAAAAATACAGCAAGTTGTCTTTCGACCAGGGTAATACCCTGAATGTGTGTAATCTTAAATACAGATTTGAAAAATTGTTATTATTGTTATTTCGGTATTAATCAAAAGTAGTTAGAATATTATATTAAGCACTATAAAATGACATTGTCAAAATTACACGTACAACGTACACACATGTTACCGCGATTTGAAAGATAATAAAAAATAGAGAAGGAGGTCGAGAAAAAAAAACAAGAGAGGAGAACATTGGACAGGTGAAGGAAAATCGTGAGGATTGAAAAGATTTGAAATGATGGAAAAGTGAGAAAGGAAAAAGGAGAAAGAAAAGAGGAAAAAAGAAGAAAAGATTCCAAGCAAGGAGAAAGAAAAGAAATAAAGTTGCAAAGGAAGGGAAAGGATCTGAAGTCGGGAAGAAGGCGTTTTTGGAAAAATTTATTATACAATATATATACCGTGTGTCCGTATTTTCTTTGGATAAGCAAACGTGTTCTGCACGCTGAGATTAAAAACACATTTTAATAATGGCTTCTGAATAAACAAAGAATTCATAAATTCAAACAAAACTCCAGAAACTTCACATGGAATTCATGATGGAAAATTAATCAACTTACTCTATTCAAATTAAACATCCTGTATATTTTTACATTTGAAATCGTCGTGGATTTCTAAGGAGCCTTTGTGTTTAACATTATGTCTCTATCTTCCACCAATCTCGCGATATTCACTTTTCTTTGTAATTTTTACCAAACGCATTTGCCCGAAGAAACAATTTAGCAAAAAAGATTTCCAAATTTTACATAGGGTGCCCAAACAGTTCAAATTCTGGGAACAAAAATCAGATAATATCTTTTTGTAATGAAAATTCCCATTTTTTAATTATGCAAAGTGTGCTTAATTCAAGATAGAAAAGTGTATTTACAAGACATAGCTAACTACAGTAGAGGCTATAATGATGTAACTGATATGTAAATTTAGACAGTCGATCAATTGTACGCCAAAATTATGAGTCACTAAATTCTAACTAGAACTTTTAGTAATTTAGTAATCACTTTAAAGTAGACAAGAGTGCAGAAATAATGCATTGTATGAAATTACATTTAGAGGTACCAAAAAATTGTTTGGGTAGTTTGCATTTTCTTATTGCCGATTGATTTTTTGCCAATTTGTAAATAAATGCTGTACATTTTGGTGGCAGCGCGGTTGCTGAGATGATTTTTATTTATTTTTTTGTGGGGTTTTTACTATTTTCTTTTTCAAAATTTACTGTTTGGTCTGCCTATGTAACAATTCGAAAACATTTTTCTGCTTAAGTTTGACTAACATTTTATTAACAACCTTTCAAAAGTCAATGATTTTTATGAACTGCAGTGCTATATCGAGATTAGGCATTAACAATAATACACTCAGAAATCGCCCCAAAATATTTCAAAGTATAAGCACAATGGACAATAAATCATATATTATTTTAGATAACATGACAATTTTACATAGAATGGCAATCGATCTGACACAATTCTTAAATTTTTTATCAAAGTTCTCTTCCCGGCTGTATATAATAGCAGGGACATTTTTTTAAATAAAACTTTAATTTATTGATTTTAATTAATTAATTAAGGCCCATCTCTATTTACTTCAGCTTTTTACTAGACGTGACAACTAGGTGCATTGCAGTGAATTCTAGAACCTAATTAATTTTTTTCGTATACGGTATGAGACCTATAATATTGCTCCTATTAAAAAGTTTTGTGTTCTGTTACGTTTATTTTTATGAATAAACTTATGTTATGAAAACGTCTATTATAATTATTTGTCAACAATATTTTATTTATAATATGAATATTATCTTTCTTCATTAGTGGCACTTAACACAAAAATAAAAACGAAGCTAGATGCGAACATTAAGTACCTTATAACATCCTCAAACGGGAAATTACGAAACATACAATTATAAACATAATAGTTGTATGTAAAAATGTTGTACAAATAACTAGAGTCTACTGCCATTTTTATAAGCTTACCCTTTAGCAGTAACCGCACAAAGATTTGCAGACTATTTAAAACTACAAAATGTTGCTAGTTTACACCGGCTATTTTCTGAGGACTACCACATTCTTTTCTAACACCTGACATTCAAACTTTTGAAATGCCTGAGGAATTGCAACTAACTAGTGTTGCTGAGTGATATGTCAAGGAAAGCTTTAATAACACGATCAAACGAATAAAGCTGTTCGGAAGTTTTGATAAACCATAATAGAAATTACTTCTATAATAAATAAGTTAACACATGAAATAAAACGCGTTTAACCACATAGTATCATTGGATGTGATTAACTTGAACTTAAGTTTATAGGGTATATTTTTGGTAGATATTAAAAACAACAAAAATAAAATGTTAATACCTTTTATTAATTTTAGGTTGTCCTGTTCGCAATCTTACAATTTTCCGTTTTATAGACCTGCGATTTATAAGTTTATTTTGGGAAACTGAAGAGTATAGCTTAAAAAGTTTTTCCTGTATAAAACAACAAGAACTATTCCTTTCCCCAGGATTAAATTAGGAAAAACATTAAGCATATGCAAATTCTCTACAGAACTTTAATTCATAATAATTATGTATTCCTTTAAATAGATTATTGTTTATGTAATATGATTGTGTCATACGTTGCAATTTCTTTAAATTTATCACAAAACTCGTGGACAATTCTGTATGATTTTACAAATAGATAGCAATTAAAGTATCGATGCAGCCTCGCTTTTACTTTTTAAATCGAACGAACTTGCCATAAGTAAGAGATATGCACGTAACGCGCGCGTATAGCGTACAAAATAACACAACTTTCATTTACACACCTGTAGCAGTAGTAGTAATAACAACCAGCCGTTGATGTTCTTCGTCTAAATCCATATTAAAGGAACGACAGCGCAAGAAATCGATGGTGCACTTTTGCGTAAAATATCACTGGCTTCAACAGATTTCGAAGCGTCCTCGAAGCACATATCGAAAAGGGCACAGAACAGAGAAGCAACGCCGCGGAAGACTTACTTGTACTTAGGAGGATATTACGCGGTTAAGATCTATCGATCTTAGCGATGTTGATGTTTCATGCGAGGTGCAGTATGTTAACAAATAATGAAAGACATACTATATGAAAGTAAACACGAAGCGCTACTACGAACGTGTCTTCGTTGTACTTCGTCGGAGAGCGGACTAAAGTTGCGGAGGTTCGCGTTTTCGAGGTTTCCATCAGCGTTCAACGGCTGTGACGTGTGTGTGACACGATCCGCTGGTGATGGTGGATATCACCGCCCTGCTACGCGAAGTGATAAACTTCTTGCACGGGTCGGAATTTTCGTTTATGGAAACTTCAATGTTCTGCAGCTCTCGCGAGCCGTTCAAGGCAACAGTATGCTGGTGGAGCGTGGGTTCTTCCCCCTCAAAATTATATCTTATTGCGATTACTAATGATCGAAGGTTAATAAATAGATTAATTGAGAGATGTTAAAAGCATATAATAACTTTTGTCTCATTGAAAACAAAAACATTAAGCCCAAATAATACATTCACGTACGTTACACAACAATTAACAACCTGTTGAAATCTTTATTGATACATTCTGGAAAGAGGTAGTCCCTTACTAGAAAATCTATGTCAAATTGTGGAAAAACAAGCGACTAAAAGTTCCGGACTCAATTCACTGTTAACAAAATATAAAAGTAGAGTTCATGTAATGCTGGAACGACACCTAATACATACAGAGTGAGGCATTAGTGCGTCAAAGCTCAATATATCCATTAATATTGCAGATATCAAAAAATTTTGTGTACAAAAATCATAGAGAGTCTTAAGCTACATATTTTAAAATTATTTCCATACATACAGGATGTTTCAGATTGCCAGGGTGAACCAAACATACATTTCCTTAAGTGGAACATACTATATATTATTTCAAATTTAGATTAAACGTAACTTCCTCATTTTTTTGACATAAGGTTTCATTGAGTTATACCGAATATTTCAGAAGTTATGGTCAATTTTGTCTGAAAATCATTGCGTGTTCACCGTCCTGTGTAATCCATAGGAAACAGCTTAAAATTATTTTTTCACTGGAATGACTTTTTTATATTATAACAGTGTTATAGCAACGTGATATTTTGCCAATATTGCAAAAACTGTGTACGGGGTGATTCAAAACACGAATGCATTATTTTCTGATTTTATTTAAACGGATCACTCTGTATTTTATCTTATGAAAGGAAAGAACACTGTATGTACTTTCATTTTTATTAACCACTCCCTATATCTAAAATCGTTCATTTCTGAGATATTTAATATTTTCGTAATGAAAGGTGAGTTTTTTCAAAATAGTAAAAAAATTATTAAAATTAGAAAAAAAGATTATAGTAAAAAAAAATTATAGTAAAAAGCTCATAAATTGAGATAAACTTGTTAAATACAATACAACTACAAAATGTTAAACTTATGCCGGTAATTAATTTCTAACGATTTAAGCCAAAAGCACGCGATATAACACATTTCACAATAAATATTCAAAATGTCCACCAAAAAGATGAAACAACAAATTTTACATACATTTGTTCATTTATGAACAATCAACAAGAAAAATCTTGCACCAAATATTAGTTAAAAAGCTCTTCACAAAATACTGTGTAAAAAGAAATTGCATCCATATTATGTGTAGTTGCATCAAGAGCTATTCGACAATGACTTGTCCCATACAGTGCTTTTTGCGAATAGACTCAACAACAAAGAGGAAGATCAGTTACATGGCTAGCACGATGTTCAGACATAAGTAAACTTTACTTTTACGTGTGGCGTTATGTGACTGACTTTGTATATCAAATACGACTAATTACACAAAATGATATGTAAAACAAAATGAAACAAAAAATCCACACCATTAATATAGAAATATTCAGAAATATCATTAGAAGAACGACTACAATGCAACTGTATATGGTATGGATGCAATTTATTTTTACACTGTATATTCTTTGACAGCCCTTTGACTAATACTTTATTGGCGCAAGATGTAGATTGTATGTAGAGATGTTAAGAAATGTAAATCGACGAAGAACGCATACAACGTTGTTTCATCTTTTTGGTGGACATTTTGAATATTTATTGTAAAATGTGTTATATTGCGAACTTTTGGCAGTTTAACATTTTGTAGTTGCCTTGTATTTAATGAGGAAGGCAAGTTTATCTCAATTTATGATTTAATAGCTTTTTACTATAATGTTTTCATAGTTAATTTGACATATTACAATTATTTTGAAAAAAAAACTCACCTTTTATTATAAAAATATTAAATATCTCACAAATTAACGAGTTTAGATATAGGGTTAATAAAAATGGAAGTACATACAATGTTCATTTGTGTTTTGAATCACCCTGTACCCAGTTTTTGCAATATTGGCAAAATATCATGTTGCTATAAAAATGTAACAATATAAAAGGTTATTCCAGTGTAAAAACCTCTCACTTTTCCTTGAAATATTGAGTTTTTTTGTCAACTTCTTTTTTAATTTCTCAGCAGCTTTAGTAACCTTTTAACATATAACTAAAAACAGAATATTAAGGAGCAATATTAATTACATTATCTTAATACCTATACCATATCAAACGGTTTCTCTTAAGTAAAATGTAGCATACTGAATCGACGAAATGACAACCTATAAATAAATTTACAAATCAAGAAATATCAACCGGCAAAATTACTTAACAAAAATATTTAGTAAAGTAGTTCACCATTAGTGACCAAATAAGTGCAAGGAACCAACACACCACCACATGATTTTATATATCATTGGAACAGCAGATGACAAAAGTGTCCATGTAAGCAATAAACGTTTTATTTTGCATAAGATTTTAATGCCATGCCGTGCTTTGGAAATTCAAAGAAGATTTGAAACAACTTTTGTTAATATTTCAAACTGTAGTTGTAGAAATATAAATATATGCAGACATTTATATAAAATTGTTTTGGAAAAAACTAAAACGATCAGTTTGGATAAGAAAGAAGATAAATAATAAACGCCTTACATACCTACACTTCTATTGTTGTGCTCCCTTGCCAATTGGTATCGGACAATAACCCGAAAGACTTGAAAAAAACTCCGAATCAAGTTTTTGAACGATCAGAACTGTTTCAGTAAAAACATTACCACTACAAACACTTTTATTTAATTGTATTTCAGATACAAAAACTAAAACTTCACGTTGTACATATATAACCCGATACAACCACTCATTATAATGTTTGTATTTTAAAAGTCAGTTCAGGCACTTTAAACTCAGATTCGTTTCAAATTGTTTTTATGCACGGTCGAATCTGCGCGGAATGAGTAGATCTTGTTGACCATCCTCGGAATCAAATTTCAAGAATTTCCAAACCAATTTTAGCATGTAAATTGAGGGAATATACGAAAACTGAATGAGTAATCAGTAACCTCTTAACGTCCATGAAAAAACTATTTGGTTTTAAGATACAACCGGCCTTTAAAAGCAGTAATAAATGTTTTGTGTTCCCCAAAATTTTAAATGTTCGTTATAAAACACGAAGTTAAGTGCAATGCTGAAAGCCGTATAGAGATAAACACGGTTACAAGTTACAATATATGATGATTTGCAAGGTCGTTAGTGCCAGGTAATGGATCTCTTCAATAATAAGCATAATAATATGTACTTTTAAAACCCGTAGACCTGTTTTTTCCCTTTTAATGTCTTAAAAACGATGGTAAAATTATCAAGTTTATAGTCAACTACGGTGTAAATGGTGTTTTGCACGAAGGAAATGGAATTGAATTTGATAAACGTGTTGATTATAGCTTTATATTTTATATTCGCCAGCAATAATTGGTTTGTTTTCTTTTAACATATTGTTATGAGTGTTCTGTACATTTATTCTATCTTTTCCACTTATTATTGCCTTGTATATTTCTCAGTTATCTACAACTCTTGAATTGCTACTACATTAACACAGGGTGAACAAAAACATTAATCGAATAGTTTTTCTTCTTAAAATAACCCGTGTCAAAGTAGAAACACAAAAGATGTTGGTTTCAAACTATATATCCAAGTATATATAACACGAATATATTTAGTAAGAGCAAGTGGACTTACCGATTTAACACACTGATTGATATAAAGAAGTTCTTCACGGGATCTCTTGGTGCAGAAGTAGAACACTAAACACTTTAACCCACTAAACACCAAACAAGTTTTAACTAAAACACCGACGCGTTTCAACAACAATGCTGTCATTATCAATAAAACTTGATATAACGTCCAAACAAAGACAAATCCATATCCGTTGTCTTTTAAGCTTTTGAGAATCTACTCAAAAATCTTGGTTTTCAATTTTGTGCTCACTTGTGTGTAAATCCGTTGAAACAATAATGATTTTTTCAACTTCATATTTCATGTTTGCATAACAACAACCACTAAATGTTTTATGAAAAGCAAATTCCGGTTATATTTATCACAACAATTATGTAGATCATCGCAAATGTAAGAACTAACTGTGCTCTTTGAATACAACTGATATGAGACGTATCGTTAAAAAAACTTTTATGTTTTCTTGCAATGTATTCGAACGCCAGCAAAAACAAATCAAAAAACTATTATTCCAACTAGTATATAAGTTAGAGGAATTACATATAAATATGTACGTAAGTTTTAAAAATATTTAATATCGTTGTTGTTATAAAATATGCTGGTCTCAATTTAAAAAAGCATAATTACATATTAAGTGTTATTTATCTCAAACTTTAAATGATTACATTGTTTATTAGATGACATATTCTGATTTAAATAAAACAATAATTAAATCCACTTTTTAACAAAATATTTAAAATTTTACTTCAGTTACCTAATTATCATAAACAGAAAATTAAAAATATCAATCACGACTATATTTTTTAAAAATCATATTGATACGTTTTTCTACATACATATATACTTATATCCCTAGAAAAGTAACTAAATATATTTTTGTCCCCGTTATGGTGGAATTGTAGATAATCACAAATTTGCACTAAATTAAATTTTGTGCAACTTTTCCTTGTCATCAACAAAGCATACGCAATTTCGCAATTTGCGAAACTGTAGTAACATTTTGTCGTCTTCTTATATTAGATACAGCTTTAACAAGGCTTATATTGGTTAAGTGGAAAAAAATGGTAAATAAAAGTTAAAATATGAAAAGATTGTACAGGGTGTTTTGGAAGAAATAAGAAATATTTTAGGATCTGGTGGAATAAACTAGTTCAAATAAAAAAATCCATACAACATACGTCCATCAAAACTATATACTGTTCGTTACAAAGATACGTTTTTTGTTTTGCGTCCTGGTTCTCCGGTTGTTATGTATTTATTTATAGATTGTCGTGGCAGTATCAATAACAGTGGAACTCACATCGATGGTCGGATGAAAACTCATATGCCATTGTGTAGACACATCTTCAAAAATGCTTTTCTCTAAAATATGACGTAGTGTGATAGGTAATCCTCGGCTGAGGGCAAGGCCTCGCTATCCACATTTTCTGGGAAACAAGTTTCCAACGTTATTGGAAAAGGCTCCTTTGGCGAAAACAGTTGTTAGGTCTTTTTAAAGTGGAGGCATGATTGAAAGACGAAGTCTACAAATAGCAAAAAACTAAGCTAAAGAGACTAATTTATCTTTCGGATTATGAGTAGTGCTGCTTTCATAAAAGAACGCGTAGACTACCACAAAAGAGCTACCCGTGGTGTTGTTAAGGAGAATTTGAAAATTCTTTGAAGTTGGTGGTGAAATTCATGAAAACCAATTATGAACTTATTCAGTTGCTTAGATATCGAACTCTATTCAAAATAATCAATACTATTTCAAATATTTACTATTTACAAGGGGTATAAAAAAATATTTAAAATAATAAAAGAAAAAAAAGTTCTGAAAAGTTCACAAGTTAGTTATAGTAACTATTTACCATTACTATGTTTTCCTTAGTTAGATAGAATAACTAAATATACAGGTTCCACACATTAACATCAATCTTTACATCGATCACAATCAATCTGTTCTATCAAGTAGAAAAATTCATCAGTTAAATAAATTAAAAAATTTAATTTTGTCGTTATACGAGGTAGAAGCTACAATTATTGAGAATAGAAAGATTGATACCGGTTTTTAGAGTTTTTATTTTAAATATATTCAAAGTATTTGCCATATACAATAATACATTTAACCGTTCTTTACTTCCATAGTTTCAAGTAGCTGTCTTTAGGGATACTAGCAAAAAAACAGTTAACAACTTCTGACTGGAACCGTTTCCCTCTCAAATGTTTTTTCAGCTCAAAAAATAACCAAAGTCACACATCGTCAAATCCAGTGAGTAAGGAGGATGTTTTATAATTTTGATTTTGTTTGCCGCTAAATACTGAACATTTTTTCCTGCTATATGGGACGACGCGTTATCATGATGTAACATGATTCCCTTTCTTGGCACTTTACTGTACACAGTAGGCAAACAATTTTCAACATACAATTTAGCAGTTAATTGCGGTCAGCAAAGCCGTACTTCTAAAAAATACTGCATATATAACTTTTTTCATTTCTCATTGGCTTTCCACCATTGTAGGGGTTTCCTCATCTTCATGTAGCCCAGATTCGGCATTCTTGGCGACTGGACACATCAAAAAACGGTATGTGCGTTTCATCGCCAGTTACAATTTTAGAAATAATTTGAGGCCCTCATATCATATCTAAAGATTGTTCGCAAATTCTAACACGTTCTGCTTTCTGTAAATCTGTCAAATGATGCAGTACAAACCGAGTTACAACCTTTCAAATGTAAATGTTCGTGCAATATTGATCTCACTTGCGAGGATCCAATCTTCAGATTGGACTCTAACATTGCATAGGTAATGCGGTTGTTCTCTTGCACCATCGTCTTCATAGAAATATTCTTTGGGGTTAACAGCAGAGGAGGGCTAGCTCCTTTAACCAATGATGGTACGAGATCTCCAAATGCAGATTTTAAACTTTCCTCACACTCATACGTACGTGCTCAAGCCTTTCTTGAAATCGTAGTAAATCATTATCCGATAGTTCTCTCGTGATAATTCCATTTTTTTGATAACAGAAACTTATTCTATGGACTATTTCTCAGCCATTCAAGCGAATTGCACAAACTAAACTGCAATTGACATACAAAATAATGCACTATTTAATAAACAACCATTTGTTTTGCACAGGTAACTAGATTTTGCAATTGTCAATAATTATAGCTTATCCCGCGCACTGCTTTCTTACAATTCCAGCTGCTTACTAATTTTGATTCGATAGGTCACTAACAACATATATGTAGACTGAGCCTCGTTCTACACTAAACACTAGCGATAAATAATATGATATTGGATAAACAGTTTAACAAGTTTGCTAAGATGGCTTTGTAATACAAAATGAAGTAATTTTCCATTGTTGTTATACTAAAATTTTATTATGGTTTTCCATTTAAGAATTACTGCGAATGGGCAGTTATCAAAATTAGTACTTCCGACATTAATTTCCTGAAAGTCATGCATTATGTGTGTTGTAATAATTGGACGCTTTGATAATGAGGAAGTTTAATTCTTATTTGGTTGTTGTATTCTAGTTATTCAATATGTGTTAATTTATGACTAGACAAGATGGTGACAATAGCTCATTACTGATCTAGATAAATTTCCAATTAAGAGACATATTAAATCCTTTTTTATTTTATATTCATTCAATCTAACGCTAAATAATCTCGCCATTTTACAAGAGATTTATGTTTTAGATTGAAACTAATACTTAAATGTTCAGGACCAAAAAATCTTAATAGATATAGATTGAGTGCTTCTTTGTTATGGCGAATATAAAACTTGCACAATTAAAATTTACGTAATCTCCAAATTATCGTTGTTTTTGAATTTGGATTAACAATATCTGTAACTGTTAGTTCTTCTGTGCCTAATTGCACAGATACAAATACGGTGTTGTATTTAACTCCGTTTTGCTTCTTCTAATTTTTCAACATCTTTAATAAATCGTGCGAATTTATTAAATCTGTTTGGCCAAAAATACCTTTTGCTCCAATATTCTTTCTGATGCCACAATCAGTCTATTTCTCTTCCACATTTTTAATAGGTTAGAGAATTGCTTCTCATTTGTCTGTGGATTGTAAATATTAAATTTGAAACTAGTGATGCGCTATCGCTTTTGCCTACGTTATGAGGAATTCTAGTTGCGAGTCTGCTGAGGTCCACAGAAAATAGTTTCGTTTTATTAAAACAAGAAGCCATCTTTTTAGAACCCTTCTCGCTCTTATCTAATTGATTTTGCGGATCCATTCATTAATAACGAAAGAAATTAGTCCTTCTTGCATATAGTACAGGAACGTTTCCCTTACGATTCCTTTAATTTTGTGTGTTGTAATATATGGATAGCATTGCTGATAAATGGTTTATACATTCGTTCCCATATATTAAGAACTAAGTTGGAAAAATGAGAAGATAAATTGTCTCGAATTAGACTCTTTGGTTTTAGAAAAATGGCACTACTATGGAACCAAAGCAATCCTTCACAAGCGGAGTCTAATATAAATAGTTTTTAGATATACAAATTTATTCATTACATTATATTTCTCTGTTACTCAAGCCAGATCTAACACAGAATATATTTTCAAAATGAAACATTCCACCAAAATAATATATTTATTGATAGTAATTTATCAGTTTAATCTAACTTTCAATAAGATAAATGCTTCACGTCGTTTGATGTTAATGAGACATTTCACAGAAACAATTTAAATTGTATAGTGTTTTATAAAAAAGAATACATCCTACCATCACCTCTTAATGTAAATGTTCCCACGTCCTCCAAAGACATATTTACTACAAATTATTTCATTTGCAACAATTTATCGTTTGAAATGTGCACTTTAACTACTCAAGAAAAGATAGCGTCCGTAATTAAGGATTACATATCAATGCAGACGCAGACCGCAGCATTAAAAGCGTACATTCATCATTCGACGGTGAACTTTATTATTTCACTTTTACCCAAAGCGTCCATAAGAAGATTGCCGAGGTCAAACAGCTCGCAATAACAGTAGAACGTCACGGACGGTAGATATGAACCGATACAGAATATCTTATCGCTTCATTTACATCGACAATGTATGCATTTGTGCACGTTTGCAAAATACATGCGCTAAGCGCACTACTAGAGGTCATTTACCTAAATTATACAATCATTTTAAGATAAAAAAATGGATTTTTGAAACTGTTTGCATTTAATGTAGCCATCGTATTACATTATCAACCTGTAATATTAACGATGTTGAAGACGTATTATTTCATTTCATTTCGCAAGCTTTTTAATTCAAGTGAGCTCACTTCTGTTTGCTGTATCGACTGAATTGAAAAAGTGCGATGTATATATCTCATCAAATAAATAATCTTTATGTAAGAATGACCATAATAATTATCTTAAACAAAACCTTGTGCCAATTAAACTGTAATGACGCATAATTAAAAAATCACGAAATTGGCAGGCTTAGTAATAACGCGTGTGCCAAAGGAAACTATAAATTTTATTCTGAATTTTTCTCATAATATAAATAGAACAGCAATCGTACGTAATCGAAATATATCATATCTTGTTGCTTATTGACCAATATAACATTCAATGCGCACTATGTCATGTATTGATTTCGTAAGTAAATTATAGTTTCCTGAATATGTATATGTACCATCTTTTCCAAATTAAATGTTAAGTTTTCATCGGGAAATTTCGGTTTAGTAATTAAAATCATTGCTTTAAAGCGAATTTCATTTGATGAACTTCTTCGTTGTAATTAAATTCGCTCTAAAGCAAAGTCTTTATTAACTAACCACACATTCTCTGCTGAAAAATTTCTATTTCATTTCAAAATGATAGGACATATATCAGATTCACTTAAATTACAGCACAAAACCAAATCAGATTTGCATAAAAGTTAGCGTTAATAAGCTCTAAAATCAGAACTGCGTCCAAGTTCTACTACAAACAGCTTTCCCTAACAAAGTTAATTAATTCAATATAATTTTTTTAATTCAGATTGGTCGAATACAGAACAAAACAAAATATTTGAAGAGATTTGAAGAGTGAGTTTAATTTCAACTCATTAGAATGCAAAATTTGGCTAGATCATAAAGAATTAAGATCAATAAGTAGCACCCTGTTTAACTTGAAATAAACACGTATTTGGATAACTAAAATAACAACAAAATAATAATACACGGAGCTTTTAAACAACATTAATTTTGAAAATATTTCTGATTTTGTGTGTCAACATGTTGTCTATAATCTGTTCAGGAAACACAAAAAGAGAGATACTTCTACCACGCTTAAAATTAATTTTATGCTTGACTTACTCTGGACTAAGCTTTGTAATCGCATATGACTGATTCAATGCCATCTCTAAATACTGGTAATGGTATTCATCGACATTCTGAAGCTTTCATTTATAATGTCGTTAACTTTTTGTTTGAAGGCATGCTTTTAAACACCAACAATCACGAAGCTATTGCAGCGTGTTTTGGACAACTTTTCTCGTAATCCTATGGTTTATGATTAGATGGAACTTGTTCCATAGAACTCTAGACAGCAATGCAGGCTTTCCTTTCAATGGCAATCATAGTAGTTCCAAACTCAATTTTCTAATTTAAGAACCAATGAAAATACTCTTCTTACGATTTATGTTAAGCAAACCAGGAAATGCAAACGTAATGTTTTTTATTTGAATGTGTGGTGGGTGCTTGGTGGCAGTGACTCCGTAATCTGTATCGCTTGTCTGGCTATCACCGCAACTCTGGCGGTTTTAAAATTAAAATAGTTTCCATCCTTATCAAATTAATATATCTATTTTTTGACCTTTATATACTTGTCTTTCAGTTCCTGAAATATTTCCACTTGTAGATCAATAAAACAACAATTAATTAAATACCAATTTATTCCAGAACATATAATATTATATGTTCTGGAATAAATTATTATTATTATTTAATATATATTAAATTATATATATTATATGTATGTATGTTCTGGAATAAATTGGTATTAATTAATTGTTGTTTTATTGACCTACAAGTGGAAATATTTCAGGTATTCAAAGATCCTTATCAAAGCTTCTACAAATTTGGCATTTGTAATGGGAGCAAAAGTATATCATCAGACCTTTTTGACCTCGGTTACTTAAAACTGCTATATTTGGTGCAAATATTGAATAGGATTATGAATACATGGATATGAAGTTCGTAAATTGTGGCCAAACTATAGTTACCTACCGTTATGCGCATATCTTGGTAATATTTTGTTAATAAATTCGATTTTTTGTGCATGTATGGGTGGGTCAACACCGAAAGGCAACTCGGCCAAAAAGGCCTATTATCTCCACGCGCTATTTTAGTCGTCCCGACCAAGTTACACCCGGACAATGAAGTCTGCAACCTGGTCGAGAATAAATTTACTTACTCTGGGAATCCTAACCCTAAATCCGCCTCTCCCTGTTCGCTAATGGGCTGTCGACAAGGAGATGAACTGGAGTTTCCTCCGCACTCTTACAGTTTCTATATGGGGGAGAGTTTACTAGCCCCATACGATGCATGTGTTTATTCGGTGCTCAGTACGATGGTTAAGATTCCTGTGAGTAACCTCAGCCTGTCTCTATTCATAAAGAAGGAAAAACTCCGCAAGATAGTGGAGTATTTCTTCACCTAGATGAATCCCGGGAGTTTTAGAGTGTCTCACGCCGGCAAATCAATTACAGTAAAAGCGATGCCTAGCAGAGAGTTTAGATCTGACAAAAGCTTTGATGCTGCCATACGAACTCCCACACGTCGGGCCTGGACATGTGAATGGTCGTTCGCTGACACCTTTTGTTAACTTGTTAGCTCTTTTTTGCATCTGATTCCAAAATGGATTGGCACACATCTCAGCGTAATGCTGTGATGTTCTGCCAGTTTTTCGAGCTTCCTATGGCACTCCAGTACCATGTCGGAATCAAACAAATTCGACTAAGTAAGCAATAAACATGTATAAAAGACTAGCACTATTTAAACCTTGACTGCACTATAAACCAGGGTTAATTTTGAATTCGTCATAAAGTTCATTGATTATTGTATCAACTGAAAAGTTATTACAAATATATTTCCAACTTTATTCATAACGTGTTACAATACAAGAATCTTTGGAAGTAGATCAACCACAACAGCATAAATATTCTTGATTTTTTTATTAAGAAACTAAACGCATTAGGGTAAATAGTGTGCGATTGTCAATTTTGTTAGCTTCAGAATTTACTTCTGACTTTGAAATCTATTTAGATCATATAAATATTTATAAATCCCAAGAAATAAAAATTTAATTCCCTCCATTACAATTTTATTGACGAAATTTTGCAGAATATTACATGACCGTAGATGTAGTCTAAAATATAATTTTTTTTTCCATTATGCACTGTGTTTATAACAGATTTTATTAATTTCTATTTCTGTCTTTTCAAAAATATTAGGTTATAAAATTGTCTTTTTTTAAATATCAAGAAATAACAAAAATTAATTTTTTGCACTACAATTTTATTCGCGAAATTAAATAGCATAATATATGATCGTAAATGTAATTCAAAACATGTTTTCTTTTTATATTGCATGGCGTTCATGCGGAATTTCATTAAGTTCCTATTTCTAAATATTTTTAAAGATGACATTCTGATATTTACCGATTATTAAAATTAAAAACATCACACACAAATGTGGTTTGCCCTTAATACCTGTATACTTTTTTAGAAAAGCTGACACATAAGTAGTTTTTATTTACAAACTGCACATTACATTCCTATTAAGTCAAACAACTTTATTCTTATACATATAATTCTTTTATCTACACTTGTTGCAACAGTCCTTTTTTTGTTTGCTTACACTGGAGTTCGAATACAGCACAAAAAACCCACCAACAGTTTTTTTAGTGAAGCGTCATTTATAGCTATAAAACATTCTTTGTTCAAATCTATTCAAAAGGCGTAGTTAGAGTTTATACCTCCAATAGTGCGCGTCACATAAATAACATATATTATCGGAATTTGTTTCTCATAAAGTGTTAAGTGCTTCTAATTATTAATTTTACTAAGTTATGCGAAACTATAATATAAGAGTGAAAAGGTTTGACTGGATTCTTAGAGGCCAAGCGTAGATTTGCCTTCGTTTCAACGGTACACCAACCAAGATCAATCAGTAAGTCCACTTACCTATAATCATTAAAATCGTATTTGTATATTTTATGAGTGAAATTCGAGTACCTTACAAAAGATGTTTTATTTTGATTATAAGTTACTTTTTGCAGAACTTCTTTGTTCAAAACAAGATTTTCTACATTTTATATTTGAAACTTCTTTTGAAATTAAATCCAAAATGCTCAATAAATCTAAAACACCAAACAAATTTGGTAAATATAATAAGATAGATAATAACCAGTTCTAGTTTCGTAGGAAAGAAATTGTGGTATTTGATTACATCATAAAAATTATTCTTCATTGCTTTATTTGTATTTTTTATGCTCAAATCAAGGTGTATTATAGGTATTATATCTTTAATCGTATATTTACTTTGACTACTTATAACTTCAACCTTTAATAGTAGTAAGTAGTGCACATCACCACTATCATAAATGTTAGTAGATATTTATTTACCACCAATTTAGTTATTGGTTGTAGTAATAAGCTAATCTATTTGTAACTTGACAAAATTCTCAATAGCTTAGTGAACTACGTACATATATACATACATACGTTTTTACCCTTGTTCCACGTCATTAAAAATCTTTTCAACTGACTTATCTTTACCTCGGTCTGTAAACAGATCATCGAATCGATCATCCTTGCTTACGTCTGTTATAGCATAAATTCTTAGTTATTAATTAGTCAGAAATTTGCTCGCGTTGACTACAAGATTTGTACAGTTTTTTTCATATTAATCCAATTTATAAGTAAGTTCTCAACGTAAATTGTTCATGTATAAATCAACAAACTGTACAAACATTATTATTATTTCCTACACAAACTTTTCCACCCTCTTTTAGCCTCTTTGAAGTAGGGGTTCAAGATGAAAACGCCCAAGAATGTGTTTCGTTAATTGTATCAAGAGGTATTAATACCACGTTTCAAGTCAATTTGCCTATAAAAATATTATTATTTCCCACGCAAACTTTGCCACCACCTTGGAAGTTGAATTAGAAAAAAAACACCAAAAACATGCCTTTTATAAATTGTGTTAGAGAGCATTAGTACCAGCTCCAACCCCTTTCATCCGCTTAGGGATTGAGTTTAAAAAATATTTTACCATCCAAGTATATGCCGGTTATATATGAGCTATCTATATGTATGTATATGTTACAGTAAAAGTATAAACTACAGTTACTGTAAACATTTGCCAGTAAATGTTTGAATTCGCATCGCATTTTAGTTAAAGTGCTAACTATGCAGAATGATGTTTACTAATACTAGTAAAAGTATACATCTACTAGTAAAGGCATACATTTACTGCCATCGCTTAGATAAAGTGTAATACATATTGAGATTGTATTATGTACTATGATTAGTAGGTAAATCAAATATGAAAAGGAAATAATGGCATTATGTATCCATTTTTATTTTTATTCAAGTAAAGAGTTCTATATGTCCAGATATATGTATGTTCACATAGTATATATAGGTACATACGTATGTGTATGTATTTATTATTGTATTTTTTCTAGTTCAATTCTGTTGAGGTACCCAAATAAAGTTTTCTTATTTCCTTTTCATATTTGATTTACCTACTAATCATAGTACAATCTCAATATGTATTACACTTTATCTAAGCGATGGCAGTAAATGTATGCCTTTACTAGTAGATGTATACTTTTACTAGTATTAGTAAACATCATTCTGCATAGTTAGCACTTTAACTAAAATGCCATGCGAATGTATACATTTACTGGCAAATGTATACAGTAACTGTAGTTTATACTTTTACTGTAACATATATACATAAATGTATGGTACTATGTACTTAAATTAGTTAGATATTTATCTTGCAATTTGGAATATATCGCCCCTGAGATTGTGAGAGTATGAAAACTCTTTATGGCTGGGATGTACTACACCTAAAAGGTCGAGCTCTTTCATTCTTCTATTCACAACCAAACAATGCATTGGATGTGCCAGGAAACACTCTTTTGCAAAAAAATGAATTCATCAACAGCAACGGGAAAAATGTACAACCACATCTTAAGTGCTGAAGAAATGAAATTATGTATGTTATCTTGCTTTGGAAAATACACGACTACAAAAACAATTAAATTTTGTCACCCTTTGGAAACTCTTTCTTGTGTAAATACCTTCAAGTTAATATTTTTATAAATGGATGCGTGAATGTGAAATAAAATAGTAACGTGGACAGCTTTATTTTATATTGTTGAACAATTCTAATTTCTTTGTATAACAATAGACACAAGCAAAAAGATATGAATGCTGGGCTCTACAATTTATCACCACAGCAAATAGTTGATATTACAATAAAAAGTCAACATATATGTATATTCAAGGTTAGTATCTTTATTTATGAGTTAAGTGTAGATAAATAAAAATATTTATTTACAGGTATCAATGAAAGTACATGAAAAAAAACAAACCTGGAAGCAGAAAAGTGTAACACACATATCTAACTAATGTTTAGGTGCACAGTGACATACCTTGACACGCAATTGCTCCCACCTAACGGTACTCTGATATTTTTTTAAACTAGAACCCTTCTGTATTCCATCTTGAGATTTTGTATGCATGTAGTCAATTGTAGTGAAAAACAGATATGTATAGGTACTTGTTTCAAAAAAATCTAAGAAGACGTATTTTAACCTTTTCAAAAAAAAAAAAATTGCGGGGTATTTCAAAAACTTCAAAATATAGTCATGTGATACATCAAATTAAAGAGCATTTATAATGGAAAAAACGCGACAGATAATTCTGTAATCATATCAGTTTTAAGGTATTTAAACGCAATCAAAAACTGTTGTTTCTTGGAGTTTTAAAAGTTTATAACTTAAAATAAAAATCAGAAAAATAAATGTTTAATTAAATCTAGTGTTGGTAGATGTAATGCTTAAAAAAATGCCACAATGGCATTTTCTTTACACAAGCACAAAACTGACAAAGCAAACAATAAAATTGAGTTTTTCTTTGTTTGATGATGATGATGTAGGCAATATGTTTCAATACCTACGTCCATAAATGGTTCCGCGATCATCCAGTTGCTTTCATGAGCGAGCAATAGTCACTACAGGTTCGATATTCACATAATGGTCTTTTACATAGACTCCAGGAAACATATAAGCTGGTAGCAAAGCATTTCTGGTCACTGTTACAATCCCTGTAAGAGTAAACAAACTATCCGTGTTCAGAAAAAGCAGTGTGACCTAATCATTTCCGACTTTTCAAGAAAAAAAAAATGGTTGGAGACAGTGGGACAGTCGTTATCCCAATCTCGTCCAAATTTAGTACGTTATTAAGTGAAAATTAGTATCTCTACTACATTCTTGAAATTGGCAAAAATGCATTAATATTTGCAGGATTAAAAAAATGTCGCACAAGCCAAGTTAGTATTTTTTGGCTTTCGCAATGTGCAATGTTAACACGGTCTATGTCATATTCATAGGTGAATCATCCATACCATTTATTGCTGGATGAATGTTTTATCTTATAAAAAGTATAACAGAAAAGTCTTAATATATATATAGATGTTAATAAATAATAGTAATAACGGTAATATTCCATAATCATATCAGTCTTGGCGATCTCAATCGCTCAAAATAAATTGGTATATTAATTAATCAATACGCTACTACGAAGAAATCCACTAAATCTAATAATACACATCATACGAGTATTCTAAATACGAATAGCTGCAGTTCAATAAACGCATATATAACGTACTAAGCATACGCATAATAAACGCCTTCAAATTTGAAATCACTCTAATTTAGTTACCCGAGCGTTGCTAAATACGAGAATTTCATAAATATTGAAACCAATCTATCCCCGCCAAGTTAAACACGGTCTCAACACCAAAATACCTACCTCTCACCGTAGTAAAAGTTATTCCTGTACACGGAGAATTTTTCACCAACGTAACGTTCAAATACGGTCGAAATTCGTAAACACCTTGATATTATACTTGCCGCTTGGTAACTACGGCATTTTTTTTCATCTTATCAAAAAATATTTTACGTAGGTACTTTAATTTGTTTCTATGTGCATTATATTTCATAGTAGAGCGTTAAAACGAGATCAGTAGAAGGTAAACCGTATTACGTTTCTGAGTAGATACAAAGTCGACTGGTAGTTTAAACGCCTTAGGAGTTGCGAAAACACTAGAATTGTTTATTTCTTTTTTGTTTCAAGGGCAAATCGGTAACCGCAACAAAAAGAATATACTGAAGAGTATAAATCTAACAATAGACTATAATATTCGTAGTATACGAGTTCTATAGAATGAGAAGAATCTGCTCAGATAGACTGCACCTGAAAATTCTTTTAATTCTGTAGTTACAATAGAAGACCGTGAACGTAATAAAGACAGCGTCAGCTTACCTACCACTGTTTCTAATTATGTCTAACAAGCATCAATAATTGTTCATCACAATTATTCATACAGTTAAGTGAAACAGAACTTATTATTAAACACACAGTATTATTTGTTTTTCTTTTTTTAAACAAATAAAAAAGCTGAAGTAGATTTTCTTAACATGTGTATTGTTAATACTAAAAAAAAATGTTTGATAACATTTTAATTAACTAAAACATAAGAAATGGTGCAGCCACTTCAATTGTAACAATTTTTACTTGAACTATGCAGTATCTGCAGCCTATTTAAAATTATTTTACTACTGGCTTCTATAATTTCTTTTCTCATTGAAATACATCTAAATGCTTTGCAACCGTCGTCACATTCTTGGCAATTATTGAGGAAGCTATAATCAAAATGTCGTGACTCTCGGGTAAATCCTTTGAAATGTAGCATTCTTTGTAATTTTTACGAAATGGCTGTGCCCGGAGAAATATAGGTAATCTTTTTAAACTGATATTGAAATACAAGCTTGATTTTTAGAAAATTTATTAACAATATTTGGGCCAAAGTTGAGCTAACAAAGACCTTTAGTCGGAATTATGTGTTATTAGATGGCTGCTCTTCGGTTCTCGGGTTCTCTGCCGTGTAGAAAAGTTGTGGTACTTAACGTTTCGATCATCTTGTCGTGATCTTCTTCAGAAGTTCACTTCTGAAGACAACTAGCTAACGTTTCGATCATCTTGTCGTGATCTTCTTCAGAAGTTCACTTCTGAAGACAAGATGATTGAAACGTTAAGTACCACAACTTTTCTACACGGCAGAGAACCCGAGAACCGAAGAGCAGCCATCAACAGCGGTCGTGAAAGCCTGAAGACTACATGTGTTATTAGATTTTCGAATTACAATTTTTAGTGATTTCTACCGAAAAACTAGCTCATTTATACTGGTAGTGATGATGAACCAACAATTTCTAAACACCAAACAGTTTCCAAAAATATTTGGGTGTTTTTGGACAGAGCCAGGAAACTATTGTAAATACACACTACAACAGATTAGAAAACACAAAATTCTACTTGCACGTAAAATTAAATAAACAAATTGAAATTATTCACTTTAAAGGCGAAGGCTTAAAACTTGTGTTTTCCAAATTGAACATCGCCAGTATGTTTTTACCTTAGCTGGTATAGACGTATCATGCTTTTTATGAGCATACCAAAACACACCAACGTATCTTGGCATAATCGATATATCATTATAAGCTAAGTACTTGACACAACAAGAAGAAATCTGGTCAATTTAAATCGAGACTTTTAACGGTCCTTGTGATAAATTTTCCTTTTGCTACTTACTCCTCGATGGTTGTGATTTAGAATTTTAAAACGATCGTATTGCCACCACATATAATTTCTAGTTTTGAATCGTACCTTGTCAAAGAAGTCTTAAATCTCTTTTTTATTTATAGGTGACCCTCAAAACAATATCGACTAATAATTATCTGAATATCTTCATCTATCGTTTCCATGAAGACGTTCAAAATCGCGTATAGAAATTTCCTCACATAAAATTTTTAATTATAGTTCTTTTCCGAAACACTCTTACATTGATAATGTAGAAAGTTTAATAAGTATATGAATTCCCAAAGCAAACTAAATGCTTTAAATTATTATATTTTCTCTTGTGGCCAAACTTCTGTGTATATAATGCCAAATATTATTCTTTCCTATATCTTTGGTTGGCGTATACAAAAAAATGAACATTCTTTCTCTTCATTTCTAATTGTTATTCTCTATATCAGCTGCTGATGGTTGTTACTCTGCTGTGCATTTATAATGGACTCACCTTCATCAATCAATTAATCATGGAAAAGAAAAAGATCTGAACATACAATCTTTGTTATAGCATATTTTCCAATAAGACTTTCCAAAGGACTTACTCCATGCATTACATTATTCCTACCTCCATTGCATAATGTGGTGCTCAAGAATTTCAATCGTATTATTCTATTTTATCTAGCGGCTAAATACCACTAACTTTTCTTTCCAAACTATGACCCACACACCCTCCTATATCCGCTACTAATTCTAACAAAGTTGTCCCCTCTTTGTATTCGGAAGACTTTTCGTCAAAAATTTGCCAGTTACGTTTCATGATCCCCAGAATTCCCCAATTAGGTACATAAATTTGAATTGTATGTTTACTGATAGTTCCGACCTTCCGCAAAAAGTATATATTATTCCATAGTGCCTCAACATATTTTGTCTTTTCGAGTTAAGGTTCCTCTACATAGTATAAATTTCGTTTGTCTCACATTTGATGAAGAATGATAGCGATGGAAGTTACCTATTACTAGGAAAAATCGTTTGTAGTTGTTTTCGAAAAAATTATGAGTTCAAAAATATACACGATACGACAAAATTTAGAACAAATTTACTAAAACTCTTGCTGCTAAGCATTAGATAACACTATAGCATATTTCTTTTTTATAGTAATGTTTGTATCAAATATTTAAAAAGGCACTCCCGCATATACTGCAATCTTTTAACAATGAAAAGAATGGACTTAAAATATAGAATCGAATTAACACAAACATATTTATCAATATCACCGTCTAACTATAGATTAATTATAGTACCTATTACATACTTCCAAATTAAAGATATTTAGTTCCTAATTTTCCTACCCTCCATTTACATAGCTGTTAAATTAGTTGCCTACCCATAACCGCGCCCACACATGTTCTCAGGGTCATTCCTAAAATAGTAAATGTCACTTTTGTATTTTTAGGTTAGAAGTGTTTATCAAAATAGCGGTATTAATTTTAAGCAGTAAATTAACGAAATGACTTCGAATTTAGCAAGAAAATTTTTGAAAAACTGTTTTAAAAATGTAAACACATCTACAGAACAATTTCGTTCATTAGGAACATATAAGGCAGCAGTTATAAAAGAGGTTAACAAACCTTTAGTCATAGAAAGAAAAAACAGCAAAAATTAAGTAAAAACGACGTGAGAGTAAAAGTGAACTTCTGTAGTGTTAACTCGATAGATTGTATGAGTTTTCGGGAACCTACTAGGGATTTACCATTTGTTCCTGGATATGAATTATCTGGAAAAGTACTCGAGGTTGGAAAAAATGTTACTACTGAACAATTGATTGTTGGAGAAAGAGTTGCAGCCTTAAGTTTAGATAAGTTCGGCGGATTTGCTGAAGAATGTGTGGTAATACTAATACACGATTCTATAAAATATAATATAGCTAAAACTATAAAACAAATTTTTTAATAGATAAATATCAATGACTGTTTTCGTATTCCAACGAATGTTACTATCAAAGATGCTGCTGTATTAGTGTGCGGTCACTCAACTGCAGTATTTACATTTTCTAAATTACGTCCACCAAAAGAGGATGAAAGAATCGTTATTACTGCAGGTTCTGCAGGATTAGGATTAGCTGCTATTGATGTAGCAGCGAATATGTTTAAAGCAAAGGTATGTTATACATTGCACTAATCTCTAGGACAGTAAATGTATCGCACATGGAATGAGAACTTACCAAGATATACTCACAACATCTATTATTGAATTTCTTTGTCGTAAGTTGTTGAAGATGTACTATCATGTTCATATTTTTTCAATTTCATTTAGAGTCAAATTACGCTTCATCTCTATTAATGTGTGGGTGGGTGCTTTTTTTATTTTTGTACCAAACCAGAATATTATTTTTAGGTAATTGCTGTTACTGATTCTGAAGACAGATCAGAATTTATGCGAGACAGAGGTGCTTTTGGCACCGTAAAATATACAGATAAAATCAAAAAAGATATATTATCACTAACAGACAAGAAAGGTGCTGAAATTGTTTATGATGCTGTCGGAGATTATCTTATAGATAAAATAGGGAGTTGGTAAATATATTGAAACACAGGAACTGATCAACATGATTATTTTAGTGTTGCTGCAGGAGGAAATATATTTCATGCAGTCCCAGTCATTTACAAGAGTCTTCCGGCTCCTCCACCAAATACGACTTTAACAGTGGTTAGTCTTCATGCACTTAGGGAAAATGATCCCGAATTATATCGTTGTATGATCACTGATACACTTGAATTGGCTCATGAGGGTATTATTTCCGCTCACGTAAGTGCCACGTTTAAACTGGCAGAAGTAAACGAAGCGATCGATTATGTAGAATCAAAAAAATGCACTGGAAAAGTTGTAATAAAGATGGAAACTTGAATGTTTTTAGACGATGGGATGTAAATTTGCATTTCATAATTTAATAATTTATGTGTATATAGCATATGATATTAAAAATAAAAAGCAATTTGTATATTGATCGTTCTTTTCTTTGTTTAATTAAATTTGCTGATAATTATAATAGGACAATGAAATATGTACTTCAAATATATCGTACTATTAAGAATTCGGGTTGATCAATATAGTAACATCTATTACGCACATATACATACATGCCTTGATTCATCTACTTGCGAAATTTGAAATTTTTGTTGTATACTGATGATTTTAAGATTTATAAAATGATTACGGTATTGAATTTTTTCAATTTGGATTTGTTTTTCCTCCTATTTGAACCCATAATAAGAGAATGCTTAGAATTAATATTTATAATTACTGTGACCGAAGTTTAACTCCAAAATGAGATTTAACATTTTTAATAATAGTTTCCTTGCTAATTGTTATTAATAAATAAATCAAAGTTGTCTCTAAAATATCAGTTTGCTTTATTAAAATATGCTTTTGAAACGCTTGAACAATAGATTACGATGGAGAAATGAATATTTACTTAATTCGTCATCTCAGTATTACAGGCATCATTCACAGTGGAATGTGTATTCCGTAACTTTGCACTTTATAATACATACCTTACACAATAATCGTTTAGAAAATTATACTTGCAATAGAATTTAAATTGCAAATGGACAAATTTACTGAATTTATTTTCTATACACGTTTCCCACAAAAATGTGTATTGCTTATATTGCTATATACATATTTACATAATTCATAACTATTCCATAACATAATGGTGTTAGTTTATTAAACAAGCCAGTTGACAAGATTCAATTACTCTGATATTATTGCGATGTTAAGATTATAAATGGGATTAACGTATAATAAATTTTTAATATTTTTTAAACAAAATCAGACCGGTTTTATAAAAAATTATAATGTACGCAATAATATGGAAACAATAACATGGTAAATATAGAACCATATTGTAATATAACAAGTTAGCGACGGTTTTGCAAGAAAGCAAGTTAGTCAGTTCAGGAAAAACTTACAACGTTTTTTAGTTGCATATAATTCTTAATAGCTTGAAATTGTAGGTTAACCTTCTCTTTTATTGATGTAGCTTGTGATCAAAATCGCTGATGCTGTAAGACACACAAATTTAAAAGAATACTTTTCATTTATATCTCCCATATCGGCTTTTGCGTTTACATAAAAATCGTATTCCAATTGTTCTTCAGTGTCGATAATTTTGTTACCAAGAAAAAGTTAATTAGATATGAAGGTTATAAATCACTAAATTGCTTATTGCTATTAATATAATAATAAATATAACAGCGTTGGAAAATTGGTGCTCGCCAAGGGGATTTGTGTCTCTCCATAGAAGTATTAAAAAAGAACAGAAATACACTTTCGTTATCGGTGCGTACATTACATACTACAGTACAGTAATACAAGTCAATATAATGACGATGGAAATTAGGAAATTTGCTAAAAGCTACAAGCCAAAAATCGTGGAATGAATGACCACCCAACCCCATATATTTTTTTTAATTTTCAACTAATTGTTAACTATTAGAATAGTTTCTCACACGAAACATACATAATTCTGGGTTTGGAGTATGTGTAGTGCAAATTATCTTAATAGCTACCGTTTACAGATTTTTTTGTTTATCTTCTTCATTTCTACTCTTATTCGGAGTTGTATGTATGTATTCATTATTGTGTTTTTGTTTCAACTTACCAGCCATTTTTCAATAATTTATTCGATGGATTAGGTCTCTCAGACCCTAACTTTGACGTTTATCCTTTTCCTTATAATATACTAATTTGTTATAGTTACCTTTTATTACAATTCTATTCTTGTTTGTAATGTAGTTTTGATACATAAAACGTTTATGCACAAAATGAAGCTATACAACCATCGGCATTTAAAATTCTCTGTCTGGTCGTGATATGGTGATTTTCAGTTTTTATAGTACCTGCATCTCTTTCTACTAGCCAGAGATATCTGGAGTTTTGTTAGGACCACAAATTTTTAGAATTGTGGAACTATTAGTCTTACTTTGTGTGGTATACTCGACATCTTATCTCCTATGTTCAAGTTTCGTAACCTTAATTTCCGACCTAAGTTCTTCAAAAACATCCGGCTGCTTTTTGAAAACTTTTCAATTGTTACTTTCATTTAGCATCTTTTATTCCTTAATATCTCTCCACATCTAGATCAACAAAACAAGAATCAACAACAAATAAATTTATTCTAAAACACAATAATTACTTTATCCGTGGAACTAATTGATATTTATATCATATTAAATGCCAATTTGGAGATATTTTGCAGATAAAACTTTGCAAGAAGAATAAACAATTTGGACACTAAGGGCTAAAGGAAGTTCCAGATATGTAAGTATTTATAGGTTAAGGGGTGAGCCTAATGACGCTTTGTAGGTACATAAATGAAATGTTAGACAAATACACAGGTTGGGGTCTAACATGCCCAAAGCTTTTCTTATGACCGAATGATAATGTAATTAAATCGAAAAAGTTCAAATAAAGAATACCTAGAAAATCATGTCTATATAGAAACAAGTCTCTGCATATAGTCCTCTTTACCGTTTAATCCATATTAAGTAAGCCAAACGACGCAATAATAAAACATAAATTAATAATAAAGCAATGGTGCAGTGGTTTATGTGCTTTACTGTGATCAGGTGATATTTTCATCTTAAATATTGTGGCTGGCTGTGTGTGCTATCATTAAAAAGACCACTCTTGAACAAGCAAATTTGCTTGTTCAAGACTGATTAATCAGTAACAGTTTATTATCAAAACTCGACATTCTTAGAAAAAATGCCATGTTTTAGATAATGATAATTTTGAAATGTATGTGTTAGCCTTTTAATCCTATGCATATCTTTCCATTAAGTAAGTCAATGAAACAGGAATATATTGATACTTATTAATTCCAAGCTAACTAGGATTAAAAAGATAGGTAAGATAGGGTTGCCAGTAAGAGTGAAATTCGAAACAAAAAGCACTTAAGTGTCTTTGGACCATATATTAATTAATCGATATCTATGACCTGCAACCATGCTTTTTCAACTTTTTCAAGAATATTGTAAATTTAGTGTAACGGCACATTCCTCTATATTTATTACGTAGCCATAATTTTCAATCACAGGTTTTAGCTATTAAAAGCTTTCAAGAGGAACAAATATTATTACAATTACCTTCTGCAAGTCTTACATTTCGCACTGGTTGGTTCGATCAGCTGGAAACAAACTATCAGTAAGTGCTATTCCATAGATTACGTATCGTATGTATGTACTACATATATACCAAGACTACTTTTGCCTGCAAGAAGTATACATATGATAAACGTAGCAATGCATTATACATTTATCGTTGGCCATGTATCCAATTAACACGGTTAGTAGCACGAGATTTGCTAAAGAGTTAGAAACGCACTGAGCTTCTTATTTATTTGCATTTAACGCTCACAAATACAGTAAAACGAAATGCATGGGTTTTTAAAATAGGGATATAAATAAAATATGCATTTCTAAATTAATTCGAAAATCTTTATTAACCATAATTTACATCACTTAAACTACAAATATATCACATTAAAAAATCGAGTTAATGGTAAGTATTTAAAAACAATAAATCATACGCATCATATGATACACTTACCATACTATTTTACAAAGACTTTGTACACACCAATTGGTGTTTAGCATACACTCAACTACTAATTATTCGACGAGTAATACAATGACACATTATCAGTTTATTTACACATTCTTGATTAAAATGAAGGATACATACCTACTATACGTGTAATCAATCTTTTTACGAATTTTAGGATACTTTTATTTGAGAACTTCCATTGAAGGACTAGACATTTTTATTTAGTCAGTCTATAACTCATAAAAAAGAAATAAGATCTACTGAACAATTAATATGAAAGTTCTCAATAATTCAATCTTTAACGGACGGAATTCTTATTAATAACCTCAAACGAATATTATGGGGAAGAACTCGCTAGCAAATTTCATTCGTAAAAAGATACTTTTCTAATATTCTCTTGATATATCACTAATTGTAAACAATGTTTAGCGCTAGATGTTGTTAGCACTAAACAGAGCGTTAGCTAATCTTCTCTGGACTTGCATTATATTGACAAATATCAACGAACACGCCTTTTCCTCTATTTGAGATGTCCGCGTAATCTTTTTTGTTTCTAGCACACAATCTGCTATTGAATTGAGTATCCCGTTTCCTAATTCAAATAAAACAACGTTTGTTTCTAAAAAAGTAAGATCTATATATAAAAAACTTACCCCCTTCCTGGTAATTCTAATTCATCGACACCGATACTCTTTACATAGAGGTGGTCATTACACCAGAACAAACATAAAGTTCGTGGTTCTAACACGTTCATATCGTATTCCCAATTTAATTCAACTTTTTTGATATTCCCACCTAAATCGGCTGGATGGGACAGAACCATTGAATAAGACGAACCATGTTCCAGTTTCATGTCACCAGACGGTGTCAGATCAAGATGTATTACGCCAGCGGAACTGTGAAGGGAGGCTTTTAAAAATCCTTGAACCCAATTCTCTGCTGTTGGCGGATTAGCAAGCTCTAAGTTTATCCTGTATAATCGATCTGTCAACGATACATGATGTTTAATTTAATATAAATGGATATATCAAGTTTTAAAAACAAACTTACGGCAAAATGGAAACTCTCGTCCAGTTGTTGTGAAAAATTTGTTCCCTATGTTGCCTTGCAGTCTAATTTGAGGAGATATTTCATTTTCCAAACCTGGACTTATATCAGAGTGGTAACCCATCAAGGCGCAAGATCCTGACCCCGGCTTACAGTCGAAACATTTTCCAGACTGAAAATGTTGATAACTGGGACACTGATGCGCTGCAAGATTAGAATTTGTATTAAGACTGATTTGATTAGAATGAATTTGAGTATAAAGTATGTATAAGTCTTCGTGAACTTTAAAATGAAATCACGGAAGAAAATAGTTAAATAAAAGCGTTTAGATGATATATTTTGTATAGGAGTAATGGAAATATAACATATTGTGGTAACTATAGTGGAAAATAAAGATTCAATGCTGTTTTTAAAATTGCACAAAATTAACATGGTGTTTATTGTGTTGATTAAAAATGGCCGCACTACTAACATGTGCTCCATCCAACCAAACTATGTATTTAAGTTTTTCTAAAATACCAATTAGGCGGCATTAGTTTCTTTCCTAACTGTGAATGGCCGCAATTTGTGCTTTACCAACATTCTTAAAAGTTATGGGTTTTTTAATAATCCAATTTTCCTCCTTAACATTGCTACTACTGCTCGAATTACATTTATAAGACTGTGGATGTTCAATCCAATAATAATTAATGATGTGTACCTAAGTAATAAGATTTTGCTTGAGTCTTTCAAAGATAGATTTGTGAGACTGCTTTCTCTCTGGACATCAATTAAAATACCTATACATATTTCAGATGAAATATCGGAGTTGTTACTATACTGCCAATAAAACACAATTTTTTTTTCGAAATTTCTTCACAATATGTAAGTATGGGATTTAAAATAAAATAAGAAAGGTCTTTGTTTTAAAATATGATATCGCCAACTATAATTCCCACTAAAAAATTCAGCTTTGAAATGAATTCCAAAGTCCACAGAAATGAAGATTTACACAATGATTGTATTGCCATGAACAGGGGGCTATTAGTATGTTATGAGCATCATTTATTAATGTAAGGCCGGGTTATCATGTCCGAGAGTTTCGCTAAAA
This sequence comes from Holotrichia oblita, assembly GCA_023690525.1. Lineage (NCBI taxonomy): Eukaryota > Metazoa > Arthropoda > Insecta > Coleoptera > Scarabaeidae > Holotrichia > Holotrichia oblita. The sequence goes on from CM043019.1 coordinate 114,344,731, forward strand.
TTCGCCTGAATTACCATTTTATTTCTGTACACACTATGTCTTGTTAAAATTACTTTTAATTTTAATTACTCATTTTCTATAACGTACAATATTAGTCATATCTGGAGAACTATTTGGGATTTTAATTTAATCTTTTATTGCTTATCAAATTCAATGCAATCTCTTTTGCAAAAAATGTTTTCACTTCCAGTTATGCTTGGCGTGTAGACAGCTTTCTGGTTTTAAACAAAACTGTTTATTTTATTTTTAATTGTTGAATTTTCAGCGTTAATTTAGTGGCTTTGTTTAAATGAATGTCTATATTTTAGTCCGTTCTTGAGATATTTACATTATCTTGTAATTTTTGACGGACAAGTTTATAAAATGCAGCAAATTGCTACCGGAAAACTTCAAACTTCGATAAGTAAGTTTTACATTTTTTAATTAATATTACCGATATCTTTAAAAATAAATGGATAGATTATCCATCTTTCTAGAAACATTTCCAGGGTATAAACAACCACCAACAAAAATTACTTTTCGTTGTTGGTGAAGTTTTAATGGTTTTAATCTACATTTTTCGCACTATGCCTTTGACGTATTGACACTATCAAATTTGACACTTCCTTACATCAAATCATTACAAACAGTTTAGACCTTCCACTAAATTTCAAGTTGATTGTTACATAACATGAAAGGCATCTCCCTCCATTCAGAAATGGCGAACGTCTCCGAAGAAATCTACAAATATGAAATAAAAACGAACAAACGCCACGAAGTAATATCCATGACTGAGCGCATTATCGAAAGCATTGGAGCAGGTGATTTTGAAGCTTATAAAAAGCTATGCGACATTAATTTAACAGCCTTTGAACCAGAATCAATGGGAAATCTAATCGAAGGCATCGATTATCATAAATATGCCTTCGATAATATTATTAGCAAACGGAAGCACATGAAAATTCGCGTGATTAACCCCACAGTGAAGTTATTAGGCGATGATGCAGCTTGCATAGCATATATCAGGCTTACGCAATCAATGGATCCGGATGGAAAAGTCTATATTTGTCAGACTGAGGAGACTAGGGTTTGGCAAAAGAAAGATAATAAATGGGTAAACGTACATGTGCATAGAAGTGGAAACGATAAGAGAAACATAATGGTTTAATAATATGATAAGGAAATATGTTGAATTCTTTTTTTTTTCATGAATGTTATTGTGCCGATTTGAAATGATTTTGTGTTTAAAACCACCACCATATAGGTATTACAATAACCAGCGCAGACGATTTATGACGTTATTGTATTCATATAACAACTTACCTATGTATGGGCACTGGCCGTTTATGCTGTCTATGAATAATTTTATGGCTCTGACATGATTACAAGCTACTAATACTCTTGATGCCTCTTCCAGGCCGTCTCTATAAAAAGAGCTGCATTTATTACACGTGTCGTATTTTAGAGAGTTATATACATGTAACTATAATATTGAAGATATATATTTTGAAATAAAATTAAATTGTATTTCAATCATCATTTTATATATGTAAAAAATTACCTTATTAATGTTAAAGGAACTAATGGACTCTGGGTTATATCACAACCAGGCTGTTCTTTTCCATTGTTGGGGTAGAAATCTAAGTGACCACATGGTTGGGACATTCCATAACCTACATAAATTACAAAACAAATTTATTTTCTTGAATTCAAGTTACAGCAAACTGAACTAAGTATTTTTTTGCTAATAGTTAAAACTAAAATATAACAATTTAACCTTTGCAGATCGTTTTGCTAACATTCAAAATCTATAAAATCAATTTTGTTAAATATAATATACATAAGTATTTTAAGAGGACGTCCGACAAGTATTCTAATTTTTAAATGATCGCAAAGTGTTTATTTCTAATATTGTTCTATATTTTCTTCATCCCACCATTATTATGGCTTTCGGAAAATAATCCAATACGTAGTAAATTTCCTGTGAATAAGATCTTATGAAAAATAGGGGCAAAGAGGAGTGCCTAGTTGCAATGTACTACAAAAAAATATTACGAATTCTCAGCAAGATACTGCAAAATACACAGTGTATTTATCGTTTATCGGTTGCAATGGTATTTCCAATCAGTATATAATTATTTTACTAGTACTTCCTATGCTCCCTATTTATTTTTATAATAGGCAGTAAAATTTACTATACATATACAATAGCTGATAATTAATAAATGGTCGGTATACAATACAACAATTATTTGATAAATGGTTTATATAATAGCTTATAATAAATAAATAAATGGTGAGTCAGCCGGTAAGAAGTAATAAATAATGTTACTTAGCTGTAAATTTTCAAAAATATTGTTTGATTTAATTTTATCGCACTTTTTATCTGAATATATTTAGAACAGCTAATACTTTGTATTTCCTTAAAATTATTAAACGGACATTTTCGAAATAGTTCGAAAGTTCAGTGTAAATAAGAACGTAGCTTGTCATTATTAGAGTTGGCAAATAACGCCAACAGTAAAACATTTCTAATTGGTAAAACTCTACTCAAATAGAATAGTATTCGAACAAACTTTTTGGTAGAACATGATGCAATGCTCTACCAAAAAGGTCTAATAAAGGATAAAAGGAGGATTTTGAGTTTCTCGTTATATTTTTCGTTTTTTTCGCTTACCGAGCTTTTACTAGACTAAATAACAAAAAAAGATGGTAAAATTTTCTTTGGGGAACAAACAAATAGCCAACAACACTACTGTAATTGTTATAATTTCTGAGTTGCACCAATTAGAAATGTATGTTACATGTTGGCGGTATTAGCCAGACGTAATCAGCAACATTTGATTATAAAAGCGTTCAGCTAAGCATTGCGTGACCATATTATAATGTTTTGGGTATACATGAAAAAATGTGTCTAAAAGAAATGAAATTAAATTGTAGAAGATGCTAATTGTAGAAAAATGCAAGAACGACCACATTTCATAGAAATTGGACTAGAAATGTAACGGCTTCTATATACAACGCCTTAGAATGTTTCTAAAAATTTTGCACTCAGATAAGTATAAGTAACTGGAACAACGATTTGCGATTGCCTAGATTAGAAAAAAAAACTTGATTTTTACAACGCTAGTAGATATTACACCCAGGCTGAAGTACGTAATCACACCCCCTAAAGCGAAATCACTGATTTTTCGACTATTCATTTTACTGAGCAATCATTAGTTTAATTATCCATTTTCTTACATAGGTCCATACATTTATATTTTAAAACGGTTTCGTGTTTATACTCGTAACAATTAATAAGAAAAATTATTGTAAGCATCCGTTGTTTATTTCAAATTTCACACCAGCAACTGATAGTAGGCCCCTAATATTGTGTGGTACACTGAACGAAAAATGTACACAAATATAATTAAGAAGTACATTAATTCAATAATTTTTTTATCAAAATTCGTCCAACAAACCCTGTTATCAATACAACGTATAAGCGTTTATTGTATTAATAATTGCAAACAATCAATACTTTAATAATTTTAATAAACACATTTATAAAAAGAATTAACTTGTTATAAGTAAACTGAAAGAAATAGAAACTAATAAAATATTTTATGAAATTAATAACCTGCTGCATTATATTATTATTTATATTAATTTCATTTTATTGATATTGATATGATAAACTGATTTATTCAGCAGTATGACTAATAAATAAGGTTGTTCAATATAATAAATAAATTTATCCACACTATAATTTTTGTTGTTGTATTAATAAACTCAACTCAATAAATGATGTTTATTAATTTTGTTTTTTCAGTGTAAATAAGCATAGTCGAAAGCAAACGAAGTATATAACAAATTTGGTGCTTTCTAAACCTGGTTTTTTTAACTTCGAAATGCTATTAGTAACGCCAATTTTATTATTCTACGGAGTATCAAATTATAAAAAGAACTTGTATTGCTACCCCACGTATCTTTGATGACATTTAAATCAAGACTACTTAGAAGAAAATCCAGATTCAATAACTCGAGATTGGCGTTGAATTTTTGTATTCAGTTGAATCTTAGAGTAGGGAAAACTCTTAGACCGCGTTTAATTGCATTATCCATTTTTGTTTTAAGATTTTGAGTAGACTCCAGTCCAATCAAAGATATGGTTTGATATTGAAATTAAGAAATTTCCAAATATACATATGTAATAGTTTCGTTATAGTTATATTTTTGATATCTAAAGCAAATGTTCTAATGTTCATCTTGATTTTGTACACAAAGTTCTAATTCTCATATCCTCACATATCTTGCGGTGTTTTTAACATGTCCTGACGCATGTTGCCAACATTGAACGTCTTCTCTTCTTACCACTTCTTCTTACCACTATTGAAGCGTGAGGTTAAAGTAGTATTTCTTCCATAGTTTTATTTGGGCGTTTCATCAAATATAAAAAAGGTTTCAACGATTTAAACAAGTTGCACTTGCTGATGTTCCTGCAGTGAGAACTGGATCAATAACCACATCATTCCAAATGTCACACTAGACATTTAACGTTTTGATATATTGTGTATGATGTGAGACTACTTCACGCGGGGCTTCTTTGCAAAAATTTTGGCTTACTACACATTGACAAAATTCTACTCTATAAATAGCGACAGAAATACAATGACAAAACAATTACATTCTTGATGGATATTGCTGGTTGTAAGAAAGAATAACGAACAAATATTTGCTCTCACTGTTCATTTCGGTCCAGTTTCTAATCTCTCTATAGTTATGAGCTCTAACCAGCAAACAACTTTTCGGTAAGATGTCTTAAATTCAGATATATTTTCTATAATTAGCTAAAGAGGTTTTTATTAAATTTACATTCTATCGGGAAAGTGATAGTTTTAGAGGCGATTAATCTATTTGAAAATGCTGTATTAAATAAGACTTCTTCTCTTCTTCTACTTCCCAGAAATGTTTTTCTAGGAAGTATCTATCTACTACATGACATCAGTTGAAAATACTAATATCTTGTTCTGTTCTACACAGAGATGTTAAACCACCATATGGATAAATAATAACGTGGTTTATTTTCCAGAACCGATCTTTAATTATTAATTCTGACCGAAAATTGTGTGAACTAGGAAACTAAATTTACAGATATTGAATGTTAAGCTTAATAAACTGGAAATTTTATTGGACATGAAACATGCTCATTAATTTAATTTACGATCTGCAAAGGTCAAGTCTATTATGATATGCAATGATGCGTATATGGATAATATGAAATTTAATTACCAAATACCGACATACCGAGGAAGAAGATACCCTTCCCATCAGTATGGATTACGTCTACAAACTCTGCATCACTAGGATCTAGGCGCACATTTTCCGGCATACCCTACCAATAAACAAGTATATAATTTATTATTATTGTTTGATTATACTTAGATTTACGTTATTGTGCAAAGAAATCCGAATATTTATAAATTTGTATAATTTTGGATATTCGAATTTTTAAATTAAATTAAAAACATATCAAAATCAAAAATCTGATAAAAGTCACAATTATATTGAAATTATACAGGAATGAATGAATGAATCATTTCTGATATATACCAATATCCAATCATTGTCGTCTAGTCGACTACCATATAATAATTAATTAATTATCTGTAATTGGTTAGTGATGTTATTAAAGGTCATGTATTCCAGCTTCCTGTGTCGGTGTCTCATGTATGCCTAAAATAACTGGTCACTTAACTGTAATATTACGTCATATCGTGAGAAACTACTGATAGTAGAACAGTCCGTTATCTTTTACATGAGATTTTGATTAAATTCAAGTAAACTTATAACTTAAATCTGTTAATTGAATATCTGAAAAAAAAAGGTAAAACACTGAAGGTAACCCAGTAAATATATATTGACATCTATTAGTGTATCCGATAAATACTGACTGTGAATAAAAAAAGTTATCCATTAATGGATATGCACTAGTAAAGTTGGAATCAATTTTATGATGTGGTAACCTTTTGTATAATCAATTAAAGTCGTCTCCGATAAAACTTTGAACATAAAAACTTGAGGTATTTAGATCATTGATACAGTTATTCAAAGCTGTTCAATTGCGATTTAGAAGGCCATTATAATATGTACCTTTATAAAGTGAATAAATGAAATACTTTAATGTACTGTCACCATTTTAGTATTACATGTTAAATACGGTCGAAGTTATTCTCTTCATAACTCTTGTTTTGATTGCATATAAGATCACTTTTGTGTTTCAAGCACTTATTTTATTTATACAAAAAATGTTCGACCCCATTTATTTCGTTTAGATTAAAATTGCACAATTCAAATGCAAACTGCTCTATTCATTTTTTTCTGCAATTCTCTTTTAGTGCCTCTATAATTACCATTTCATTATAACCATATCCATTAGCACACTGCTGATCTAGTTGTACTGATAACCATCACTCTTAAGAAATCAAAGTCTCTAAGGCAAACTCTTAAAACGAAATTTACTTTCGTATCTGATTTCTGTTAAGCAATTCTAAAAAAGAAAAACGACTGTATTTCTAAGAACAAAAGAAACCATTTTCATATTAGCAGCAATTTCTAGTTGGAATTTTGCAACTCCTCGCATTCATCTCTTGAAAGCAATATATAATTTCGTTTGAAACTTATAAAGGACTGGACACCTATTGCTATTAATGTTTCATGCTACACGGACAATTATTAAATGAGACTTTTAGATCACATATTTAGAGATTAACGCATCCTTTCCTTGTATTCATTTATATTGTCATAATTTATAAATACGGTGTGTTGTCAGTGCTTTTTGTGGACTGAAGCTGCTTTATTGCAAGAACAATGGTTTTTCAAGTATTCGATTTAGAATGGAAAACATCTTCTCAGTTTGGTTCTAATGTATGAAAAGGTATACATATTGCTGCCAAAGACAAATTTGTTGAAGAACTATTTCAATGTTTTATATGTTCTGCATAATGAAAGACACTTTTATTACTTTATTTCTTAACCACAGTATCTCTATTACATGAACGTTCGACCCACCAAATAAATGTGTTAAAACGTTCGCCTGTGTTACCAAAACAACTTCTATGGGTTTTCCTTGTAAACATGCATGATAAATATATTATCCTGCAAATAAACATTCTCAAATCTTGATCATTTGTCGGAACTTACATTTCATTTAATACAGATTTTATGAAAAGATTCTGTTTTATCTCGAATGATGCACTCTCAATAAACCTTCACACATATTTAAAAAATCGACTTATTCTTGAATATAACTTTCTTTTCTCATTCATTTCTCCCTTTGACTGTTGTAAAACTCGATCGTGCCTTTGAAGTTTTTTGATAGTTATAATTTTGTCGCTGAAGATTTTTATAATGAATGAATACACCAACACCAAGATGATTAATGTCCTTTTCATGTATGGGTTTGCCAAACGGTTGTAAGTACACTGAAGGATGCCTGAACTATCATTTCCTGAACTCATTCCAAAGTATCGGGCAACATCTTAGAACGATGGGCACATTTAAATGTAATAGAAAGCCACGAAGGCAAACGACAGTAACAATATGAGGAGAGAAAAACTCGCAGGTATTTCTAGGTAGATTGATGGATGACTATCTACATATTTGGAACTATTTGTTCATCAAGAAGGCTTACTTACGGTGAGGTATAACGAGAAATTTTATTTGGTTTATACACCTGTGCATTTTGGTATGTTTATTCACGAGTTTTTAAATGCAACAAGTTAAGATCGTTGTATTGGTTCAAGTGAACCTCGCTTATGGTCTTGTACAATTCTCAGGCTTAAATCGTTTGGGTTTTTTCAATGGAACTATCTCAAATCTGTAGTTAACAACGCTATAAAACATTTTTTTCTTTTTCTCTAAACTCTTACAGTATGACACAGCACTTTTGTATTTGCAATTACTGATGCCTGGTGTTCAATCTCATCTTGAATTCTTTATAATTGTTTAGTACCTTTTTTAATTACTGAGTGATTCTAACACATATCGGTAGTTCTGTATCTAGTTTCAGTGATGTTCACAAATATTATCAAAGTGTGTTCATAACTTTTCAATTGTTTTAATTTAGATATTTACTTTCTAATAAGAAAGAACCATGCCAGAGTCTACTATTGGCCAACACGATAATCTTATATTTCTTATTTTTGTTCTGCAACTACAGAAATGTACTAAATATCCTGAAATTTTGTGCTGTGAAATGATATGATTTTAAGGTTCTATATTATTGTTATTATTATTATCGAACGGGTCGATGGCCGCAGTGGTTAGGCGGCTGACTATTGTCGTGAGAGGACGATAGGTGCCGGGGTTCAATTCTCTGGAGGGACGGTGACATTTTTTCAGAGAGTTTAATCCCGGATCGACTTGCCATTCGCTGTTGGGAGCAAAGTGATTAACAGCGCGGCATCATAAAAGGCGATATGATGCTGTCACAAAGCCATTTAAACACAACTTACACACACTAAACTACACCGCAAGAGTTGCAGTGATAGCCAGACAAGTAATACAGCTTACGGAGTCACTGCAACTAAGCACCCACCACACATTAAAAAAAAAAAAAAAATTAAACATGTTTCAGTGAAGACAAGTACTAGTAGTAGTAGTAACTTTTGTATAAACATGATAAGTAAAAATTATAATATACATATATGTAGATATATAATTACCTGAAAATAGGGTTCTGCTGGATCAAGTCCTGTGATTCTTCCTAGGCCGGCTATCATCGAACCTGCATAACCTGCGGTGTGAGCACCTAACGAATGACCAATTAAATGAACATTTCCGGGCTCAAGACCGTAGTTCTTCTATAAATTAAACAAACTTCGGAAAACGTTAATTCTATAAAGAGTTAAAACTACTTCCAAATATATGTATGTATGTACAAAGTATGACACAAACATTTAAATAAAATACATTGTAATAGAGTTGTCTGAAAATGCTGATCACGAATTGACAAATATGTAAATCTCTGGTATATGTGATTCGAGGACGTAATCCTTATTTATAAAATGCAGATTTATGATAGGTCGGCTTTGTACATTTTACTGTCAACGAACTTTAAATTGCAGGTATTGCAACAGCACCTCTTCATTACAATTTATTTAAATTCAACAAGCGAATATATATGTAGTTGGCTACTGTTGCATATATTCACAAAAACAATTTAGAGTTTTGGCAATCTTCTGTAAGTGATACTGTTGAAATGAATTGTGATTGCATATATTTTGTAATGCTGTCTTACAAAATTGAATTTCTTTGTTGCTTGTGGTAATTAAAGTTATTACGATATCAATTGATTGAGTTGTCACCTGGTTAAGATTTATTGAGCTATATTTAAAAATTACTCAATACAAATTAAGCATAAAAACTTGTGTTGAGTAACGAAAAAAAGAATAATTAAAATGTATGTCGTCAATGTGATTTAATTATAGGTACTTTAACCGCGAAAATTACACTGTATCAGTTGTGTAAGTTACGATCTACAAAATTTATATATAATATTTTGTTATTCAAGTACAGTGTGACATAATACTGTGTCATACCTAATACTATGTATTAAGCAAAGAAATACTATTGAATATAATATGCCGAATGATATAAAAATGTTATTTCTGCCAAATCTATACGCACAGTTTTAAGATAATTTATCAGTTTGTGGTTAAATTATAGGATGAGGCACGAGTATTTCCTCTGTTTCTTCCGCTTAAATGATATACGGTATCAGTTTGAGATTTCAGTCAGGTCGATAAAGAGTACATTTTAAGATTATTTACAATTATACAGAGCAGTTAAAAGCACCCTGTAACATATGCCATTTTCAGATCCTATGTGGTACGTTACTTACTTTCATGCATGAATTAAGTTTCAAAGTTTTGTTTAACACTTCAAGACGTAGTTGTAAATGCAAGTTTACAATTTCATGCGTACTCACAAGCTTAATTTGTAACTTTGAATTGATTGTAAATGTACCTTTACTTTTACGTCTTCATGTCCCCAAAGACAGAAATCTATGCTAGTTAACCCGCTTCCAATCCAATTTTTAGAAAAATTAGATAAATCCTTATGCTAAGTCTAAAATATGGAGGGGCAGAGTACAAAAATTATCCGTTTTCATTCATTTCATTTTTCTGTTCGTCAAAAACGTAGTGATCAATCGCATAGACATTTATAATTCTTCCAAACACATTGATACCACACCGATTTTGGCGGTCAATAGTACGATATCTGTGACGTACTAGGTTTCAATAACGTAATCATGAAAGTTGTGTTTATGTACCATGCCGTTGTTACGACAAATTACCTCATCGATGAATAATACATATCTAAAAAGATCAGCTTCTTCGCCAACGTTTTTCAGACATCATAAATCAAAATCTAGCCGCCGTTTAAAGTTTCTTCCATACAAATTCTGATGAACTTGTACTCATTGTAATTGCATTACTACCCGTTTCGCAAAAACTCTGACAGAATGAATCAAAAGCTTTCTTGTTTGGATGTAATCGATCAGGATTGTCTCTACATTCTTGATTCAAATAGACAATTTTTGTACCACTTAGCATATCAATTCGTTCAAATACAAAACGTAATAATTATTTAAGGTGTACTGCTTCGAAGTACACAAAATCTTTGACTGTTATTAACTGCTCGCCATGAGCTAAATGAAAATGTGACACCTTTTAAGCGGCATGTCCATTTATATAACAAAAAGCATCGGTTAAAGAGGGCCTTTAGAGAATATCGTTAATTATTAACAATTAAAAACAAGAAACATATAGAGTGTTTCAAAACAATGTTTAGATATTTTTAGGCAAGATACTACGACATGGGTCCGCAAATCAACTGTGACAGAAATAAAAGCAATTTTCCAAGCCAAGTTACGATGCGAGTGTGCCCGAAGCAGGTGTCAAGAGTCACGACCGATAGGCCCTATTAATTATTTAGCGACTAAATCTGGTTTGGAGTCACTTGTGTTGTTTTAAAATAAGTTCATTTAACGTTTTGTTTAAATAGTGGAGTTTGAGTTGATTGCAATGGTTCAAGTGCTGAAAACATGGTGGTACATGGTGTTCATGTACGATCATGGCAAAGGGAATGATTTGAATCCACGTTGTTCATATGCTGAAACAATTCCCCAATCGGTAGCTGCCTTCACATGTGATGTTTCAAGCGCTCTTTCGACGACTAAAGGAAACTGAGTCATTTGAAAACACGAGGTAGAAGAACATTTAAATATTGTTGATGAATAGAATACCGTTGCTAAATAGCTATGCTAAATAACGATGCGAATAATTATACCACCACGCAATAAATAATTTTATGTATTCAAACAATCTACGTATTTCACACATTTGTATTCAAATTCAACTTAAAACCTACCATGTCACATACGTCGCAAAGAGAAAATCCAACAAACTGATTATGCAAACAATCGTAACCATTAAAGTTATGTACTTTCGTTCAGCTTGATTCAAACACATAAAAATCGAAATCGATATTACTGCAAAAAAAGAAAATGACTTACCACAAGATAATTAATGAAATAAGCCAACTCCAATCCAACCAGTCTTGTATTAGCCGTAGCCTGCGTGTAAAGAGGAAGACTTCCGCCAGCCCAGTCTACCACGATGACGTTCATATCCTCGACCTTTAACAACTCGTCTCTCATATCGCCAACCTAGGAAGTAAGATCGCAAGAATGTATAGAAAATTGCACAATGTTACGAACAGATTGCATGCCTATCCGGCCTTATAACCATTATTTAATTTTTCAAAACGACAACTTACCAACGCGGACAATACTTTAGATACGCACGCAACCGCAATTTATGTAATTATGTTCATTCGACAAGTTCCTGTGTATTTGGCTTTCGCTCAATTGTAATCGTTGATAGTAGAGAGTTAAGATCCTACGTATATATGTAGATACATATATGTATATGTGTAAACGTGATAATTGCAAATTAAATCAATCTGATTCTCTCGTAACCGATTGTTCTATTTTTTTACATTTAGAATTATTCTTATTAATACAGCATATTGAAGACATTTATTTATACTTGTATGCATAAATTGATTAAGTTTTGAATTACTACAATGTTTGCTTTCTACCACTGTAAATTGTTCAGGATAACCATCCCGACAATTTTTATTATACTGGGATAACAGTGTCCATGGCAACAAAAATAATTTGATTGACCTGGAACTATTATTAACTCGTGTACTGTCAATGGTCTGGCTCATTATCTTGTTGTTTATTTCTGATTTTGTATTAGTTCAACATATCCGTCTGCATTTAAAGCTTCTTTGACGGAAACCATATCTACGGCTCCGGTATTATAAATTGCACCTCATACCATTTCTTCGCTATCACTTTGAGGTCTCCACAATATTCTCTTGGAATCTTTCCATACATCATGCCATTAATACCAATACCCTTTAGTACGATTCTAACGAATGCAGAAATATTGATTCACACAACGTTACTTAGAGCATATTTTATTACCAAAGCACCTCGATTAAGACCAGACTCCATAGTTTATTCAGTAGTTTTAACGAGTGGCAACTCGGGAGAAATTATTGCAATAATCGGAGCGTCGGAGTTTATTTCACGTAATATTTTTATATATAGTGGTTTCTTTTTATATTCTTTCCTAGAAAATCTACAATTTGCACTGAATAACTTCCGTACATTCTATGCATATACATACCTACAGGCAAGCATACAACACGTACATTAATACATATTTTAAACTCTAAGAGTATTCCTATTAAACAATTAAAATAAACAGTTAAGCAATAGATTTAATAGTAAGTGTCCATTGTTCTTGTAATTAATTTTATATCTAGATTATACATACATTTCATCAGCTAGAGCTTTCTCATTGTAACTAAATAAAAGGGTTCTTATACTGTATTGCTTTCTAAATTTTCCGCTTTAATATAATTAGTTGCACTGCTAGTACTACCTGTCATTATTTATTACATATGTATTTTACTTTACAATTATTATTAACACTACTATAAATCAAGAATATTTAGTTTTATTGTGACTGTTATAATTCTATTTCCGCTTCACCTGTATTGGAAATAAATTTAGGTCACAGAGATTCAATTAAGGTTAAATTGTGTCAATTTTGTTTCTAAGATAAAAAAAAATGAAAATACATATATAATGCAAGAAAATAACACATATGTTGATAGGACATTGCGATTAACAAATACATATAATATGATGGCACATGTTGACAAATGTAATTGACGTGCTCGGAATACTACTTACCCAATTCGACAGAGGCGTGTCAATGAAACCGTGTATAATGAATTTAGTTTTCTTCTTTGGATCGAATTTCGATTTTTTTATGGTCTTCTCATCCTGGGCGCGCAGTAGTTGACCCTGAAGTGAAGATTTATTTATTTAAAAAAGTGTATATAAGAAAATAGGTGAATGACTATAAAATAAACATCGCTTACAATCATAAATTTAAAGGTAAAGCTTTGTCGTCCTTTGACACAAACTACATATATTAAAGAAAGGGATTAATGCAGAATACGAATACATTTAACGATGTATTCTACAATGCATAAAAGACATGTCCGTATTGATTCAAGAAAATCATACCTAGATTATTTCTGTATCAACTCATTTTTGCCGTTCGTTATATTTTAGAACGCTTAGAACTAGCAGTTTTCATGGTTATATTATACGATGCTATCTACTGATAGTTGTTATAAATGTGGTTTTTAAATAACGTTTAACTTAGCAACTATAGCATTTATTATAATTTATGTATTTCACTCATGAGTTTTTATTTAAAATCGTTATAAAAATGTGTCGTCTGTCAAGTGGAGTAGAGACACTAAAACAAATGCTATATAGATCAAACTACACGATCTTTAAAGCAACGATTGATGACGGTTACCTACTTGATAACAAAATAAATAATTCATAATGATGTGATGTGAGTCAATCAGTACTAATCGAGCCACCCTCAGATTATGAAAAATGATAAAATAGTTTACATTAACCTGCAAATATTGGTATTTTCTAAATTTATACTTTGACTATTCTCCTGGCTAACCGCCGAAACATGTGGAGATTTATTAAAATAAAATAATTTGGTGAGACAAATTTGAAAAGACTATGCGTTATGAAATTATCCAAAAAAACCTGCTTACAAGTGAAGATGCCCAAGTGTAAACCTTCGATTATATTGAAACAAATATTTCGAAAACTGTCATTATGATTTGTTTGAAACTAAGTTAGTTTTTCACCTACAATACAACCGAAACATAATACAGATTCCTCCGTCTCTATTGTACCACCTTGTATATAAAGACCACATCAGACAGAAGACTTCTCTAAATGATGTAAGTCCACTGTTTCTATTTTTAACAGTTTAAAAGTTATTTTGAAGTAACCAAAACGAACAGAACGAATTTAGAGGATACATTGCATACACTTTATTGTCAGTAGTGGATGATTTTGTAACATTGGGGTAGATTAAGATAAAGTAAAATGTATAGAGGTAGTTAAACTATCAAAATGGGACAATCTTCGAGAATAGATTCATTTGCATAATGCATTCAATGCCTTAAACTGAAAAGAAAATTGAAATTTAGAGTGTTTCCTTGAAGGACCACACAAATGTTGATAGAAAATCTAAGTCTAAAGTAACAGAAAATTAATGTTGGAAAAAGCAATGATGTATGTATGAAAAAGAAGTGATGCAGTTGAGTTAACAAAATTAATCCTTTCATCGTTAAACACTATGTTCCGTCCATCTCTATACACTACTATGTTGTTGCAAGTCCACATTGTATTAAGCAAATGAACAACCCTAGCAAGCGAAAGCTAAATGTTTAGTGAGGAATATTAGACCCCTATGTTATTGGACTGATCTTTTGGACTGTTTTTTTACATAGATATTTAATTTTTGTAGAAAATGAAGCACCAAAACTATTACGGGGTATAGAGGTATAAGTTTTACGATTTAAACATGGCTGTGCTGCTTCTCATTACAATCAGAATGTTAGACAGTTATTACTGAAAGCAGAAATGCATTAAGTTAGAAGGTCCTTTCCCTTCAACTTCAAAAAATCTTACAACTGGAGAATATATGATGAAACGCAGGAAGTAGCAATGCACAGAAATATATTAGAAATTTGAAAGGTGACAAGTTGCCTCCAATTGTGTTGCTTTTTAAGACAAGCCTTAATTAATTGAGTTAATACCTTTAAGTAATCACGAGTGTGATACAGCCACTACCAATACCTATTGTTTTAATAATCTCAAGATTAGCTCGTAATCTTTTCTTCGCGCATCATTGCCACAACCTGTATAAAGCCGCTTAGAAATTTTTTTGAATAAAAAGTATTTTTTTGTTAACAGGAATATTAAAAAGTTTGAGGTGTAATCAGCAGAAGCAACGACAATGTTTGGTCTTACTAAAATTCTAGTATTGCTACGTTACTTTAAATAAATTGTCATGTCATTTATGTAAAAGTTAGCTACTACTAATGTTACTTGAATTTTGTTTTTTTCTTCTTTGACTTTAACAAAATGATGATACTGTTGAAAAAATGTAAAGAAAAGTAAATCTCACTATGTATATATGTAACACATTGCGCTGCGAAAGAACAATAAACAATCAAATTGACATCATTCGTATTCAAAATTCGAAAAGTACTTCAGTAGAAAGTCGTTTATAGAAATTAACTTAAAATAATGATTAACTAAGAAATAAATGCACATTCTAATTATAAATTCTAACAGTAAGTATTAAAAAAAAACATAATTGCATTTTTATTCTCTAGATAATTATATGTATATACTTTGGTAATACAAAACAACTGTAATCTTGTTTGTTTTTTAGATTTATTGCGATTAAAACATGTTTATTGTTACAGTTAATTATTATGTTATCGTAACATACACTTTTACTTTGTCTTTGCTTAAAGTAAAGGAAGCTTTTCTATTGATTATTTTTTAGATACATATTTAATCACTTCTCGGTATTTTAATTTTATATTAATTACTAGAATATCGTTAAAAACAAAGTTAAAAGGGTACTAACCTCAGTTGGATTTAATTTTGTATATAAAATGAATCTTGTATTGATCACAGATCTTGGTAGAGGAAACACATTGAAAGGACGATTAATGAGATGATACCAACTTCGAGTGATATTTATACAACCCAGTTCATCGTAACACCTGGACTCGTTCTCAACTGCAAACAAAAAAAAACATTAATTTTAAAAGAGATCACTTTCGAAAAAACTGAAAATTGTCTGTCATCTTAAAATTGGATGTAGATTCATGATTAAAATTTAGCTTGCAATACAGTTCCGCCTAACATACATTACATATAGTTATTACAACGTTTCAGGAAGAATTTCCATAACACAAAAACATTTCTTCTGTTTTTGTTCAAAATATGCTCACATTACAGCCTCTTTTGTCGTCCATATCGAGAACGTACGGTAATCGATTTGCTTGAAGCCGCACTTGCACGTATTACATCCTTTAGTCCATTCTCGTAATTTGTGCAAGAGTGGTGCATAATATGCCTCGTTGATTATAGTGTTACTTTCTTCACACTGGATAACCATAGTTTCGAGCGCAATCATTCAGTCGCCACCTTCAGAATTCTTCCCGTTCTTATGTAATCTTTTAGGATCATTGTGCAGGTCAAAACCATTTCGGCAAATTTTTTACCTCAGAATACGACAACAAATTTTTATTCGCACTCTTCTTTCAGCCAATTTTTAATATTTGAGAAGAAATACTTTTTGAATTAAAGAAATCTTATAATACTTGATGATTTAATTCTGGTAACTTACAATATCCTAATGAACGGATTTTTGTTTCAAGGCTAATAACAAGTCAAGTTGGAAAATTTGAATGCTTTCCTTGTATTAGGAAAGAATTATTTTTAAATAATATATTTAATAATGAGAAATATAATTACTTTGTTTGATGTATAGATACACTCCTAACACTACTGAAAGTTTTCTAGTCTGGAACAACTGATTTCTAGAATTATTGATAATAACTGTTGCATTCGTAATATTTTCCTCATAGTTGGCATAGTTACAGAGAAACCTATACTCTCTATCTGGCACAAATAGTATTAAATAATTATTTCAACACTGATTTTAAAATTGCTAAATAATCAATCATCATTTGAGATATTTGACACTTTTTTTTAATCGGAGTGAAAGAAAGCGATGAAATCGCTGCTTCTAGCTTTAGTTTTTGTTGTATCGTTCTTAGATATTAGAAACAATTATTGGACCATTTTTTTTTCTATCAACGTATGTATATAATAGAGATTGTTAATAATGCATAGAATAAAAAATACAATTTGTATGGGTTATGATAAATGTTTCGCAAAGAATGTTACTTCTTTGCGAAACATTTACTACAGCTGAGACTTGAGATGCTGCAGCGTTTTGTTAAGCTAATAAATTTGTTGTTGGGGATGTCATGTTTCCTTCTGCTCTGAAACTTGCAAGAAGCCAAACCTGCATTTCGGTAAATTATAATCCTATTAATGTAAGAATCGAAGAATGTTTGGAAACCGAGGGACTGCTGGCTGGTTGTCAATTTGGTTTAGAACTCTAAACGAAACATTTATCTACAACGCGGTGTTATGATGGAAACTGTATTCAACTTAGGAGGTACCTTTGTGTAAGCAGTTATGTGTATATTTTGAGAAATTTATTCTTTTTTGTCCTGAATCTTAAACAACAAAGTTTTTATTTATAGGTAGTAAGTAATAGTATTAAATGCCTTAAATGTATCCCCAGAATATTGTAATAACAATTTCCATAAAGAACTTTATAATGATCAACGCAAAAATCTTAGAAACCTCTGTATCTTACCACAAAGAAAGTAATATGTTTATTTACCATGAAACTGTTTGACAAATTATGTTCAAGAATATAGTTTCAAGTACAGTTTTTTCTCCACAACATTACTTTGCTATCACTCGTAATGAAATTAAAAATTAGAGAACAGGACGAATATACTTAATAATAATATATTCATTGAATATAATCCTTCAAATCTTTCACATATTAAGCCATTGTTTTATAAATAAGAGCACTTATAATTCATTATAAGTCTAAAATATTTTTGTTGGTATCAGACATTCTTATTATTATGTTAACATTTTTTTACCAATAGTAAAATGACGCAAAAACATAAAGAAGACATTAACAATAGATTTTCCTTTCAGTTTAACCTCCACATAAATCACTTTTTAATAGAAAGAAAATTTCTGTTTTGTACTACTACTTAAATTGACGTACTATAATTAGACATTCTTTTCTAATTCAATGTTAAAAATTTATTACTACAACCATCAGTAACAACCTATAATCATATATAATTACATGAAAGTTGATTAGACTGTCTATATGTTCTTACATATATACTACAAATTTGTTTGTTATTGTTTATTAGTTATTAAACCTGAACTTGGCATTCGTCAAGGTAAATAAATAGAAGGCGGTCTAAATTACACAAAATTAACTACATAGTGGCACGTAATGCACGTGCTTAATGATTGTTTGAAATTGTTGTCTTTTAAAAAAAATAATAATCATCAGAAATAGAAACTACTAAATTTATTTGTACTGCATAACTACTATGTACACAAACAAACACTAAATTCTCTTTCTCCGCGAAGTTGTATAACTTCACTACATTGCAAATGTAATTTTAATTATACGTTAAGAGGAATCAGAGAGAGGAGAATTTTTTTGCTTAGTGTTGTTAGCGTTATTTTTGCGTTCAACTTGTGGATACGTATCAGTGCTTCTATATAGAAATTATCTCTTTTTTATTCATAGTGTTGCAATTTTGAACAGAATAAAATATTGTGTTAACCGCGTGTAAAAATAAGATAGCTACCGGAAAAACTATTGTTTGATTTAATTGCTCGTTAGGTTTACGCATATTCATGATAATTACGTGAAATAATTGAAATGTTAGTGTGAAAGTAGCTGTCAGGACATTAAAAATAAAAGGCGCTCACGTACTAGTAAAACTACCGCAGCTGAATTAACTAGAAAAAAGGTTGGTTTATTATATCTACCGAAGGTGTAAGATTTCGGCAGTTTTATCGACAGTTAATAATTTTTTATGTATGCATGCCTATCATCTAAGGTGAACAAGCAGCCTTAGACAGCACCAAACGTTTACTTACTTAACCTGTACTTAACGATCAAAGTATGTACTAGCGCGAGCATTTTAAACGACTCACACTTCAAGCGTTATGGCCGTATACAGCTACTCGAAACATTTGAGAAGTAGCACTGGGCGACTGTAATTAGGGGTCGATAACAAGCAGGTAGAAAGATTCGCAATAAATTATATATTCTATGATGGTTGTAATACAGCCTACATGATGTATGATTCGTATTTATTTATTGACGAAATTCGCTCTGTTTGATATTATGTCTAGAACATTAATACGCAGTGCAAGTTTAAAATATATTTTTATATATAATATTACTATTATATTAGTATTTATGTTTTATATATATTATATAATATTACTATTATATTAGTATTTATAGGAAATCTGGAAGGAAAAACAATGTTTGCAAAACATTAAGAAATGATTAAAATTAAATATAAATTTAAACAAATATTTATTTCTGGATATATGTATATTAATTTTTTAATAGGGCGAAATATATCTAAGGTAATTATCAGTTGATTTAGGAACATTTTATTGGAAAGACAATTGAAAACGTATTGGACGGCACCTGACTGGTCTTTATAAATTAAACATTTTCCGGGTACTTAACGGTTGACAATTAGTTCTACAAAGAAATTATATTGAATTTACTTCAGTAGTGCAAATTGTTCAAAGATATAACTATTATTGTCTTTAAATTCTTATTAAATTAATATAACTGTCGTATTTATACAAACGTTTAAGGTTCTTAAGAATCCGGCAAAACAAACACCGACAAATATTATCAATAATCTTCTTTTATATAACCATAACGTGCATCTATAAACAACTATATTTCTTCATCAAATTTTGTATTGTTAATGTCAGTAAATTATAAGTACTATTTCAATTAAAACCGACATTTTAAATAAAATTTCACAAAAGGCAAAGAAATAATAGATATTTTTGTATTAGAAGTATACCTTGTTTAATTTGAGACTCCTTGTAAAAAGGCGTTAATCACATAATATTTCTATACGTTATCTATTATCGGCTGTTTGAATTAAAACATTGGCCACATACTAATAAAATAATATTAAATTCTTTCCATAATTACGTGTCCTAATCTGTAAGTTTATAATTTTTGCAATAATTGTTGTTAGATCAATAGTACATCATATTCATGTCAAATATATTCATAATTCTTTTCGCTTAAATTTCTTTTAAATAGTGTCTACCTTCCGGCCTGCGGCTATACGGCTTATTACAGTTGGCCAGTTATATTTACCTAAATATTGCTCCGAGTAAGGAAAGCCTACAATAGATACGTTTTATGGCAGTTTGAGTCGTTTAAAGTGCTCGCGATAGTACCTTCCGAACGCAAATTCGTTTTGCTAGCATATCGTTTTCTGATCTCTAGCTCCAAAAGAGTAGTGGCAAACGTTGAAGAACAGCTCCAAACGTGCGTTCATTAAAATGGCCATCACTTGAGTGACATTGTTTTTTGTACTTATGCATTTGTGAAAGGCATCCTGAACGTATTTCCACTTATGGGTTAATCAAACAGAAACGAATTAAAAATCGATTTTTTCCAGAACACATACAATTATGTTTTTATAAAAACTACTTCGTCAAGTCATTTCTGTATGTACCTATATTGTAGAACAACATAGAAATTATGCCCATTTTTATTGATTCAACTAAACATTACATATACGAGTACAATGTAATTACTTTTACTATCACGCAAGAATATCATATCTAGAATATATTATGTAAACTAAGTATGTTTCCTGCATTAGAAAAAAATCAAAGCTGAATATATAAATAAGAAAGAACAAAAGGAAATCTAGCGACTTGTCTGTCGTTTGACGTAATATAATGACGGGTATATTTGTAGTATTGTATTATTCATTGATAGATTATCCTGATATGCACGCGGATAACCTTCAAGGATATTTCAAGTGTTTCTTCTTCCATTTGGTACTAATAGATTATTTGTTTGTCTTTTGTGATTGAATTTTTTGCTTGTTACTATTTTACGATTTACATTTCAATGGACAAAACAATTGTTTTATTTTTAAGGAGATGTTTGAAAACATTTTAAAGAGGCTAACTCTTGCACCTATCGTATATGAAAAGAGAGTGGTGAATCGATGGTGATGATTAAGGCAGCGGTCGAAACAAGCATACTGTTACCTGCTAAGGTGTGCGTTAATATGTTGTAGTCCCAAACTGGATTGGGACCGCTGCGCTGTAGAACAGTTCTCAACATACCTTTCAGAAAAACGGAAATTTAAATTATTGCTATTGTTGAGGACGATTTCTTTTAAATTCATAACCAACTGCGCTACAGATAAGACACCGGTAACACCAACACCACAACGTTTGATTAACTACTCGGGACACGTGTTTTGAGAGTGCACGAGCCCACAGTCCTTGAAATCAAATTGAACTCCTTCAGCAGAAATACCAGAACCAAATTTTGTCAGTGATTTGGACCTCTAGGTATGTGAAAAACATTTATAAAACATGCCATCTAATCAAATCAACCTGCGGATATCAGATATAAGGAAAGAGGGGAAGACATAGTGTGTTTTGAATTTATACGCAGTAGTGAGCAAAATTAAATTATTTTGTTTATAGGGTTATTGTTCATTTATTAGATATGACTCTGATAAAAACGATTATTCTATTCAAAATGAATAAAATCGCGAAAAAATTTTTATGATTTTGTCTAAATAGTGTATCACTACTTAATTCTTTCTCTGGAAACATGAAAATAGCTACTAGCCTAATTGGATTAGCCCAAGAATCCCAAAATAAGAATTTTTGAATTTGCAACTGCATATTGAAGCTTAAGTAGAACCTTTCTGGTAGAAGTTATTAATTGATTTAGTTTCTGAATCTATTAAAAGGATTTTTTTATGCGTGGTGGGTGCTTAGTTGCAGTGACTCCGTAAGCTGTATCGCTTGTATGGCTATCATGGAACTCGCGATTCCCTTTGATTATAACAGGAGTTCCATGAGTAATCACCTTGGTCTCCAGTTTGTAAACCTAATTATATTTAATGTATCTTATAGTGTATGACCTGTAAATACTTATCGTTTATTCCAGGATATACTTATTTCTATTTGTATGTCAAATAAAACATCAATTAATTAAAGACCAATTTATTCCAAAGTATAAATTATTATGTTTTCCTTTAAAACACTTCTTCAGTGGCAGAAATTGACATTGTCATGACATGTCAAATAATCATTTGAAACATATTAAATGTTTTGTTTGACCTACAAGTGCAAACATATCTGGGATAAAAACTTAATTACATATGTTCAGTATAATCTGTCAAGTAAGAACGTCGCGGCTAGTTTGCGTTGCTAATAATTGCCTCACGCATTTTAAGCATGCTTTCCACTAACTTATGTTTGCCTTGAAACATGCGTTTCATAACGAATCATACATTTTCTATTTGCATTGGCATCTGGAGACTGAAACGGCCGACCCATGGTTACGACACCATTTTCATGTTTCTAGTCAGTCCAGAGACTACTACGATGTTTTGGATCGTTGTCTTCTCCTAGTGCCCAAGCATCGTTTGTGCTTCCAAACCACTTTATTACTGATCTTAGCTGCCCTGTTATTTTTGTAGCTTATGGGGGCTTAAAGGGATGTTTTACTGTCTGTTGCAGTGTGCAATGATAAGTAATTGATCAAGTCTTCTTAATAGGAACCCATTTCCAAATGATGATTCATTAACAAAGACATCATTGCTCCAATCGCAATCCTTATTCACGCGCGCCCAATCTAAGCGCTTTTTCACTTGTTTTTGTGTTAATCTAGTTGTTTGTAGTCATTAAGCTTATATTAATTCCCTTTTTGCGTAAAAGAAATCGTGCTTCACACAAAGAAAAACTTGTTTTTTTCGAACATTTCAACAATCTCAACAATAATTTTATCTTTACGCCATGTACGAGAGTTCGACGAGAACCCCTATTAAGAAGGTCATCGACATTATTTGTTTGTTTATACCGCTCCACCCAGTTTCCAATGAAGTCTTTTGATTTATGTAAATACTTTATAGCACCTGCATATGTAATTTTCGAACTGTTTGGATGATGACATAGGAAGACAGCTTCGAATTTTTTCGCATATATTAAACCCATTGCGACATAAGCATAGATTTCACGTTATTCGAGTTTTACTAAATTGTTTACTAAAACTTGTATTACTGACTGTTAAGATATATTTCTTCCATGTTATCAACGCAACGCTCTAGTTAGACAGACTTTCATCCTGCGAATCTACTATCTTTGAGTTTTATATAGAATTCTATAAGATAAGTAAGGTAACATTTCATCCATGAATTTCTTCAAATTTTTGTAAAAATTTTTTTATATGGAATTCTGATTGGATAAAAAGAGAAAAAAATCAATGTTATGACATTGATTGCTGAGTTTTTTAATATCTACAATTTTCTTTCTCTTTCTCGCCAATCAGAACACACACACACACAACACACATTTTTACAAAAATTTGAAGAAATTCATCAAATGTTTCTGATTTAAAACTACTGGTTGCTGTTGCGCATCACTCTATAATACCAACTCCTTAAATCAGTAAAAAAAATTGCCCGTTTAGTTATAATTACATCAGTTCATTTCACGTGCAAAATAAAACAGTTACACTAAGTTGTCTTCTATTAATTTGTATAGCACAATTCATGATACACAGAACTACCAAAATTAAGTTTAACGTAAAATTAGTTTTTGTAAATTTAACTGCACCTACAGCAGAACCTGTAATTGATACGTCTTAACCAAATGTAGGGCAACTGGTTTTTTTTTTATTTCGGTATGCCGTTAGAATTAATCGATATCCTGTACAGGTTTTCTGGTTTCCTTTCAAAGTAATCTACTAAATCTAAAAATGTGTAGTAGATAAAGATAAAAAAATAATAAAACAAACTTTCAAGAAATCATGATTAAATTCGTCAGAAATATCCATACTTGATGCAGCGGAAAATGCCCATATATGCTTCACACTTTCACGTGTATGAAAGTAATTAGTAACCGAGACGAAATTGAACTAGAGGTCAACCTCAACGGATTCGTTTACGAACAAAATTTTGTATTTTTGTTTACTCTAGTGTTAAAGTTCTCACGACTTAATATTAGGAACTTGTTTACTATCTTTTATAATTTCCGGAGCTCAATATTCAATTTTAAAAATAGAGAAAACTTAGAGCATTAGATACG
Source organism: Holotrichia oblita (assembly GCA_023690525.1). Taxonomy (NCBI): domain Eukaryota; kingdom Metazoa; phylum Arthropoda; class Insecta; order Coleoptera; family Scarabaeidae; genus Holotrichia; species Holotrichia oblita. The sequence goes on from CM043019.1 coordinate 114,369,200, forward strand.
CGTTTATTTGCGTTGCATGTATAATAATAGCACTTAATAAAGTGGATTCAATAAACGTAATATATGTATCTGCACAACTCATAGCATACACTTTCTATAATATTAAAAATAATACACTAAATGTATTAAAAACATTTTAATCTGTTTCGAATACTAATTACTAATGTTGGTAACACAGCTTGTATGGAGGAATACGACTTGCTGAAACATTGAAATACAGGATATTATATCGTTTTCCAGTTAGTTATAAAACTAGTATTGCACTGATATTATTCTAGAGCAGGTTTAAATAAACAACGTAATCACTGGTGCTGAACTAATGCAATACTTGGTGCATATTTGTATGGCCAATTTAACTTACAATTAGACAGTCACAAACTTTGGCAGCACATACCATATATAACATTAACATAAAGATATATAATATATACATAACATTTATCTTTGAAAACTCCACTACCAATTTTTCCAATCGTGAATCTAGATTTATTCTAACTACGTTTATTTCACTTTTATTTTCAACAACAGTAGGTATTAATACATTTCAGCAATAGACTCTAAATTAGCGAAACCCTATATGCGTTTTCCAATATTTTTGACAGTTCAGCAAGCAAAAGTGTTAATTACTATCACCTTGGACGATGTTATTACATTGGTGAACATAAACTGTCTTTTTATAGCATGATAATCATCGCCAATTGCGGTCAACCCTATTCAACATCAAGTACCGTTAATGGTCCAATTTAGCACACCTATTATGATACTTCAATATTTTTATATCTTTGTTTACAGAGCGTAAACCACATAGAAAGAGAACGTGGCTTCAATTTTAAAAGAGAAAGTAATTGTGCAAATTTTGCAACTGAAAACATCTGTTAAGGAGGTATATAATACGTATGTACTTACAGATGATATGGCACCGTTATGAAGAGACTTCCTGAATGTTACCTAAATTATTACGTGTCTGGACTACTTTTATCGGGAAGTATGAATGCGATTAAAATTAAAGGAATCATAAAATTTATCAATAACTAAAATGAGACTGTACTTACATGGCAACCATGGAATATTGACTTCTAATTTATCGGATCTGGCCCAGCTAAACGAATCGAGAATACCACCATACACGATGTTAGTAGCGATCACAGCAATATTGAAAATATTTATCCAAAGCAGATCTTTTTGCATTGTTTAAAGATGTTAACGTAAAGCATTTAACTTTTCTACTTGATTATTACCAGCACCTACGTGCTAACCGGGCCTTATATTTGGTTGTTGAAAATGGAGACTTGTAGACTGGATGGTAGGGACACCCTCCAAAATCCTGACAGACCGCCAAATTTCTATAATATAAAAAAAATCTTTAACAAAAAAATTTGAAATATAGAATTCTAATATAAATATAATTAAAATCGGCCAATTTCAGAAGCGTGAAACAAGCGTATAACCTCATTTAGACAATGACAAATTAAGCGTAAGTACACATTTTTAAGCCAAGTTCAATGTTTGTATACTTTCGCTAAATGCCACGTAGCCCGCATGATACCCGCATTATTCCATAAGATTTATTTCACTTAAACGTAATATGTGTCAGTGCTACACATTTCAGTAATTGCAAAATAGACTAACGGAAGCAATAAATTTCAATCAATTGCCTCATATCAAGGTTATATTTTATTTACAACAAGCATAAAAACTATTTTTGGCCTGAATTATATCAGCATGAATGGATACAACAGACATTAAAATATTAGTGTGAAATCTAAATAAAATTATTGCAATAATTATTCAATTAATCTAACTGCTCCAACAAAACAAGTATTAACAACAATTTAATATTGTTAAATAGTAATGTAATGAGATTTTTTTAATGATTTCTAGTTTTCGCAAATTCTCTGCAATTACGTGAATTTATTTTGTTGTTTTTATAGTGATTAACACTAGGCCCTTTTTAAAAAATCCTCGTTTCAGATATTCTTTCTTCTGTTGTATAGTCCCTAATCAACATTGGATAATAGTCGACCATCATATGTGTAGTCTGTTTTCCTTAATTTTAATATTGTGATGAAAATGCTTTCCATATTCGTTTGGAAATTTTTAGAACCATCAAAAAGTAATTTTCATATCTGTGGGTCTATAGTAATGATAGCTTTGATTTTTTCTGATGTGATAACACAAAAATATTGAAGGCAAATATTCTCACTGTTTAAGACTGTCACGAATTGCTTCATTAAGCCTAATTTAATGGAACAGAAACAAGTTTTTTTCCTCCATGTATAAAGGTATTTCTGACTTGTTTGCTTGATGACAGAGCAATATATTCCTTAAATGGAATAAGAAAGCATATTTTTTGTCAGTGTCTGTACAAGGAGGGGTAAATTCAGTAAATTCTTTTCATGAAGTTGTGGTCTTAAAAAATCTATTTCACATTTTTAGATAAATTGAGATTGTAAACCAAATCTTAAGGTTGATTAAATTTCATTGCCCATATGATCAGGTTAGGTCACCTTATCACATGTATCGCTGTCTAAACTAGCATACTAATTTATTTACCATGGGGAGGTGGTGCAATATAGAGAATATTGGTACTAATACGGCTCATAAACTTTCACTGTATAGATTGCTTTCGTTTGTGCTGCGCACGAAAAGATGTTGGAATAAATTTGTGAAGACTGTAGCAAGTTGTGACGTCAACTTTATTTTTCTAAAATACATATTTCTGAATTAAATTTTCCTAGATGCCTGGTTATACAGAGTGCCCGGATTTTGTAGGAACAACATGGGTAACTTTTTTATTTGAAGACATAGAGAGACGGTTAAATTAGCAAAAAGGTGGAGATTCAAAAGCTCACTAAGAATCAATTTTCAAATTTTCTTTGTCATGCGTCATTTGTTTAATATTGAAGAAAAACTGAAATCTTCTAATTTCTTTTATTTGCCCTAACTTTTTTGTTACTTGAGATATTAAGATGCGGTTTAAAGCAATTCAAATTGTAATCTAAATACTTTCATTGACGCTTAATAAAACAAATTTCATTCGCGCAAATTTTTAGAAATCTCATCTAATCTCAAAATTTTAAATTGGAACCGTGCTCATGTTGTCCCTACGAAATCCGGGCACCCTCTATATGTATATATCCTGGTGCTCCCATAACAAAATGAATACTAGGTATTGGAACATTAAAACAAATAAATATTGTTGTTTCAACAAACAAAAAGATGCTGTTGTATATTGCGAAGGACGTCAAGATATGTAAATCCATCTAATTTCAGATTAAATCTTTGAAATTTTCTGGTTTTTCGTTATACATTTTTGATATTAAATTCACAAATTAGACAGAAAGGTGTCATGGTGTACCATTCTGCTAAAACCAAATATCACCTGTTGCTAGGACAGTATTGCCTTTATTTAGAACAATTATCGCAAGAGCAGCTTGCAGCATCTTTCCAAAAATCCAAATACCTCATGAGATTGTCGTTAAAAAGAAAGGACCAATGATTCTTTCGTCACCTATCCCTACCCACGCATTACTTTTAATAGGGCTTTAAGTATGTGTTTCAGTCATCATTCTTTTTACTTCACCACCTGCAATTTTATTGCTTTAATGTATCATTTAGTAAGAATGAATTTTCATTAGAAAAAGAATTTGGCGAATGAAACGTTGATGGCATAAATCCGGCATTATTTCACAAAACTGCAATCAATGATCAGAATCATTCCTATTGAGTTCTTGTTCTTATTTCGGATGATATTTATCTGCTTTAAATACACGTAATACTGATTGTTAAAAAACATCATTACCTGCTGCAATTAATCGAACTAGTCTGCACCTCATTTCACAAAATGTCAAGCTTTCTATTTATTGCCGTAAGATCCCGCGTTTTGAATTTCCTTTCTTTCGCGGATATTTCGCAATAAAAGAAGTCACCAGTTAGACAATTGAATAATATCCGAACAGTCTGATGTAAAGAATTTGAAAAATTCAGAAGATGTCTCCAAATTTACGAAAATACAAAAACATTGTAGAAATGTTGTTACCTCTATAAAAGCAGGGGAAGATTTACGCTAACCTTAAGCATGTCATATACGTCAAATTAAAGACTTTTAGTTCAATATAAAATATATTACCATAAAGTTACAAAGGTTCAAGCTCTTACGCCTCAAAATGACATACAGAGGATTTGTAGTTGGTTGGGAATTTTGTAAGATGTTTTGGACTGATAATAATTTTTGTGTTATCAGAGTCCTCATCTTACTAAAAGAACAAGATTTCAGAATATTTTAATGCTTTAATGTTTTCTGTTTGCAAGTGAATAATATAATAAGGTATGCAATATACCAAGATACGAGAAACTAACTTCTGAGATGTATTTAGAGTTTATAAGAGGAATAAGTAGTGGAAGATTTTACAGACAGCCTTACTATTGACGAATATCAAAGCTACTTGTAGGTTCTTGATCGATCATTGGTAGAAAGGTTTGGAACCGTGGAACTAATCTCCAAGATCATTTGTATTACCCGTTTAAAATTTTACCTTTGGTTTAGGTACTATTAAAAATATATATATAGTCATAAAATGAGTAAATACCAAGCGAAGCTAGAACACTGATAATGACAATGTTACAATGCAATCTCAACAAACGAATACAAATTCCGCTTGCCCATTACAATCAATATCCTACAATGTCTGCATTAAATAACACTCAAGTGTATTGTTGTTGGAAACGCTAATTACGTTGTTACAGGCCATACTAAAAATATTTTACAACTTAATTAAATCTCATTAAAGTAGCACCGATAAAATTTACTATGTAAGCCAATAACAGGAGAGGAAGTAGGTAATTGCAACAGTACAACGTTACACGACTTTTATTTTATAGATGAATTACAATTTGTTATTTAAGATTAATCCGCAGTTTAATGTATTTTTATCTGGTCGAAGGTTCTTTAGCATTATTTTATCTTTCGAACAAGTTCTAGCTGTCAAAACATTTTAGTAGATACTGGCTCTGAAATATGTTGTTAAGACTACAACTATTTATCTATAATCTTTGACGTCAATTATATTATATTTTTAGTTTAGTAGTGTGCAATTATCACTTAATTTGTAATTATTAAAAAATAATACGGAAATATAAACAGTTTATTTACTTATTTACATGATAAAATTCGTTCATCTAGAAAGTATTGACATGATTAAAGAAATGTATGTATGTACCACATACAATCAATCGTGTAAATCTTCACGTGCATTCAATTTACTGGTGTACTAATCTGAAGAGCTTCTTTATTTAACTAGGTTTACATGATCGAGGTCAATCAATTATATAACTAACTATTGTTCTAGAAATAATATTACATAATACGATTTTAGTGCTTCAAACATTAATGAATTGCTTATACCTTAAGTTATCTTCTTATGACAATCGAATGAGTGTCTAACGTTGCTCAATATTTATAGAAAACTATATAGTTGGGCCCACGGCTTCGTGCATCCGCTCTTACACGATAAATCCGCTTATTTAGTATTAAATTATGTAAATATTGTTATAATAGATTTCATACTATTGGCCCTCAATTGAGTCCATAGTAAATTACTAAAAAAATTTTCAAAACAACATGAATTTGATAAATGAATCAACCCGGAATCTAAACTTTTTCTATTGTGTTACACAACGTAAAAAAGCGTTCATGATTAGTTTACGGAAGACATGATGTAATACTCGGTAATTTTATGCATGGAAATTTTGCACATGTGTTATTTTGTAATTCACTTGCATTCAAATAATTTATGTATAGAAAAAATTTGCTAATGCACGTTGTGCTAAAAGTTTGTAAAGCAAAACATATTTTGCTAGATAACATAACACAAGGTTTAACAAGAGGTTATAGGTTATTAGAGTAGTTCAAGGATGTTTTGCATTAGCAAACAGTAATCTAAGAATTATCCGAAGATGTAAATGCAATACACAGTTGATTGAAAAATGAGTGTATATTGCAAAATCGCAACTAACCGTTCGAAATGATTATTGACAAAACCTTGGAAATGTAAATAACGAGCAATTGCAATGGATTTTATGCGTTCTCTAAATGTGCATTGGTTTATATTTTTATATAACGTAATATTGCTGTAATATAAGTTGTGGTAATAGATATAAAATGTGGTATGTAAAAAGTGTTAAATAGAGTAAACAGTGGGGCTTTTAGGAAACTTTATTACACATGATATTTTTTTGATTAGTGAAATCTCTATACCCACGATTTCACTTAACCGCAAGTCACAGTACAGTTATTTTCTAAAAAAATATACATATGTTTGGAGTTACAAAAAAAATTAACTACCTCAAATAACAACAAAACAAGTGTAATACAAATTAGTTTTAATCTTTGAATATATAACAATATATAACAATCGAAATGGTGCCCTTCTATAAGTAATGAAGTACTTGAGTAATATGAAATCGAGGTAGGTAATAGAGTATATATATCTGTAACCGTTGTTGTGTGGTTTTTACTGCGGTTTCCTTACAATTTATGCGACCATTCTTCAGATGAAATACCATTTCAGGAAAGTGACTTAGCATATAACCCTGGAGAATAAATTTCTAGGAAGTAGAGAAATAAGTGATCAAAAGGAAGATATTTCAAATGAAGAACTTTTCTATAATTATATTTCTGAATATATCTGTTCAGAGCAGCAACTTGAACACATTTTGCCCATTGAAAATATTCAATACGTCCTTCTAGTAACCTTAGTGTGCCAATCGAAAAATTGGCGTTGTTTATCTTTGTAGCGCAAAGCGCTAATTTACTTAAAATAGTTTTACGTATGAATATTGAAAGGGACTAGAATTGAAACTACGGAGGCCTTTGAGCTAGTGGTTGACATACATATGCAAATGAGAGAGTTATTACTTATTTTGAGCTGCTTGAATATCCTTTTGGACCGATATCTATTTCCTTCCCCACCTATCTGACTCGATTATTACTTCTAATGGTGTCGAAAAAAACTAGGTGATCCCACTTTGAAGGATGTCTTTTGTGCTTTGTAGTTAATGTTAGTTTTACCAATTTGGTAAACAGTAGTTTATGTTGAACACTATCAAAAGCTTTTCTAAGATCAGTAAATATTTCAAGCCCTTTCTGTATATTTTCGGCGGTTTCAATAGATTTATTTTTTAAACCTAAGTTAATTATTTAAAATGAATCCATTGTCTTCCAAATATTATACTAACTGGCTTGCTGTTATTGCTTTTATTAATTTGACAACCAATGATAAGAACGTTATAGGTTTCTTGAAATCTCTAGAGATCAAATGATGGCGACATTTAAAGGAAGGCTCTGGTCTAAATTAGTATCTAGTCTCAAAATTCATCAAAAAGTGCAGAAGTACATCTACCAAGAAACTAACAACACGAAGTGATATGGAAATGTACTGTAATAACACTGATTTAATGGCTTCCAAACGGAAGGATAGCAAAAAGGGGGTTATGGTCAATAACTGTTCATACAACTAAGTTTGCCCATCTCATTAGAAAAAATAAAAAGAGGTTCTAGAAGTAATATATTGTGCCCGGACGCAATTTTGTTTTATAACTAAATTTATATAACATTGACAGGAAATCGAAAAAATAGCGGAAGAAGATGTTATTATTACTAACTTGTCTCGTCAGTGCCTTGCAGTGTTGTCAAGGTGATTTAAGCTCGATGATGAAGCAACTAAAACACCAATAGTATACACATAATGGTGGTGATAATTTAGCGATTAAAGAGACAACAAAACGAAGATGTTGTGAATTAAAAAAAGAAATGTATGTGTGTAGTGCTTTTTTGTTAAAATATGCTTTCTTCGTAGATTTTCAAGTATGTTGTTAGAAATAAAATTTTCAGTTTTGACAGCCATTGACTAAAGTGATTGATGGTAAGTGGCTTAATGATTTTCCTTGTTAACATGCAAGCACAACTAATCCGAAGATTGAGGTCGCCCAAATGAGGTCACCGCACCATAAATGATTGACAAAATCAACAATATTATATTGCGAGATTCTGAAGCAAAATAACAGTATAAATCTATGTGTAATACATAGTATGGTCACTGATATAAGAAAAAATATCCGCTCATATCTCAGATAACTCCAGAACTAGTTTACGGATGTTGAAACGCAATACTGGTCGCTTTTACGTCGCTTCATAACTGTGGACAAAACGTAGCTTCATCTTTGCACACAGGAGACCAAACAGTGAGGTTCTACTGGTGAACGTACACTTATGAAGGCTAAAGCGGTTTTATTGGTTAACAAAGTCATGGTCATAGTTTTTTGAATATAATTTATATAAAGTACATAAAGAACTCATTAACAGCGAATAATTTGACGACTTCACAACAATTTGAAAAGAAGCCGACCACATTGTAGACACACAGTCAAAATTCAATCAGCGTACAATAACTATGTTCTCTTTTCGAACTTAAAGAAATTACTTTGTTGAGGTTACATAGAATAACAAATTATTTTCTAATTCAGCGCTATAAACTGCAGCCTTGACCTTCCTTGACTTGTTTTAAATAGCAGCACTATAACAATATATTGTTCCTTTCACAAACCATTTTTTTGTAGTAATCTGTTTTCGTTTCTAGTGAATTAGTGAAACACTTTTTGTTTTTAAGTCGAAATAATTTGCATTAAGAAAATATTATGAAAGGATAGTTTATAAAATATTTAAGGATCTTTACCACAATATGTTTGATCTTTTTAGCACAGCATTGTTTTATAGAACATTTAAACTAAAAGTATTTCAATAAAATGTAAAGCTAACTATATAATGAAATAATTTTACAATTTTTCTATTCACTTTTTGTTATTTATGTACATGTGCTCCTAAAAGTAGTAATTCAAATTTCCATCAATATCGGTGATATAGCTGTAAGTTAGATTTTTCCACAGAGAAATAATAAATAAATATTTAAAGATCAATCAACACCGGCAACCTCTAACTTTGATCAAATGTGATTAACTCCAAATGGTATTTTCAATTCAGTATTTAATTAAATTAATTAAATCTTTTGGTCTAACAATATTAAGCATAGACGAAATACTCTTTGCTAACAATTTTCGAAACTGCCAGATAATATACCTGCCCTCGAATCCACTTAAAAAACTGCTTTTGTATTTCAAGTCGCGTCTAGATTTCAAGCAATACCATTTCCCATCATTATCATTAAACTATTACAAAAAAGCAAATCAATTTTGCATCGAATTCATATCACATAAGCATGAAATCATTCGATTAAGCAACGTCGTATTACTTACACTAATTAAAATTTACGCAATGATGTTACCAGTACAACTATCTCTATTACCTTAGCAAATACAGTCTTCGGAATCCAATTAGCAGCTTAAATATTTCGCAAATCACAATTCTTAATTTTTTTAAACTACCAGGAAATTAGAACAGAACTCGCGATAAAATCAACCGGAGGCGTTCTCTTCTAGATTTACCGCGTAGCTTCAAAGAATGTTCCGTTTCCGAAGGTCTCCAAGAGACTATTAACGGTCACGCTTAATAGTGCACTAACAGGCTTTGCAGGATCTGATGCCTAACCGGACGGACGACAGTGCGAACGTTACTGACCTACTCGCACGTTAAAGTAAATAAACATTCTGCCGCCGCAACTGAAGCAGGAATGACGCAGCGAGCAGTCTACATTTCTCCTATATCAAACCTCTCACAACCTGGCCATGCAACGGAGTTACACAAGATAAAAACATCGGTTATGCAAGGAAGAAATTCAGTGAAAAGCTTTCCCCATATAGACGGGTACCAGTACTTACAAACATGTATACAATGTTATTGAGCTACTTCTTAAATCTCATTATTTACACTTACTTAAGTATTCGTTCGTTGTACTTGGATTGCTTAAAGTTTCGAGATATAAGAATGATGATACGATGTGATAGGAAGGAAAGAAATAAATGTGAATACCTTCACGGAAGAAGCGAATGTAATATTCTTGAGTAATTTGTTGTATTCGATTTGTCTACGGGATCTATACAGGGTGTTTCCGAATTGATACAATTCATTGTATCAATTCAGAAACACCCTGTATATCTGATTCGAGTTGTTGATTACACTAGCCGACACGACTTTTATAACTAACTTAACAATCTAAAATTTTAGTATTTTGCATTGTTTTAAATTAAAAATTAAAAAAATATTCGAATATATCCGTGAAGAGCAGCGACAACTACAACAGTTACTCAAGAAAAAATTTAAATTGTCGGCTAGTGTTATTAAAAAAACTTTTTGCAAATCACATTGCAATATTATTATTTTTAGAAAATATAATGCGACCTTCATAGAAATTATAGAAACGGTAACGGCAAATTAACTAAATTGGAAAAAAAGGTCACAGCCTTGGAGAAGGTTACCTAATTAGGCAAATACGTAACAATATCAGAGTTTATCACTTTCCATTTACATTTATTTCTCTGTTTGTTATTCAACTGTCCTATTATTCCACCCTTAATACGTAAATTTTTTTTTTATTTTCTAGGAGAGTTCCAGTTAATGTGTAGATAAAAGTAACAGTACTGCAACTTATTAAATAAGCAAGACGTTTCAGATATAGAGAAATCATTTTTAATAAAGTACTCTCGTGAACGAATTCTTGTAAAAATATAACAATGACTGCCAGTTGTATTTAGTTCCAATATTTAACACAAAGTGTTGCCAATCTACCTCGAAAAATCTACAAAAAGATTTATCACAAATTGCCATGAATGTAACGTTACAAACGATAATTATCGTGGGCTTATTTTATAACTCAATGAAAGGTAAAGTTTACGCAAATTTTGAACTGGAGTGCTGTGTGATTTTAATTAGTGTTGGGTTGCTTGCAGATTCTTTATTTAGTTTACTTAATGCAGGAGCTCTATTAGAATGATTTACGATTCTCACTCTTTTTACATCGAAGCCAATTTGAATTGCTGATAGTTTAATCCATTAAGATTGCTCCTTCACTCCGATAGGATTTCTCTTTGTAAAGGTGATTTGGAGCTAAAAAGAGTCTTGCACCTTATATTGCCCCCGTTTTCTTAAGACTAATTTAAATACACACTGCACAAATATTGGAATCAGAATTGTGTATTACATGTTTTTTATCTCATACCTCTTTTGACTCGCCTTAAAATATCCAATCAAGCATTTAACGACCTCACCACCTCTCCATGCTAACTCAAATGCTGCTCTATGATGGAACTCTTTTTGAAATTTGTCGTTTCTACGGCTTTGATTACAATATACCTACATCGTTTGGTGTGTCATGGATACCTAGCTTCTTTAAAACATATGTATCTCTGAGAACGGATCAAATTTTATACCAAAATCTTTATAACACTCTTGCTGCAATATTTTCGCTGTAGAATTCCATATTGTTTTAACTACATATACACTGTGTCCAAGATAAGAATGAACTGCATGGGAATGTCGGGAACGGTAAGAGATACAAAGTTGCTTAAATTGGCGAAAAGTTTTTCAATATTCGTTTTTATTTTTTCTGACTTTATTTTACAAGTTATCGAAAAATAAATAAACTTTCTTCATTGGCACTTTTATAGCTTTACGAGACTGTATTTTTATATTTTTTGTCCGACGTTTCGTTTTTGAGAAACTATCATCAACTTTTTTTTTTATATGGACGGAGAAAAAAGTACACTCTGTATCTGATGTCATTTTTTGTTACGAATTCAGCGACGTATCACACATTATACATATTTTGGAAATTACTTTTTGGCAAAAAGAAGTAAATTCATTTGTTTTTAGATTCTTTTATAGTAGGCCTGGTAATAATAACGCACTATGACAAGTAACATACGTAGGTAAGTTAATTGGATAAAATAAGTGTTTTAATGAAAATGATGGAACTATTTTGGATTTGTCGAGTTGATGTTCCAGGGGATGCAATAACTGCTTATAAAACATTATTTTGAATTTCCTCCTTTGAATGTTTTTGTCGAGACTTCAGGGACTTGTTAAATGAACCATATTCTTTTAAATTGACACACAAATGTCTAAAAATGGATACACTTGGTTGTCTTCTTTTTGAAAATGTTCTAAAATATATTGTCTAGGCATTCACATAATTTTTATGGCACAGAATATAGCATACAACTAAATTGAATTAAATAAACGCCATAAAAAAGGCCACTAAAATCGGCAACTTTTCGCCAATTTAAGCTACTTTATATCTCCTACCATTCCCGAGATCCCCATGCAGTTGATTCTTATCTTGGACACAGTGTTTACTCCTTATAATCTTCGCCGTTTGCCTTTGTCATATTAAACGCTCAGTCGGTAAAATTGTGAGCAAGCCTTTCAACATTCGTGTTTAATTTGAATTCTTATTGGTAGCGCCAACACCACAACGTTTGATTAATTACTGGAGACTCGTGTTTCGAGAGCGCACGGGCTCTCACCATCAACCAAATACCGAAACACGTGTCTCGAATAATTAATCAAAAGTTGTGATGTTGACGTTACCGATGATTTATCCTTATGTTCCGAGAGCACAGCCCTTTAAATCACACAATTGTCTCCATATAGAACATTTCATATTAACGGAATTTTCTGGAATATTATTTGCTTACTGCAATAATCTCTCACATGAGCAATTACCAAAATGCGTGTTATTTCTACTACTCCTTTTAAGAAAGTTAGAGTGAAATGAAACTTTGCACGTATTCTCTTTTTGTCGTAGTAATGCAGTAAAAAAAGTTTAGATTTCGTTTTATTCGATGAAAAGTTTCGGCAAACTGGCTGAACTGCCTGAATTTATCCAAAGTTCACTAGGTTATACAGATTGTTTACGGAAGTTCCAGCTATTTCAATCTTTGTTCTAGCATAGAGACATTTATCAACACGCAGAAGAATTCCTTAACTGCCGTCATAATATCATCGTCCCTCTCAAATCTGGTTTCTCAAATTTCTTTGTTTAGCTTTGAAAATACGTAAATAAAAATTACTAGATACTAAGACAGGTGAATATAATGGTTGTGTCATCAGACCAAAAATAGAATCGGCTTTTGTGCGCTAGAGCATTATCCTGGTAAAAGAGAATTCCATAAGGCAACCTTCCTCTTCTTTTTTCATTAATGCAGTCGTGAGGTTTATTTAGCAAAATTTGTATAATACTGGCTCATTATTGTGTGCCACCACGTTCCAGGTACTCATTTTATAGTATTCCCTTAACATCTCAAAGAACTGTAGACATAATCGTACCCACTGAGGGTTGAGCCCCTTTAGCGAAGTGGTAAAAATCCTTGGTATCAATCATTCTTTATTTAAGAGTTTAGATTCGGGATTCGCTTTTGTTCAGGCGTCAACATTCGGGCACCCATCATACGGAGACCTTTTGAAGGTCCAAATAATAGTTGATTATTATTCCATTCGTGCCATTTGAAATGTCTGTTATCTCTGGTAGAAGTCTAATATGGAACCAACGATCTTGACTAATCAAACCACATACATAATCAACATTTTTTGTGTGCAAACAATTTTCGGCCGACGAGCAATTTTGGTTTTAACTATTCAAACATTTTTAATAATCTCAAAAAAAAATGATATCTTTCCTCATAATTCGTCTAGGCATATGTACAATGCACATGTACGAATGTAACAACTATGTACTATTTTGGAAATTTTGCATCATAAAGATGACGATCTTGGTCTGAATGACAAAAAAATTGTAAATGTCATTCGTGTCGAAGTAAGATAATTTTACAATTTAACAGCTGATTAATATTATTCTTAATACTGCAACAAAAAGTTTATATGCTCAATAGATGGAACTTCTTAGGAGATATAGACTTTTGTTTATATTTAGACACACTCTCATTTTCAAATAATTGGTTCATTTTATTTAGTTTTATAATTATTCAAGCAAATAGAGAAATTTCGTATGACCTAGTTTTGAATCTTTAAACGGTTTATGGTGTAGAACCCTTTCAACTTTGTAAATTAATCGTAACACTTCGTTCCGTTTCATGTAAATTCTTTCTGGTATAATGGATAAATATAATTAGTATTATTTTCTTTTAAGAATATCTATCCACTAAACAATGGACCATGCATAACAAAATTGCGTGTAAATAGATCAGTATTTTACAATTTCATTACGTTCTATTTTAGGGAAAAATCCCTCGCTTTAATTTTTAAATAGATATTAGAGAATTCTACTTAATAATACATACATACATGAAGCAACTTATTCATCTGAAGAAGTTTGGACAACCAATAAACATATTACCGCGAAAGACATCTCAGTACTGACGTCAACGAAATATATCTTCATACTAAAAAACATTGCTGCTTGTCAACGAATAAATGTTAAAGTTATTCTATAAACTGTAATCGTTTTTCGCTTTCCAATTCACTAAATGAAGAATAAATTACTCCAAACATGCATATACTGATTTTATCAATTTTCACAGACATAACATTTGCCAATCTATGTAAATGACAGATTAGCTTGAAATTTTGCAATCTCGACGCCGATCTTGTTTGAAAGTTGTTGCGGGGAAACGTAAGAGAGTTATACTACTCTAAAATCGAACCGTTTACGAAATAATTTAGACCGGTGTTGCTAAACGGTTCGTGCGGCATAAAATATTGCCAAATTATAAAGCAAGTAACTAGTGACCTGTTTTGTAAATGAAATTTGTCATTTTGTTGCGGAAACTTCATAAATGTTTTATGTTCTTCAGCTACTATGGAAACAATCATAGTACCAAAAACATGTCGATAATCCAAATCACAAATATAAAAAAGCGGGCAAAAACGCCGTGCCGAATTTATAATGCGCTATTAGTGATGTAGCGCTGCGAATTGAATAACAGATATCCAGTAACCTGTAATTTGAATTTTAATATTTACGCTAATGGTTTCTTATTTATAATCATTCTTAACAACTACTATCCATCTCTTTCATACGAACAATTGATACTAGGATCTTATTATCAATAGTGTCAGTCATCATCAAATATTTGGTCAATATAATTGATTCAGTACTATAATTATAGGTAAAGATTTGTGTTTTTTTTTCTTCGCAAATATGAAGATTTGGATCTGTGTACAGAAACTGCAGATGAGATGCAGATTGGGAATTACAACTGTTGTTAACATTGTCTACATTCTAACACAACCCTAAATTTGACATCAAAAATTTCTTTAAGCTCCATGACTAACCCATTTTCATTTTTTTTTCTGTAACATATCTGCTTTACAATTTCTTTGCAATCATTTATTCGATTTATGTTCAACTAGGGCAGCGCTCTTAGTTATATTTTCGTAATCGGTAAACTATAATATAACTGCTCCAGCTCTTTCGAACTCTTTGACAATTTCGGAATGCATCGAGTAACATTGTATTCCACTGTGTCCACTAATGCTTACTTCTTTTATACTACTACTTCAGTCTCTTTCGCTTTGAGTTTTAGACCACATAAACATTATTAATAGTAAAATTATAAGTAGCAAACCTACGTTTGTAGAAAACTCCATAGAAAGACCACTTGTTGGAGACCAAAGTTTGCATTCAAGTATTCACCGTTAGATTCGGAGGGTTTTTCTTTATCTTGTAATTTTTCTGCTCTGACCGAATTCTTTAGTCAGATTAATATTATAATCAACAGTGATTTTTTTAGTATGTCTGAAGCATTCGTTTTATTTCTGATGGAATCCTAGGTTAAAGTACTTATTAAACACTTTTCTGTACACTGGCTCGTTTGCTTTATATTTACCTCTTTGATTACAAAGAACACGATTTGTAGTGAGGTGGTATAAATGGAAAGCTTTTTTAGTATTATCAGTTACCGCTGGAGGCATTACCATTTTACATGCTTTCTCCTTTTCATTACTACTCTTCGTATTTTTCAATATCCGGTTGTTCATAGTCATATCAAATACTCTCTTGTTAATATCTAAAGTAAAAATGAACATGATTTTGCAAGCAAGAAAAAAATACGTTTAGGTTTATCGTTAGTTTTGCAATACGTTTTTGACTCGGTCGTGTTACTGTATAGCAAATTGTATTGTTCAGTATAAGATAAAAGTGCCTAGAATGTTTTAAATACAGTAACCCTTCTTTTGGCTGTCGTTTCACTGATTCCAGTGCCCATATGATACATCAACAATAAACACTGACGTTATAAAATAGGAGTAGACATCATCTCCTGTCTTCAAATTTTCCTATTAAGTAAAGAAATGAACATTTATTCAAATCCTAAATGACTAAATTGATTAACAAACATATTTGGATTTCCACTTAGAGAATATACAGAAACTAGAGGTTTGTTTTGTACAATTTGATAATAAAATTAATAGTTCTAACGAAGAGTTAATTATAGGGAAATCTCCAAGTCTAATTTCAGGAGAAATATTTATTAGTCATGGACAAAGATTCATGGTAAGTCATATAGCCGGAATTTCCCATTCTGCAATCTACTGAAAAATGTCACACACACATCTTACCAAACAAAATTCTTCCATAATACAGAACTGGCTGCATATAACAGTATTGTACATAGATTTGTCAGCATATCTCTTTATCTCTCAAAAAAGAACTAAACGCAAACACTTTGAAACATACATTTGAAATCAACAATTTATCCTGTGACGATTGCTCTATAATAAATCTCGGAAAAACCGACAGAACGTTCAAAAAACCAATCAATCATACTTATAATTTAAACATTTTAGCCCTCAGCAGTTTAATAATAGTTATCTTGCACCTTTTTTGATTTTGCGAATATATGTTCTTACTTACTTACTCTGCTGGTTTCAAAAGTAAAAAATTATTCATTCATTTCATTCTTATCTTATTTCTGAAAACCTAAAAAGTTCCATTTTATTGATTAGATAAGTTTATGATGATTCCTGAAAGTTATTTAACACCAAAAGAAAATAGTATTTTTCATAAACAAAAAAGAACATAAAAGATACAATTTTTAGTTATCCTTAGTATTACTTTTTTATTACGTCGTATTTGAAAAAATGAAAAACTAAGTCAGCTTGTTATTCGTTAGAATAAACTTTCAACAAGTCACGTGTACTATTTTTGAAAGGGATAAGTCATAAGTTAAATATATTTAAGATTAATTGAAGGTTAAAGAAGAAGATTTTGGAGCCCATTGTGGTCCTGAATCTCCTGTACTTGTATAATTTATAACTGCGTACTCTAAAATCTTTTTTTTTAATTATGTTCAACATAAGAGAAGCCGTTTGTCCATTAAATTATGAACGAAATTTCAATGAAATCTAAGTGCAAGCTATTCAACTTGTTATCCTATCAAATACTATGATGAGTAGATGTCACAGATCAATCATTTACCTTTTGGTTTCAGCAGAATTACTATTAAAATGATGTGTTTATTACATACTATGCTTTGATCTAATATATTCATGCTACTATTATGAAATAACTTGGAGGAAAAGTAGCGTGAAAAGTCTACACAGACTATGTATACTAAAAACGCGATAACATATAATACGGTGTCATACTCTGTGGAAAGAATCCGGAAAAACGACGTTTTTATGTAATTTGCGCCGCAATTTCTCAATCCAAATATTACATAAGCCTCTGTTAGTTTTACTTACATTTCTAATACGTTTGTGAAACGTGAGGTTTCATGGTCAGCGGTTTGAATTGATGTTCTGTCCAGGTTCCTTCCTTATTCATTTCTTTATCTGAAATCAGAAACAAGCAAACTCGTAATTTAGATTAACGTAACAATGCGTTTAGAATCGCTATTGTTCATACTACGTACACGACTTGAAAAGCTTCCGCTTTCCTTTTAATTTATCGCGGGAGGAATATCTACTAGACTGTGTGACTATTTTTCATAATAAAAAGTAATTAGTTGGAATGAAAGTTTTCGTTGATTCTTGGTCAGAAAGTGAATTGAAATCGTCAAGACTTACTTGCAGAGTGCCAATGAATCGAGTGAAGGTAATGAGAAATAAAACCTTCACACAATTCGAAGTTCAGTAAATCTCTTTTTATAATTAACTCAAAATAGAAATCAATTAACTTTCGTTGTGTAATTTTAGTAGTCAGATTATAACTCAATTTCACAAGTCTGAAGTATGTACTTATAAGAGATGTTCAGATGACGAGATCTAGATAATCAAGAACTTCTTCATCATATAGCTATTAGGGTTTTAGAATCGTGATTATCACATCAATTTGTTTGGGTTAATATATAATTTGATTTTTAAATGTTCTTGAGAATATTCCAAACTAATTACCGCCTCTAATATCAAGAAGGCAACAACAAAGTAAATAAAAATTGTAAAATATATAAACGCAATAAAAAAACTGTTAGTATATTAGCACAATATGTCAACAGTGCAATGACATGCTACTTAAATAAAATATTTAAAGAATTTCTTAGCAACAAACACTACGAAAAATCTTAAACGTTATACAGCATAATAAAGTCTCTTTAATTGCGCATTTAAAGTTAATAAAGATTGACACATTCCGCATGTTTAAAGGCAATTAATTGAAGAATTTAAGAATTCAAATGAATTGTGCAATGTATTAAAACTTAACAGTATACATAACAGGACAAAATATGTTCTTGTATAAATCTTAAGAAGTAAATGTTTCTATATAATATGTCTAACAACAACTTTGATGAAACTTTGCTACATATAAAAATTATAGATGTAAAGTATAATATTTCTAGCCGCTGTTAATAAGGAAGAGTAAAGTTACGTGTGTCAGAATACATAATTTATTTATGTGTGCAGTAAAAACGTTGTTACCATAAACAATGCAACAATGGTTTAGAACAAAAGTCATTTACAGAATAATGAAAATTTCCGTTTGTTTTATTCATGACAGTCGTTCACGTAAATCTCCCCATATTGTATTGCGAAAATGAGTTTTTTCAAGTAAGCTGTAAATCTTTTGTTTAAGTAGATTTTTTAGTTCTGTTAGTTGATTTTGATCCTTAATCGCCTGGATTAGTTCCAAATCAATTCCACTCAAATTATACATAGTAGATGAAAATGATATTGTCCAAGTCACGCTACATTTCCTCATAGTCGTTAATTGAATTGATTTCACATACAATTTTCAAACTATCTACAAATAGAAGATTTCTATAATTGATCATTGAGGTTAGATCATTAGTGAAAATATTGAATAATAAGGAAACAAGATTGAAACCCTGACGAATGCTGAATGTAGTGTAATATGTAAAAGGGGTGTATTCATTATAACAGACGTACTATGATCGATTGTCCACGTAATATACTAGCTGACAAACAAGGGAATTCTTAAAACTCCGTGACTTAAGGGTAATAGAA
Source organism: Holotrichia oblita (assembly GCA_023690525.1). Taxonomy (NCBI): domain Eukaryota; kingdom Metazoa; phylum Arthropoda; class Insecta; order Coleoptera; family Scarabaeidae; genus Holotrichia; species Holotrichia oblita. The sequence continues at coordinate 114,388,569 of CM043019.1, forward strand.
ACAACTAAGAAAAGTGATCGAAAGTTCTCCTCCTCGTATTCAAAAGATCAGAAATATATTGGATGATCGGTTGATAATATTCATAAATATATTTGGTGATGAAACATAGTATGTCCAGGTATCTGCTTCTGTGCCTGTTATCGTCAATGTAAGACACAAATTCTTTAGCAATATACGAGATATTATACTGGGTGCTGACTAAATATGAATTATAACCATCACGATGTTATTTTGATAGTTATCAATGACAAGATTTTATACAAAAACCTCTGAGCACTGTTATTTATGTAATTTTCAATGCTGAATGTGAATAACTTCCTTCTCCACTTCTTTTCAGAGACCATTGCGCCCATGTTCTCTGAAGTGGAGAAGGAAGTTTAAAAAATGGATTTTAAGGATATACGTGCACCAATTGTTCTAGAATTTTTCAGAAATGTCCTCAAAACCATCACTTTTTAATGTCCTAGAAATTTGAGCACCCACAAACATTTCGCATACGAAAATTATAGAAATCTGGTGGTCAAATATTTGCAGAACTGTTTACATTCAAAGCGTTTACAGAATTTTTCATAAACGCAACGTTGGTATGAAGCGGTGAAATGAACACACTTTTGGGATGGGTTAATGATTAAGTTTAAACATTTTCTTTACTCGGCGAATAGATTTATCTAATAGGTCACACAAACACAAAAAACAGCAAGATTTTGTGAAATCACCTTACATATATAGACTATTTATACATCTTTGGATCACCGCATTAAGCATTCCATTCACGGAAATACTTGTACATATGTTTCGTTAACGTTGACAGCATGACCAATTGAAATCGATAGCTTTTTATTTCTAATATGAAGCCAAACAAACTGATTCTCGTTTTTCAAAACAGTTAGCAAACGGTTTATTCCTGTTTATATAAATGATCACTTTGGTTACCTTACCTAGATCACATAACTCTTCCTAAGTTACTAAATGTTCATGTATGACAAAGTATGTAATTCGGGAATACTACCACGTAACCGGAACAAGGACAAGTTAGCAATAGTTTATTATCTGATTGAATAATCGATTGTGTTCTCGAACTGTATAAAATGCCTCTGCAATTATTGCAAAACAAGTGCGATGCCCACTGTTTACCCTAGTTACCTATTGGGAGATCTAAAATAATGTAAATAATTGAATTGGAAAAGATTCACATTACGCGTCCATTTTTTCCAAAAATGTATTGCCCATATACATAATAAGAATTGTCTGGATGAGCTTTTCACATGCATTTCGACATTTTATGGGAAATTGTGGATGAAATCAGCATGTCTGCATGATATTTTAATAGTTAAACAATAATTGTAAACGCTGATTCATAACTAAATCTGAGTAATGTCACCTTGCTATAGCTATCAAACTATAATAGATATGCTGAAATGTTTCTTGTAATAGATTTGAATTATAAATCACAAACTACACTGAACAGATATAATTTTACATTGTTTGGACTTCCTCGGCTATTTACGGCAAGTGAAGTCTTGAACTCGGGAAATGGTTCCTGAAATAGAAGTGGAAAAGTATTCGAAATTGAGGACATCGTTAAACCAATTTTCCGTTAGGCAAGTGGAGTCATATGTTGATAAAGAAGCAGATATATAAAATGTGTCAATCTTAGTTCGCAAACCTTGAACGTTCTAACATTAAATAGTAAACCTATTACATCTTGGCAATGCTAGTTTGAAGGAACAATAGTTAGTAGACTTTTGAGATCCTTAATCTTAGTCTCCCTCTGATCTGCGTCGACCTGATTCTGATTTTAATTAATTACAGTATATTTGACATATTGTCTGATCGAAAGAAACACGAATACTTTTCAAATTAGGTATATTGTCCAAGATGTATGTGGTGGTTGTGCTGGTGTTGGTTCTACTGAATCGAGAAACCTCAATGTTGCTGATAGATGATATTTTCTCGCGAGTTCAAGATCAGCATTCAATTCTTCAGTTTTTAGGAGTACCCAAAACCACAAAAATTACCTTTTTCTGCATTACGATCTTGAACGTCTTGTTAAAATAATTCAATTGATTGTTATATTACGTTACCGGAAGACTATATCTGTAGTTTAGTAACTTGTTCCTCAGTTTGGCCAGTTCGCTTTTTAAATCGATTAGTTACCTACGGAAATTAATCTAAAAAAAAACTTTAATCTCAAGCATGTCATTTTCCAGTTGATTGCAGTCCACACAGTTGAAGGCAAAGCACAATTTACACTTCAGAATACGTGCCTCAGCACTACCAACTGCAACACCTTTGTAATTACATTCTTCTGGTATACAGAACAAACTATAAGATTTGCTTCTCCAAAGTTCTTTTTATAATGCGCATAATGATATATGTGAAAACAAGAGAACAAATAACAAAAGAAAACAAGGACACAATACTTCAGAACACTGAACCTTTCGTGCGGACTAAAGCAAACAAGCTACCAAGTCTCTCAAGGTAAAGTTCAATATAACTTCAGAGCTTTATCAGTGATATCTGCCTTTCTTCTTCTTCTTATTTTATAGCAGCATATACGCATAATTATACCTGTATTGTACAATCTCCAATATGTTTCACGATTGGGTGCTAATGCTGAAGGATAACGATCTTGGAATGATTTTAAAATATAAAATTCATATTAGTGTACCTAAGTCTGTAACTGCTCAATTTTAGGTAAAAATTAAAAGATAAAGAGCGATTCCGAGAATTATGTCCGTTGATCCATTAATAGAAAACTTGGTAAACGAAAATAAAAATAAAATGATTATCCAGAAGAAAAACCTACAACTTATTCATTAGCAGAAAGATTCAATTTAAATCGCGGCAATCAGAAAATAAACTTCCTAAAACTTGAGAAGTGATTGTTTGCAATTACTTTCCTCGGCGAAATGTTTCCATTATTTAAGTATTTTATTTCGAAACAAAATGATTACTTACCAGATAAAAAGTTTAGTTAGAAAAAGTGTTTGTTCTTTAAATTGAAGCTTATCTCAGTAATAGGTGAATGTTTTCCGGACTAAAAAATAATTAGTTGCAGTAAAAAGTATTTTGTCTTTTTTTTTTGTTCGACATTCCGATCATCCATTGCAGTGGTAAATAGAAATGGTACTTTTCACTTTCTTCTTGTGTAACGTGTAATTAATATTTGGCAAATAGTTTTATAAATGTAGATGTGTACGTGTATGCGTATACGTTTACTCTGTTGGCGCCATGATGCTTTCGTACGTTGAAATTTATTTCCGACTTCACTCACCGAACACATAAAAAAGTTATATAATTCGTAATTAATTTATAATTTTGACATAATAACTTTGTAAAAGCAAGGTTGTTGTCGATGCCGTTATTGTAGAAGAATTTCGTGTATGCACAAGCTCTGGACGTGCCTATAGATATGGTAAATGTAAAGAAAGTTGTTTTGTTATTCCCATTTAAGAGATAGGATATTATGAAATGATTTAATACATTAAGTATTCATCTAATTACATTGATCGTCAATCATATAAAAAAAGGCTGACTTAATCGTTGCATATACCATATAGAATGGAATGTATTTAAAAAATATGCTATAACAACATTGAACAATTTAGCATTTAATATTTTCGCTTCTCCGAAAGCCTTTCTTTTTGAAATGAAGATATCAAACAAGAACTTATTAGTTGTACTAAACCATACACTGTCTAATCGAGTTCAAAAGCCTAGCAAGAGGTACGAATTGTTCAGGTGACTGTGCATCAACTTTTACTCCATCTCCTTCGAATACCGTAAATGAACGAAACATAATAATCAACGCTCTAGTATTTTGCAGTATTTCGAATAGTTCAATGTTAAGCATAATATTTATAAACAACTTTCTACATATACAACAACGGTCAGTCAATCCGAATGGGTGTGGTTCATAGTATTATCTCTTCTGCTACACTGCCGCATTATTTTCTATTATAGAACACGCGATGGAAATCACAATAGAAGATAGGAGTAGCTTTGGATGTACAGTCATCGCCAAAATTTGGTACACAACAAATCAATTTGTGATGTACAAACAAAGGAAAAACAAAGATTTTGAATACACAAGTTATCGAAGTTTTAAAGAAATTGTAGCATTTATCATACTTGTTCCTCAACGACAAGAATTCCTAGAAGCTACACATGCAAAATAAAACTAAGGAATTGCAGTTCAAAGATTTAATTCCTTAACTAATAATATTTTTAATGGAATGTTTTGTAATAGACAAATTAAATTAAAACATCTTCAAAAAAATGCAAGAATTTTTGTAAAATTAACTGTATTGTTAGTGTGTTCTTTTGAATCAGTTCAGTTACAATTTTTGGATTTATTTTGACTGATACTGCCTTGAAAGTATTTTGTGGTTTGACCAATGCAGACATTGGAGCTACCATGACAAGTGTGAACAGAAGATGTTAAATTTATTTCACTATCTGCATAGTCAATGACTACACTTTTTTGTATACTTTTGGTTGTATAGTGTGAATTGTAGTTTATCATGATGATTAATATTTTGCAAAATGAGTTTTAGTCGCTTTGATCAAACACTAATATACTCATTAATATAATGGTGCAAATAAGAGGAGTGAATTGACTTGCTTTGTTTCTTGACCTTTACTTTTCAAATAAACGTTCCTTCTTTCTTGGTTTACTTTTTATAACAGATTCTTCTAAATCTTCCATTACAAACTTAAACTACTACTAATATAGAATATATTCACTGATGGGGCAAGCAATTTTTGTTTCTTGATATTGATTAAAATATTGATTAATTGGTCGGGTCGATAGCCGCAGTGGTTAGGCAGCTGATTGTCGTTGCGGCAGAACGATAGGAACTGAGTTTCAATTCACCGGAAGGGCGGTAACATTTTTCTCGGAGAATTGGATTTCGATCGACCTACCATTCGCTACAGCTTAAGAAGTCACTGCGACTAAACACCCACCACACATAAAAAAATTCTCGTAAAAAAGAAATTTAATGTAAAGTCGTGTGTTCTTTAATTTGATCCCATTTTTCTAGAATGATTTTTTTAGCAAGATGTATGTAGAATTAAGTACATATACAACAAATGGACATTAAGGAAAATCAAACTACGATTATTATGTACGAGGGAGCGTTTTTATATTCGCGGAATGAGCGGGTTGAAGGGGGGTGATTAGGCGCATTGCGGGCGTGGCCTGTCCATCGACTCATAATTAGTATAAATACGAAGTTTCATTGTTATTAGACAGTTAGTCTTTGAGCTATCGTCAACCAAGTAACATAATCAGGAGTGAAAAGTGAAATATGGAAAAAATCGCGTGTTCGCGTGCATTTTTGGACCTCTGTAATGAAGACAAGGATGGTGTATTGAGTTGAATTGTTACTGGAGACGAAACTTGGGTTCATCATTATGAACCTGAGCCCAAACAAGACTCCATGCAGTGGCATAAAAAGGACACAGCACTTCCCAAGAAATTTAAAGTGTCACAATCAGCTGGGAAACTCATGGCAACGGTATTTTGGGACTCGGAGGGAATATTGTTGATTGATTATAAAGATAAAGGTGTTTCTATAACCGGAGAATATTACGCTTCAATATTAGAGCGACTAAAAGAAGCCATTAAAGAGAAAAGACAGGGAAAATTGACGAAAGGTGTGCTGCTTTTGCACGACAACGCGCCCGTCCACAAGAGTCGCGTTGCGTTAGCTGCCCTTCGAAATTGTGAATCACCCACCCTACAGCCCAGACCTGGCCCCGAGTGATTATTACCTGTTTCCGAAAATGAAAAAAGAGCTGCGGCGTAAAAAATTTACTGCCGATGATGAAGTCAAGTAGGCAGTTTCGGCGTATTTTGCAGATAAAGAGAAATCATTTTTTTATGAGGGTGTAAATAAATTAATTAAAGATGTGAAAAATGTATCCGTCTTGCAGGTGAATATATTGAAAAAGAAAAATAATTTGGTTTTTTTATTTCCACCCCTTATCCCCCATTCCGCAAATATAAAAACGCTCCCTCGTATATTGATATTATTATGGAATTTTTTGAAATCGTAAGAGTTTCTTATGATTTTATTATTGTTTTATTAGCAAGATATTTAGACAGTTTATAAAACGAGCTCTGTATGAAAGACAGAATGGATCTTATTATGACATTCTTTTTATGTAATTTAGAGAAGTCATACATTTTTGTGTCGATAAAATTATGCATTTTCAATGTATTTGAATCGATAGGATACAATAAGCCAGAATTTTCGTGCTTCTTAATAAAGTTATAATTTCGTTTTTGAAATTGCATTATAGAATTATTTTTAGGCTATTCATAGGTGCGTTTCTATTCAAGTAATACTTTTTTATGACAACTACTTTTATCAAGTTTTAGTGTAACTATATGTAGGTTATACCAGTTCTGTCAATTATCTAATTTAAAATGTGTCAGCTAGTGCTTTACTTTAAGAATACCTTACTTCGCTTTTTAACATGTAAATTCAAGTAGTCAAACGAAAGTGTAACAAAGCTATGAAAACATATCCACACAGCAACATATAAATTGCAGTGTATGGTCTTAATCAGCAATACAGTTTAACCAGTCGTTGCCAGTTACACTCACAAATAAACATTACTAAAAGGATAATGATAAGCTATGGCATGACATGGATTATAAAGCTGATAAAATTCTACAGTTAGGTCTGTATATAGAACTTATAGCTCGAGCTCTGTCGGCTTTAAAGCTGCCTTTCGCATCGTTACGGTGAACTAAATCGTGTGTAGTGCTACAGTTCTGAATTTATAGCTCAAATTTTCAGTCCTGGGACTGCCGGTAGACTGTAAATGAATAAGCACTTTAAATAAAAAGTACCCAACATGTGTATGAAAGACATTTAAACATGCCGCCTATATTGTAAATTGTCTATCCCATCATCCATATTCCTCTAAAGGATACGAATATTTCATTTTGAACAAATCGAATCGCCAAGCGAATATTTGAATCCAGTTGGAGAAAATTTGTAGTAGTCGTCTGTATTAGATCTGCCATTCACTACTGGGATATTATTTGTAACAGAAATAAAGACAAAACAATTTATTTACGGACAAACAATATATTATTATATGATGAAGACCACATCGTTTTATTTATTATAGATATTATGCAACTCATTCTTCGCTGTACACGTTGGACTGTACAGAAAATTTTATTGATGTATTTGATCGTTTTACAGCTACTGCTGATGAAGTAATAACGTCATGGTTATGCAAGAATGGCATAAGCTAGTATAAGATATTACCAATCACCTTATAGCCACTGAAATAAACAGTATAAAAGGAGGATAAAAGCAAGACTGTCGGCAAGCAAGAGGTGATGGACAAGAAAAACAGCCAATGTATGAAGCTTTTCGAAAACATAATATAAAAACTAACATCTCTTGGCTAAGATATAGAATTGAGTACAAAGGACCTCCAATACATTATACAGGGTGATGTGATGACCATTATTGTGTGATATTAGGAACTGAACTGCATCTTCAGTTATATTAGACGAAATATGCAATTTCGTGAACAATATGAAAGTTTATTCTCATACAGTAAAACCCCTCAAAAGCGACCAGCCTCGGAGACTCAAATATTGATCGGTTAAGAGAGAAAAATTAAAACTAATTGCATTTTAATATTTGTAGACATATTAACGGTGTTAACATTATTAAAACGGTTTCTAAATTGTAGAGACTAATGGTAGTTGAATTAAACCTGACTTTAACAATACTTTAATAGGGTGTTTTTAGCATTAATAAATAGTTACTAAAATTTGCAATGGCAGATACGCCTGTCTCTTAACAGATAGATCGATAGTTAGATTATAGTCAAATTGTCGGACAGTTTTGAATAATTACAATTCTGAAATATTACTTATGTTACTTCTTTATATTAACTAAACTAAACTTATTTAACAAGCCTCGATAAACTTCTTTCAAAATATTTTGTTTAAAAAAAACAATAACAAGCAAATATTCTTTTATACAACACACACAAGATACAGATTGAAGCACCAGTCACGCAATCTAATATTAACGCAAAAATAGATACCAAATGTATAATTATATATTCAGAATAGTAATTTTAGGTATTGTTGACGGATAATTGAATAGATCGCCGCTAACTGAGAACGTACGAATGCCTTGGAAAGTAAATTCATGAGAGAAATTCACATTAATTTATGTAAAAAACCTTCAAACGTTGTTCTCAACAAATGAATTCGACATCGCATCTTTCTAAGTGGAATTAGTCAAGCAGATACTGCTTTGATGTTCGCGCGCAAGTTCGCTTTCTTTCCGATTTTCATGGTTCCCACATTCATGGTCAATGTCACGATCGACACTAAAAAAAATTTTTTACACTTTCCGAAAGTGTGCGGTAAATTTTTGGAAAAGTTTCGTGCATTATTTAAATTTTTGGCTCTAATTAATAAAGGAAACTAACGTTGATGAATTTACGAGTAGAGTTATGTATTTGTATAGTTAAGATTACAACATTAGAAACTTTAGAAAAGTATCAGTCGATTATTATTTTTTAATTTGCATAGTGAGCTTACAAACATGTCAAGATACATAATGATTATAAAATTATGATCACATCTGTTTTTTTAATAAAACAAATTCTCATCATCGTAAACGTTATTTACATATTTATTACAAACACCTTGATTTTATACTTTATAAGCACTATCGATCGATCTGACCTCAGAATCATTTTCAAAGATGGACAATCAAGTAACATTGAATTGAGATCATTTTATGTGTTAATAGGTATACACAATCTACCTCGGTAATTTAAAAGTAAATAACTAACGACTTCACAATATTTTTTTTATTTTTATTGAATTATAACTCTCTAATAAATTGAATAAATAGTTACGTTTAAATTGTTGCTAGAATCAAAAGTGATTAATTTTTAATAGAATCCCAGTTGAAAGTAAGAGTTCAATTATTAGAAGTGACCTCCTTTTAATTTATGGATTAGCTAGCAGTCGATGTTTAAGAATTCAACTTTTATGTATTCACCTTTACGTGTCTGGTAAATGTAGCGGATGTCTTAATTTCAAATTTGAATTTCTCCTGTCCTTATTCTGTCATTAGATATCCAATTAACGTTATTGAAAATATGTAAAATCCACGCCGTACCAGTTTCTACAATTGTGTTTGTAAAAGTTTACGGTAGATAAGTAAAAGAAATCATTATTATAAACAGAGAAAAAAAATTGTTAATTGAAGAAAATATTATTTTGCTTGAGCAATTGGTTTGTTTGTCCATGGACTAATAAAAACTTTTTACTCAAACAATTTAATTTATTTTAAACACATGAATTAAATGCACTTGTGTTTTTGCACACATAGCACACATTATTGTTGGAAGGACTCCGTTTACAAGTGTGGAGTTTGTAAAAATCCAACATAAAAATGATTCAGTAAATTATGACAAGTATGAATGCTCGATAATATCTTGATTGTTCACAAAGACATCTTCTTTCTACAATTTTACTTTCTCCTAAGAGGTGCTTATGAGCCTAAGGTTTCTGGTAAGAAACTCCAATGTACCATCTTTTTCAAATTAAATGCGAACTTATCAACGATGAATTTCCATTTTGTAAATAAAAATGTCATTATAAAACAAATTTCATTTCTCTAAAAAGATAAATTTCTTCAGAGTAATTAAATTCACTCTACAGCAAATTAAACAATAATTTGAAAAAGACATATCAAGCAATATCTTGGTGCTTTGACGATTGCAATAAAGCATGTCACTATGTTTGACCGTTTAATCTGAGAATATTTAAGATGATTTTCTCAAACAGAGCGAATGATGCTGTTAAAAATGTTGTGCAATACATTGCCACCACTTGAATGACGTTTGATTGAATTTTCGTCAAGGCTACCAACCTCAGAATACAACTGAAGATCAGCCATGAATAAAATGGGTCCTAGGTGCGAGGCCTGAGGAACACTAGACGTCACATCCACAAAATCACAACTACTACCTGCTTCAGGTTTCTTATATACGATTTTTACGTTTTACTCGGTCTCTTATTTTATCAAAACCTATTTGAAAGTCCGCGAAGACAACTCGGTGCGGTCGGTTGCGGTGATGAGTCCACCGTAGTATGAAGGAAGTTACTGTATTGTAATAAATTTATTATTCTAGATAGATTTCCAAAGAATCCGTGTTGATGTGATGTAATTACATCTTTAATTTTCAAACATTTTGCCAAAACCAAGCTGCTTTCACCTAGTGCAATAATTACAAATACCATTTTGAAGCTACAAAGCCTTGAACATTCTTTAGAAAATGGGAATTTTTTAATTCTTTCCAATTGTGCAGAGATAATTGAAGCGAAATTACGGCACAATTTTATTTAAACTTGTTATGTTCCTGATTAGGTTTTCTTTTTAGTTCCGAGTTTGGTTCAGTTGTGAGTCGTTTTTTAAACTTGCTATTAAAAATAGTTCTGTACACTGAGACATGATTATGTGTTATGGCCAAGCTCGATCAAATACTTTTAAAGCTGGAGATATTTATCGAGAGATGCATCTATTGAGACAGTAATTTTGCAGCATTCATTGACGTGTATAGGGGTTTGGAAGAAGATAGCTATTTCAAAAGAGCAAAAATTAATAGTGACGTTAGCAGAACCTATCGCAATAATGAAAACGAGGGAGGTGTTTTGCAAATAGTAGAAAATAATATTTCAATAAGTACCAGAAAACTAAGTTCAGATGTTTTATTTTCAAGAAAAGCATAACCTATTAATTAAAACAGAATTATTTCATCCAATAAAGAGTGGTTACAAAATCAAGGCCAATATTTTCTGTCATTCATCTTGTTCATCGATGAATGAGATTTTAGTTGGGATGGTGGTTTGAACCGATATAATATGCGCTATTAGAGTGATAAAAACTCTCATTAAATCGTAGTATGGAACTGCCAATATGGCTTTCCTGTTAATGTGTGGGTAGATATAAATAACAGCGACCTAATTTGAGAATTTCGACAGCCCGAGCGATTGATAGGCGAACCCCATCTATCTTTTTCAGTAGATGAACTGAACACAATTAGAAAATGTCCCATTAAACATTATTCAAAGAATGCATTGGTCGTAGGGAATTTGTACCATGGCCAGTTCGTAGCTTCGACTACAGTTCTTTCAATTTTCCATTTAGGAAACTTATGGCAAAGAAATATACTCTACAGAAATAAACAGTTAAAAGCAATTATGGTATGGAATTATGCAGTTTGTATCAATCATCAACACCAAGATAGGAAAAATGGATCCAGGAACAACGGCTATCAATTTGCACACCTTATATACAGTAACGTACCAATTTTGACCCTCTATCGCCTGGTACCATGCATTGTATTTTTTCGCAATACCACCTTATAGTGTTATATTCAGATTCATAGAATATTCTGATGAAGATAATTGACATGCTATCTAGTCTCAAATACCTTATCTATCATAATTGCCTATTCGTGCTTATAAACTCGGTTCATACACAAGATTTCTACATTATAAAATATTATTTATTTGATTATTGTAACAGACATGGCAAAACTGTTTTGCAGAAAAATTATTTTAGAAAGATCAAACTTTGCTTAGAATCATTAAATGAACGCCAATATGAAAGTATTAAAAGTCTAAAATGCAAGCAGAGATAAAGTTGCATATTTGAAACACTGCATGCTGTTTTGTATACTACTGTCTTCTCTTCCCAAAAAGTATGATAGACCTACGTGTATGTTTTTTTATTATTTCATATTCTCTCGTTTTGTTATACTTGACATCACTACCGTGTAAAATGATATTACATTAACAATGTCTGTAATTGTACGGTAATATATGTAGATGCTGTTGCTTAAATCTACCAACTTTTTATTGTAATATCATCCGATATTCAAAAATCTAGGTCAGACTACGTCCTCCTACCGTAACCGTATAAGTTTTATTCAAATATTATATTATGTAATATGAAGACAAGAGATTATTTACTTTCATTCTGATTTAACCCCATGCAGAAAATATGCGGAAGGAACGTGCAAGCAGTTGAAACCTTTTAAGTTATATAATAAGAACCACATAATCATAGCGAGTCCTTATTTATGTTTAAATCCTTTGCTAAAAGTCGGTCACTGCATTACACGTTGAAGAAAGTATTAAATAATATGTGCAAAAAAATGGGATTTGAGGAAACAACAGTATACCATACTTGAATTTCACTAAATAACAACAATATTTTATTGTTTGTTATATAAACAATAATGTGCAGCACTGAATAATTTGCTACAACTAAATTTAAATTCTTATCTAGGAATGAATGAAATTTATATCAAGCTTCTGCATCAATAATAATAACAGTTTAAAATCTGTCAAAAACAGATGAAATTTTCATTTTCTTAACTATGGATCATTCTAGTAGTGCAAAACTTATTGATTTTTATTCTACATTGCAAACGTATGGTAAAAGTGTTTGAAGTTTCTGCAATATTATTATTACGTAACTATCTACACGTCCAAGGCATATTAAAAAATAAAATAATTATCTTTTAAGTTATGTAACACATGACCCATGTTGCGATAAAAAAAATCGCAAAATGGTATAAGAGAACATAGCAGTTCACACAGCGATCCTCTAACTCGATATTAAAATCATATTTTGAATAGTTTATAAAGAAGTATTTTGTAGTGTATAACAGTAATTAGTACATATGGACCACTATTATGAAATAGCAAAAATGCGGTGTTTTTTTGTGGATTCAAAATATATAATTGGAAAATGACACATCTCATTCTCGATTAATTTGAAACAATATTATTGATTGAAGAAAAATTGGGCTTTTTAATAATAATTAATTGCTTCAAAGTTACATAACGCTAATTAACATGAACTTTCTTATTTTAAATGGAATAATATAGTTAGCATTTTTTGAAAAAACTTTATTCCAGAGGGTGTTTTCCTCGTATTTCCTATACTTAACTGCAGTTGTTTAAGAGGTTTCTAGACTTCGAAAACTCTTGGATTTACGTCATACTAATTGTGTATCGTCGCTATTTTTAAGCGAAAATTTTCTGCCATATCTCCTGGAATTGCTGCATTATCTACACACACATTATCTACAACTCCAAAATTTAATTTTCTTTTGGTACAATTTCAGACGACTGAACCTGAACTTTTTCAAATACAATTACCAGATTTTTATTTACTTCCATCGAAATGGAGAATAAAGGTTATTCAAATAGAGATATTTTCAATTTATTTGATATTTATGAATAATATTACAGGATTATTTAAAGAATTTGCCGTGCGTTCAATAAGAACTATCCTAATTTTATTTTTTAGCCATGTAAATCAAATATTTTGAAACAATACAATAACATCATAAAATAAATAATAATAAAAACACAAATACAATCCAAAAAGTTATCAATCTTAAATGCGTCCTCCATTTCCCTGCAAACAACAATGAATTCTTGATGAAAGTTCAGTTGAGGCCTAACTAGTGGAATGCCGGTTTAATCTGATCTTCCAATTCCGCCTTGCTCTTACTAGGATGTTGCATATTTCACTTTTAAAGTAGTCCTATGAAAATAATTGAGCAATATCGGAAGACCTAGAAAGCCGCTAATATACAAAACAAACAAAAAACAGACTGAACTTGTTCTGAAAATAAACATCTTCCTGGACCATCTTCCATATTGCACCTGTTGATTACTCTCTCTCTCTCTCTCTCTCTCTCTCTCTCTGCCAAATTTTACCTCAATTACTGAAATATTTTTTTGCAGCCTTCCTTCATTTTAACTAGAATCTGTCTAGCTTTCTAATAGCATCACCCTGCTGGAGTTCTTGAAATGTTGTGAATGAATGCGTCATTCGTTTTATATTTTTCTTATTATATTATCTTTCATATTTTTAGGATAATCTGGTGTAATTGTCGGCGAATATGAACGAAATAATTTAATAAACTATCCATATTTGAATAAATTTAATTTTTATTTCAATGGACATAACAAAACACGATTTGAAAGGTTGTGGTAACAGTTACTAATAAGTACGTTTACCATTGCAGTAGCTTGCTGTTTAGAAAATGTGAAACTTTTTCCCAACATTGTCAAAAACTTTAATTGTTATAGATGGTACAAATAATAATTGAGGGGACCCTTGTCTACTGTCTTGAAGTTGAACACCGAGAAGACTTCAAGATTAATATAAAGAATGCTAATGCAGTTTGAGTCAGGGTCTGGGAGTTTTAGCGGACTGCAAAAAGCAAGTACAAGACACCAGATACATTGTACTGGCTGTCCATTTTTCTATAGTTTTATATAACATCTGTTTTTTTATTCTACTTTTTTCTATTAAATAAAATATGCACTAAACAAAATTTTCATATCACTATTTTTTTCTTTTCTCGTGGCGTACTATTTTTTCTATGCTCAACTGTTTTTGAGATATAAATCCAGCTTACATATCCTTAAATGGATCAGTCTATATACATATTTCGACATTTGGCTATACACAAAAAGCAAAATCAGGCCATTGTTCGTTGTAAGAGCATTGTTTGCAGCATCGTTTGTTTTTTTAAAAACATAGCATAGTGTCCGTAGACCTAATCCTTCTATCTTTACCTGGTATATACCAAGTGCCTGCTGTCTGGTAGGTGTATTTACTGAAAATATATAATGGAGGAACATATTAGGGCAACACGATAGCGATGCAAGAAAACGAGTCACTTTGGAAGAGTTTAGTCACAGCCATAGTTCTATTAAAGTTATAAAATCGTTACATTATATAGCTGTTGTTTAATTCCAGAAAAAAGAATATTCTTGTCAACTTCCAGTGTCGAATGTAAGAGTGGTTAGTGTTCCATTGCCTAGTCTAAAAATATATTCATAGTTTTTTTTTCTTAAATATCAATCTAAAACTAAAGTTACAACTGACCTTTAATGCAATAATTACGTGCCATATACATATCTATAATATAATAATGTACAAGCCAGTGCTTTATACAAAAATGGCAAATTGATAAATTGGGATAAAATTAAATTAAATGCAAAAATTATTAACGTTGACCACATTGTAACATAATGCGATTATAACGCGGGCTTTCTTGTAAAATGGAAAGTTCACAGATGAATTTAAATACATAAAAACGTATATGCTATATCACTATAATCCGATTCAGAAACCTTTTTCTCAACAAAATCGAAAGCAATCTCGTTATTGTTTGAAAACCGCATGCTGCTAAAATGTGTTGAAACTAACAAATATAATTTAGAAATTGCTTTCGTACAGAAAAAAAGATAATTGAAGCTGTTACAAATATGCAGATGAACGTAGGTACTTTCAATTTAATGGCAAATAACAAACAGTGCTTACATTAACACTTGAATCTAGGTCGCAATTCCCTTCATTGTAACGAATGGCACAACTAGCGTATCATTAAGTATTGAATTGCAAGGTAAGAAATTGTAAGCAATGACACAAATTTCAAACATAAGTTACTTTTATTTGTGATATATAGCACAAGTATAGTACAAGATTCTGAAACTTTTAATAAAATAAACAGAAAATAGAAATCAAATGCACAAACTAACTATTACAGATTTTTTTTTCAATAGGCTGCTAAATTACTCATCTAATTGCAAAACTGCACACACAAGTATGCAATTGACGTAAATACTTGAGTATACATCTCTTTTAATGCACGTCGATCCCTGCATACCGGACACACATTGCTACTAAATGATCTGACTAGATGGATTACAACACTAAACAAGCCTTGAGCCACCGTTATTGTTATATGGATAGCTAATGTTTATACATGAAAAACGTTACATACAATTTCCTTTTGAATTTAACACACTTATCCTGAATTTAGCACAAACATATACAAGTTGGATAATAGAATTGCCAATGTATTTTTACCATAATCGCAAGATTTGTTATTTCTGAAGAAACTACTTGAATAACTTTTTGCAAAGTTAATAAATTTATGAAAAAAGAAACCCTAGATACTGTAATTTTTAATTAGTGTGTCAGAGTCTACACATAAATGCGGAAACCGTGCCATATAAAGGAAAATAATTAAATTCACCTAAATACTTAAGGATTGATAGTTTTCTATCAGTATAACAGTATCGTTCTTAAAGGAAAACTTCCATTCATCTCTGTAATTATCGTTAGATTGTATTGCTGCATGCTTTATAATGTTAATTTTTCTTCTAAGGTTTAGACTTTAAATATTTTGACTCCATTTGGATATCATCGTTTCTCTTAGCCGATAATAAACTAGTCAAATAGTTCGTCATTAATTCATTAAATTGGACACACAAGTATGTCTTGCATTGTGGGCCGCACGTCTAGTGCACTACGTTTCTCTACTCGTCTCACTTTTCGATTTATTTATTCGCGATCACATTTTTGCCTAATATTTTTTCGTTTCCGGACGATGATTTGAGTTTAATTATGGATTGAAATGAAACCAATTTCGTCCTTTTTACAGTACGTAACTTTAAAAAACATATAAAACTGATCCTAGCACTAGATTTTGACTACGGATTTCTATACATGAGGGACAAGCTATACAATTTTAAATATGTTCAAAGTAATTGCCATTTACAATAATGTACTTAACCCTTCACTCCTTCCATGGTTTAAAAGCGTTCAACCAGCTGTCTTTAGGGATACTATCAAAAAAACACTTAACGGCGATGTCAATCTCTTCTTCTGACTGGAACCCTTTCCTTCTCAAATGTTTTTTCAGCTCAAAAAATAGCCAGAAGTCACACATCGCAAAATCCGGTGAGTAAAGAGGATGTTCTATAGTTTTGATTTTGTTTTCCGCTAAATACTGAGCAGTTATCCCTGCTGTATGGGACAACGCGTTAACTGTCTTTTGATCTTCTAATTTAATTGCGGCCACCAAACCCGTACTTCTAAAAAATACTACGTACCTAGATACATAACTTTTTTCATTGCTCATTGTTTTTTCACCATCGCATCATAGGGATTTCCTCATCTTCATGTATCCAGATTCAGCTTTCTTGGCAAGTGGGAACATCAAAAAACGGTATTTACGTTTCATCGCCAGTTACAATTTTGGAAATAATTTGATGGCCTCCAGCATTCAACATATCTGAAGTTTGTTGGCAAATACTAACACATTCTGCTTCTTGTAAATCTGTCAGATGATGAGGTACAAACCAAGTTGCAACCTTTTTCAAAAGTAAATGTTCGTGCAATATTAATTTCACTTGCAAGGATCTAATCTTCAGATTGGATTCTTGCATAGGTAATGCGGTTATCATCTTCCACTATCTTCTTCACCGCAGCAATGTTTACGGGGTTAACAGCAGTTAAAGAAGGGACAGCTTTTTTCATGTGTACCACCGACTTGCAACCTCGTTCAAATTCTTTATACCATCTATAAACAGTAGCCAATGATGGTGTAAGATCCCCAAATGCGTATTTTAAACTTTCCTCACACTCATACACGCTGTAACTTTTCTTGAAATCATAGTAAATCATTATCCGAAAGTTCTCTTGTGACGATTCCATTTTTACGATAGCAGAAGCTTATTCTATGGACTATATCTCAGACACTATTCAATCGAATTGCACAAACTAAACTGCAATAAAGATGCAGATAAAATAATGCATTATTTAATCAACAACAATTTGTTTTTTGGGTAATTCAATTTTCAATAATTGTAGCTCATCCCTGGTTTATGTTAAAAGGCCTTTCAGTTTCCATTATATTTTGGCCAAATAATGTTAGTTACGAACATACCAAAACATAAAATACAAGTAGCAATTTCAGTTGCTGTTGTCTCTCAAGGAGTTAAAGTGCTTAAAGTGTCCAAACCAAGGACGTTTTAAGAACGATACGAACCAACATTATTACTGTAAGCGGTCGTGGCATTTGAATAAATAATGTCGTGTGTAGTGCAAATTTTTCTGACAACTTCTAATACGTATTGTTACATAAAAATAACTTTTCATTGTATATTCTTCTTTTAGAACTGAAAATATTGTATTATAGAGAATAACATTTAGTTTTCTGCTCTTGACACATGTAATATACTTATGTTGTGTGTCAGTGTAAATAAGCAAGCGTAAGCAAAGCAGTGGATTCAGATAGAATAGTTTGTAGAAAGATCCGAAATAAGCTTTGTTAAAAATTGCATATACCATAGCGTATCCGAGCTTTCACGGTGCGCATGCTACTCGATTTAGTTATCCATTTCTTGTTAATAGTAATTAATTCTACATTCTTTATTTGTATAATTTTATCATAGTAAGCGCAAGTTCTATACAAAATAATAGTTTTTTAATATTGAAAATTTGTCAATTGTTTTAAACGCATTAGTTCTGTCCTATTTATCTCTAAATTAATATAATTGCAAAATATTGAAAATCTGATCACTTTAACATGATTATTCTCTATTATTAGATAATATTATCAGTTGAGTGCTGCTAAATGAAGGTGCATTTTAATAATTCATTTAAATACGTAATATTTTGTGTTGAAAATGCTGTGACGCTTATCAATAAGATTATTAAATCGTTACATATGTGTCTTACGCTTTCCTTCTTGCTTGAATCAGTATCCTTGATTATTAATTTCGGTTTTAATTCCTTAAATGTTGTTTCTATGTACTTTGACTATTATAATAATGTTGATAATTCAATGCACGATTTAATTTCTTTCGTCCTTGGAACGTACTGTTCTACGTATATAACTATATTTCCATAATATTATCATTTTAGAAATTCATGTTGTTTAAGACAGGAGTAGATCTTTTACTAATAATATACAGAATGATCCAAATTAACTGCCCACCATCTCTGTTACTGCTAATAATACAAAGTTGGTTAAATTATGAAGGTGGTAGCTTTTAGTACTGATTAGTAAATAATTAATTAAAAAACAATTAAACAACGAGTTATTGAAATAATTCTAAATGTATTTTTTTATATATTGGGCAACTTTGTATAATTTTAGAAATTTTCAAAGACAATTTCATTTTTCAATATAAAAATATTAATACACTATTAGCATAAAAAATGAAAGAAATATTGGGCACATCATCCCATAGTATTGGCTACTATCCCCTATATTTCCTCCAGTTTTTAAGCTTGTTCTAATGAATTATGTAGCCATTATTTACCTATAGCTAAATCGTCATTATGTACCGGTGCATTGCATCAAGAAACTCTTCCAATACTTTTCTAAAGAATTTCAACTATACTTTGCCTATTAAAGAACCGTTAGAAAAACTGTGACTGATGACTGTAGAACTAACCATTCGACACTAAATGTTTAAACTAAAACCCGCTTGTGGTGTATTAGGACAAATTATTAATGAGTTTGCTTACAACTAACAATGCTTGTTGTTATTAAACATGCATGAATTTGAAAAATTGCACTTATTACTTGACAGAATTATTAGAATGGATTCATTCTAATAATTCTGATCGAAAGTAAGTAACAACTTACCGGAAAGCTAGTATATCAGTTTCATTTTCGGGCAATAGAATTTGTAATATATGTTAGGTAGATGGAATATACTATACGTATGTCTCTTGGAGCAGTATCTCTAATGGAACACACTGCATGCAGCTATAAATATAATGTCTTTAGATAGGTTTTGTCCCTCGGGAAGTTATGGCTACATTATTGAGGTAGAGGATCCTTGGTTTAGATCATAATATTTACGTTTAGAAATTTTACGACAAACATTCAATGAAGGCTTGCAAAATATGACACTACTTTGAGTGTAGAAGTGCCTGGCAAAATTATCTAATCACTTAAATAATGCTAGAAAACGAAACGCTCAGAAGCACGACAATAATCGCAGCAAATAATAAAACTAAAACCAATCTAAAATATTAACTCGATGCTTAATGATAGTTCAGGTTGTCCCAGCATGACTTCTTTCTTTGTATACAGAGGCTATACAGTACAAGGCAGACATGCGACTACAGTGTTAATGCGTAGGGACAATAATAATAATAATAGTAAGAATAGATATTTCTAAAACTCAAACTAATATTACAGAGATACATTTATTTTCGGTTTTAGCACTCAAAATAAAGGAAAATGGGTTTTTAAGAGGCAATAAAAGAAATAGGTTCGTATTAAAAATTTCTATTTATAGCAATAGTTATTGAAACAGCCTGTATAAACACATCATTTATTAAAAAAATATTAAATCTAAAATACTGAGAAATCATAAAACGGAAATCCTTTCTTATCTTATTATCTTTAGATAATCTTTGCATGATAGGAAAACACTAATTGCATTAGTCAGTGCCCACATCATTATGTGAGATAATTTTAAGTGCAATAATTACAGTGATATAAATCTACAAATTGAAATTACTAATTAACGGTACAATTAATGTTTATTAAAATTGCACATTGTGGAAGTGATTGTATCTAATTTGAAAAAAGTGTAATCTCGGTTGAAATCTGATTATAACTACATTAGTTTTTATAAGCTATGGCAGAGATTATGGAATTAGAAACAAAAAAACAAAAGAAAATGGGATGCAGTAAGTAAAGTACATTCCGAACTTATTTAATTTTAAACTACATAATCTTATATTAAGTTAAATTATTTCGGAACAATTTAATCTTCGTTTATGAATTTCAATTATATTTTCTCGTCAAGAATTTGAATAATTATGTTCCGACTTAATGTGGGTGGATAGGAAAAAAAATTATCCGATATGGCAATCCCAACTGAGAGTAAGTACTTTCTAATAACAACGAATATCGCACGACTTACCCAGGAAGTAGGTTTAAATCCTCTGTGAATGATGTGAAAACATAATTTTTATTTTTAAAGCAGGATTAAGCACGCAAGTGCATGTATTATGTTGTCGGATGTAATCTGCGCTTTTAGTAATACCTTCACTCTATGGAATTAATTTTCGTTATGTTTGTAACATTGTTTCAATGTGTACTTATTTGAACCAGGAAGATGGTAATCATAAAGAAGATTTATTACATTACCCATACATATTATTGTTGTTAATAAATATGTAATACTTCCAATACTATCAATAATTTTTTTTAATAATGAAATAGTCAATAGAAAAACGCGTTTCAGAAAATAAGGAAAAAGAGAAATAGGCAAGTTTCGTTTCCCTTTTAGACTTTCTACTTGTGTACACGATGCAGACCATAAACAGAATAGAAAATAAACACAAACTGCTAACTGCTTGAGAATATTATTAATTGAAATCAACTTGACATAGTTTTCTAAAATCATTGAAGAGGAGTCACACAATTGTAGCTAACTTATGCCGGCGCAATTAGCACACCTGTAGTTGAAATAAAATCTTGGGTGTATCCTCATATATTGTATAGTAATGGCCGTATATAATAGTCGGTGTACAAAATAGAAACACATCACAATTTCATTGTTTTTATTACCGCAACAAATTGTGCTTTATTAAAATGTAGTTAGTCGTTATTCAGAGTTAAACAAGATACACGTGCTGGACTATTGCTATGACCTGCTGATCGCTTTAATGTTAACGAGCAACGAACATTCTAGAGAAAAATAGAAAACAGATTCATATATATGAGTATTGGATACTATGTATACAACATGGTATGGTGAAGAAATCTAGATATATTCTTGAAGTAGTGTTTATTTACTATTAGCGTGTAGAAAATCTAACAGTGCGAAATATCATTAAGTCTTGCAGTGAAATTATTAATGTGTGCATTAATATGGAAATATGTAAGTTTTATATACTATTAGAACAAATTATTTAAAATTGCACCGAAAAAGTAGCATTGTTTCGCAAATAATTGGCATAAATTCGGGTAGCATTTTTCAAATAATCTCATTAAATATCTTGCAAAATTCATTTCTGGGGCTAATACCAAAGCCCAGTCGTTGACAGAAACATGTGACACTGACTAGGTTTTAGAAAAACATTTGTTTAGTGATTACAGAAATTGTTTGACTCATTTCTAATTATGTAGATCCTTTATAAAAAATTATTATTATCATTATTGATGTATTGTGCGTGAATATATACTTTATAACCTGCACTTTTTTCTTCTTGTATATATATAATCAGTAATCCCTGCTATCAGAGTATGGTGTAGGAACGACTAGCATTTCAATTGTGAACAAACTTCCTCCATTCTTTTACGTTTCGTACTAGTTCTTTTGCTTCTCCCCATTTTTTATTCTTCTTTCTCAATATTCTTGCCACTGTACTGTCTCATGTTTATCAAGATCTTCTCCACTTTCTATTTTTCTCTATGTTCGCCTCCCATATTCCTCTTACTGGTTTTGATGTCACCATATTGGTCATAAATGTCGCCATCATTTTAGCAGTTTCTGTTCGTTGAATTCTAAGGTCAACTGTATTTCTAAATCATTTCTAATATCTTTGTTTCTCATTCTGTCCCTTTTAGTAACCTCTCGAACTCTTCTCAAGTACTTCTTCTTTACAGCCTGCATCTTACTTTTTGGCGTTTCGTTTAACACCCACGATTGGCAACCGAAAGTCTGTATATCAATTTAAATATTTTAAACTTGGTTTTCTTTGATATGTCTTCTTTGTTGATGAATTTGTTGTTCATTGCATAGTAAAGTTTCATTGTCTTTTCAACTCTCTTGTTTATATATGCTTCTTGAGTACCTCTTTCGTCTATCAATGTCCCCAAATATTGAAATGTGTTCACCTGTTCTATGTGTACGCCATCTATAGGTATCTCTTTTTACCTCCGTATGCTCCTTTCCTATTATCATAACTTTTTGGCGCTTACATATCTTTCTTCTAAAATATTCACAGCTTTTCTTGGTACTTTATCGAAGGCCTTTTCTAGATCTACAACCGCTATAAATATATTATTTTTTGTATCGAGAATATGTGATCTTGTGTCCCATGTCTAAACCAACATTATGATTCTTCCAACATCTGCTCGATTTTGTTTCAATATTTTCTCTAGTATTCGTTCCTACATTTTCATGGCAGTTTATCCCCGTAATTATTGCAATTTCTTCTGTCTCCGCTTTTTAAATTGGTACGATCAATGTAATTCGCCAGTCACGCGGTACTTCTTTTTGCACCCATAATTTTATTATACATATCTAGCATAATTTCCATCCTTTTGACCTATATTCTTGATCATTTTTTTTTCTTGCATGGAAGGCAAGTATCATACCTCACTGTTGTTTCTTTTAGCTATTGCTACATTTAACATAAATATCCACTACCGACATTTTCCTGTGAAACATAACCTGGTATAACAGCCAAGTCTATAAAAGATATGGACTATGATATTTGACATGCCACCTCTCCACAAAGAGTAGATCTACTAAAATCGTATCTACGCTATAAATTCGGATTATATAAATTCTTTCGTTGTAAAATATTACTTATTCGATAATATTTGCATTTCCTTTTTATTTTATTATAATTAAGCTTACAAAACAAATTACTTAAGAGAAAAATTTCATACTACATTTTGTAGATTATATTGATTACTAAATAAGCTTAAATCGTTTTATGTGTTAGTTTCTGTGACAAAAATGTAAACAAAATTTAAAATAAAACACGTATGTTTGCAGATAAATGTCCTTCTACTTTTCTTAATAATATAATATTGAACAACCAAGAATGAAGTCGTATTTGTTTCATATTCGTATTTAAACGAAAATGTAAGTAAGAAAGGCTCAAAACTTGAAACCGTAGTAGTATAAAAAGCATTTTTTTCCAATATATGGACATACATAACGGAACTCCCACAATCAGAGATTCTTCTTGTTTTATTTAAATAGAAAGATATTTTTGTTGCTCAAACCCATTATCTACTCTCATGGAAAGGGTACATATTCCAAAACTGAATAACCCCCTGAAAATGTTTAATTTAGTTAATTAATATTTTACCATCTCTATCAAAGCTAGTGAAATAGTTAATCTGAACTTAGAACTATATTTGTAGTATAATTGTAAAACATTATTTTTGAATGTTATTGACGATATTATTACATTGTATCAGTTCATAGACTATATACTATATATTCTTGTTGTTTATGCTATCAAAACTATTTGATTCGCACAATCTCATATAATTTTTTCATTAACATTTGCATGCCATTATTTACTCTCCCTTTAATTTTTTATTATCTCAGTAGAATGAACATGATAATAATATATATATATTTATTATATTGAGTGAAAAAAATAAGCAAATTATCTTTGGTACTAAATAAGAAAGAAATATTAGTAAAACAGACAAGATTAATACTCCAGATATAAGTAAATTATTGATAAAAACTAAAGCAGTGCTAATAACTAACTTCAAACGAATGAAATAAACAAAATTTAACGACTACAAATCATATTTATTAAAAAGTGAAAATGTATCTCTTAAGATAAATTCCATTAATTTTGAAAGAGAAACTTGAGAAATCGTCGTTAAATCTTTTCAACACTTACTAAGTGTAAAGTAATAAACAAAAGTAGTGCGGCGACTAAACAGGAAATGCGTATTCCTATACTTTATTTCTTGCAGTGATTCTAAAGAGAGAAAACATTACATATGTCCAAGGAAATGAACTTCTGAAAGCATCTAAGTATTTGCATAATGAATCCTAGTGCCTTGAAAGAAATACACGATAAATCGATAAAATAACAGTGCACCACTCGATACGTATTTCGACAACTGAATTTAACATATTCCATTCGTAAAACCGTTGGATTTATTGATAATAATGACCCATAAAGTAATATTTCGTTAACGAATCTCTTCTTTGTGTGTTCAATAAAAGCAACTACAGGCAAGCTATTTGAAAGCCAAGAAATATAAAAAGTGGTACATTTCAGATAGTAAAAAATAATTAAAAACGTTTTATTTGTCAAATCAATGAGTAATAAGTCAAAAATCTGAAAATGGTTCACTGGACTTCTTCGTTTCTTTCAGTGTAGTGGATCTTTCCTTTCAACATTTTAAAGTATTTTTTCCACTCTTTATCTGTGTGCCTTGACCATTGGTCTCTCCATTTCCAGTCGCTGGCAACCTATTTTCATTACATATCGCATCCTTATAGCAAAATTGCTATGGGTACCGTTTTCAAGGTTATTTTGATTTTAATATTTTTAGATTTACCTTTCTTTCTTCTACATCTATTACACATTTTTCTACTTCGTTAAATTCATTTGGTTCCATATAAAAGGACGCCTATTTTAATTGGTTTCTTGGCGTTCAATCCTATGTCAAAAACTAAACAACATTGATGCAATTTCAAAAAATGGCATGTAGGTATGTCTAATTTTAAATAACTACGTCACTACGAGACGAAGTATGTCAGCTTCTATGTTTAAGATTACATTTTGGTCGTGATAATCATCTAATTCTATTTCTGATCTCACTAACGTCAGGTTTCTCAATTTAAATTGTAAATAAAACAGCATGTATATTTTTATTATTTTTTTAAAGACAGCTGAATAGCAATTATGTACCACCACACTTAAAGTGATTAATTTAATAGGTTGAATCAAATTTCAAGTTATATTGCTACTGGAAATGAGTATTCCATTCGCCTAGCCATTTTCTGTAAACAATGTTTTTAAAAGTAACATTTAGTAGGTATATACCGGTCGCAAAAATACGCATTCACTCATTTTCGGTTACCAATAAATATACAGGGTGTTCCTAAATATCATGTAAATAAGGAAGGGGGTAATTATTTGGTTTATTTTGTGCCTAAAATTTCATATAAACAAAGGTCTGCAAATGCTTCGTTACCAATCTGCAGGGTGTTGAAATTTCAAAATTTTTTCACTTTTTACCGCATAGCTCCTACAGTTTTTGAGATATTTTGCTCAAATTTGGAAGGTAGGTTACGCTATAGCAAAATTGGTTTGCATCATTAGCCATACCAAATGATGATTTAAATCTACAGGGTAATATTTTTCGGGGTTTGCCTTTCTTTTTCTCACCCTGAACTTTTTTGCGAAGCGTTAAATTCATTAGATTCTAAAATACGCAATAAATTTTCTGTCTTGTTTAGAAACTTTTTGATCTCTTGTAGGTTTTTCTTATCTCTGACCGTTATCGAGAAAAAATAGAAAACAATTTTCTGTAATTCGCCAGATAAAAATTAAATTTTTTAAAATGGTCTAGCAGGCTCTGGCTTTATTCAGATAATCACTTGAGTTTATTAATTTGACAACTGACATTAGAAATCGTAACTTGTGTCTGTATAAGTACTTCCAAATCCTATACAGTAAAAAGGTTGAATCAAATTTGAAATTTCAACACCCTGCAGATTGGTAACGAAGCGCAGACCTATGTTTATATGAAATTTTAGGCACAAAATAAATCAAATAATTACCCCCTTCCTTATGTACATGATATTTAGGAACACCCTGTATAAAGTGAAGGTGGATGATTACTATACCGACAATAATAAAATACTGCTCATGAAAATCAACAAATTGCTTTCAGTCAGTCTTCTATAATGCCTGCTTTAATTTATTATTAAATCTTATTAGATTGCGTTTAATCAAGATACATTATTATATAGAGATAATTTAGATTTTGAAATAATTATTAAATTTTTAAATAATTATTATATATTAACAAGTGCTTTTAACGTCCTTAATTATATTGTAAACATAATCCTATATATCAATGATTTCTCGCTCTGTTCATAGATACTGTTGTTGATAGACATAATATTGTTTGAAAAAATTATATGACTAAAACACGTAAAAAAAAATAAATACGAAAAATCAAAGCAATACTATTCAAAACAAAAATAGAATAGTTATGTTACACATCTTTGTAAACAAATAACTTGAGAGGCATTAACATATTCATTTAAACTACTCACTAGACTATCTACATATATTATATAAATCTGTATAAAAATTATGGAATTCTTCTAAAATTTTATAAACACTGTTTTTAAAACTTAACGAAGCTTAACATTCTCCTCTCTACTACTAAATAGCTTGCGATTTTTTTAATCATTATTAACATTTCTCAGAGCACTTTTTTTCTCACTTCCTTTCAAACAAAATTAATTGAAATACAACACCTCATAACATGAAAGATCACTACTAAGATTAAAAATTGAATGGCTAACACAAAAAAAAAATAACTTACCTATCGAGGTTTCACATACCAAAGCAAAACGCACGCGCCCAATTTGATTTCACTTTCTTTTACAATTAAATTAAACAAACCGCGCATACAATACACCGACTAATGCACACAAACACGAATGTTTTTCCTGTTTTTCGTGTGATTTATGCCGATAATGAAAAAAGCTTTAAGTATACGCACATGCATCGTTAAGTAATCATTATTATTACAATGTATAGCATATTCAAAATGAGGAAATGCACTTCTTTTCACCGATGAAATGTAGCTGGAGTACTATACGCGTTATACAGGTATAATGAAAGACTATCACTTTCTCCGAGTGTATGGTTACTTGTCTATAGTCTTTACGTGCTTCGATAGCTGTTAAATTAGAAATTAATAATTGCATATGTATTGATTTTTTTAATCTGTGATTTATGCTGTTGATATCACGTATATAGCATGTCAATGTATTACAAACGATATTCCTTTTCTTCAACTATAGTTATAAAGTGTACACAATTTTGTTAAGTCATAAGTTCGCTAATAAATTTTAAATGTCATGAATTTTAGAAATCTGCAAGCTATCATTTTCAGATGGCACCAATATTAAGATATAAAATATTTTTGTTGCAAAATATTTTTGTTGCAAAATAATATCTTAACTAGTTCAAACTTTTATTTTGTGCAACATACATAGGTATATACAATAACTTCAACAGAAGAAAGTATATTGCTGTTTTTTTATGTAATCTACCTAACGCGTTTCATATTGTAATCAATCATTTGTTTGGGCTAAGTTCTTTAGAATAGGTATCAGAGGAAACGATCAGGGAGAAAAAAAAAACGTAATTTTTCCAATCACTGAAACTTAATGTAGTTATTCGGATACATTTGTATCTAGATTATCGTGTTAGTATCCGTATCTGTTATCTCAAACTTCGAATCTGAAACCTTGGATTCAGCTTCGTTAACCGAAAGCTCGGACCCAGATCCGTTATCCGAAAACTTGGATCTGAATCCATTATATAAATCATAAAAATAAACCTAGAATCTGAATTGCTATTCAAAATCCAAATTCGTTCGCCGAAAGCTCAAGTCTGGAGTCATTGTTTGGAACGAAAAAACCAGTTCGGAAATCATCTCCTATCCGATATTTAAGATTCGTTCCAGATATCCACAGAGATTTGAATCCGTATAACCGGATCTCAATTTTATTTGATATCAACAGAACTAATAAAATCTTAATAATATTATAATTTATAATTATATAAAGTATGACAAGTTTGTAAATAATATCCACACAATTAACGATAATTAATCGTATACAAGTACTTAAAGATATAATCAGTAAAACTTAGAAAATTACGAAACATTAATAAAACATTCGACGTTTTTAATATCTTGAAATAAAAGTAAATAACTGTTAACAATAGTTTACAATACTTCCATAATAATAACAAAAATTACATTGATAATTTGACAGTAGATAATTGAAAATAGATTTTTTGGAATACCCGTTTCAACGGGTCGATGGCCGCAGTGGTTAGGCGGCTGACTATTGTTGTGAGAGGACGATAGGTGCCGGGGTTCAATTCTCTGGAGGGACGGTGACATTTTTTCAGAGAGTTTAATCCCGGATCGACTTGCCATTCGCTGTTGGGAGCAAAGTGATTAACAGCGCGGCATCATAAAAGGCGATATGATGCTGTCACAAAGCCATTTAAACACAACTTACACACACTAAACTACACCGCAAGAGTTGCAGTGATAGCCAGACAAGTAATACAGCTTACGGAGTCACTGCAACTAAGCACCCACCACACATTAAAAAAAAAAAAAAAAAATTCTACTACAAATTTATAAAATCGCATGCGTCCTCTAACAACAACTGTTAAAACTACTAACGCTAGAAGAATTCTAGCATTGAAGTTCAGCGTATACATCAACGATGGCGCACCTAGCATGATTGTAGACGAAATTTGGATACATGAAATTTGTTTAACATTTTATGAAGTTATAAATATTTTAAAATCACCTATATTCTCCCAAATCAATAACCTATTGATTTTAATTTATTCTGTATATAGAATCTTGTACTTCTACGAAGAATTGTAGTATTTAAAAAATTCTTTGTGAACAGCTGTCATTATTATAAGATGGGTACGTTCTTAATTGTTGATTGGGTATTATAGTTTTTTCAATTCTGATATAATATTTGTTTGTAATACACTAAATCCAAACATCCTTTAATATCAAATAGCAATGAAACATAATAGAAAAAATAAAAATCCTTAAATTATATTTAATTTGTAAGATACACATGCAGTTATTATTAGACACGTTCTTGTTTATCGACCGATAAGTAACCAATCCTAGCAAATGTCAAATATGCCCATTTGTATTTGTATTTGTACCTGCTCGAAGTGCTGTTGTAAATAAATTACAATTAGATATCGCATTTCCTTCCACTAGCAACGATCGTTGCAAATTCAATAATTATGGCACCAGAAAGTACGGAGCAACCAGTTAAAACGAAAAGACCATCAGGTAGGAATACATAATGAATAATATATAAGTTAATAGAGCCAAGCCTTCTCTCATCAGACGCACTGCACCTTTTATTGATTCTCTGACAAATAATAGGATAGATTAAATTTACAAATCTTATTAATATTTTACGGAAAACGATGATGTGCAATTGGAAACTTAGCATATGGTTTAATAATCAGCCTATGCATTTCCCACCGCTTACATTTGAAGCCCTTCATTGCTATTGTAAGCACGGTGGTGAATGCATATATCGTGGTGTATTTTGTTTGAAATTGCGATGGGAATTTACTGTTCGTTTTCTTTTAAACAAGTTTTTAGTTCATTACATTTTATGTTTTAGATAGTGCATTTAAGCAACAAAGATTGCCTGCATGGCAGCCAATATTGACGGCAGGAACTGTACTACCGACCTTCTTTGTTATTGGCATTGCTTTTATTCCTGTTGGTATAGCTTTATTATATTTCTCAGATGAAGTTCAAGAGAAAATTATTAATTACACTAATTGTAATAAAACCATATATGAAGATGGTGTAAGTAAAGAGTTAGACCAAACATGTCTATCTATTATTACTGAAGATCCTCTCGCAGATTGTTACTGCAATATAACATTTAATTTAGAAGTAGATTTTTTGGTATGTATTTTTAATTTTATACATTTTGTAATAATTGGATAGTATTTGTTATTTAAATAGGGGAAAGTTTATATGTATTATGGATTAACAAATTTTTATCAAAATCATCGGAGATATGTGAGATCAAGAGATGATCATCAATTACTTGGAAATCTATCACCCAATCCATCATCAGATTGCCTACCGTTTGCCTTAAATGGTTCAACGGCAATAGCACCCTGTGGAGCAATTGCAAATTCACTATTTAGTGGTAAATAAATGTTTTTCCTTTTGAATCTATTATATTTCTAAAAGTGCAAAAAGTTATACAAATCATGAACTGTCCTAATATTTTTTCAGATAAGTTATCCCTATTTCATGTTACAAAAGAAGGCACGAAAAATATAAGTCTATTAAGAACTGGTATTGCTTGGGAATCTGATCAAAGAATAAAGTTCAGAAATCCTACTGGCTATGATGATTTAATCACGGCATTTGCTAATTATAGTAAACCAAAAGCTTGGCGACAACCTGTATATGAGCTAGATCCAGGAAATCCTGATAATAATGGTTTTCAGAATGAAGATTTTATAGTTTGGATGCGAACAGCTGCATTGCCTACTTTTAGGAAACTGTATAGGCGAATCAACCATAGTGAATCAGGTTATGCAAATGGCTTGCATAAGGGAGAATATATTCTGCAAGTACATTACAGTAGGTATATTAATCGTATCTTGAACCATTAAAAACTAGTCGTATTACATAGGATGTTATACTGCACCACTGCATTTTGCTTTTGCTAATGTGTCAAAAACAAAGCAACAGCTTGTTTTATTTACTTTATAACTAGAATATTGGTACAAATAAAAAAGAAAACATTACAAACCAAACACACATATAAAGTTGAACACGCATAGAAAGATAATCATATTTTTACATACCTAAAAGATTTGACACATAATTTTTAATTAAGTATATTGTCTCTCTATTTTATTGATTAATTTAGAACAAATTAATGTGTATGCTATTTTTACACATAACTGAAATAAAAATAACCGAATTTAAAGTATGTTTATATTTATACAGGGTGATTCTTAGCGGTTGTTATGGAACTAAAACAAATAATCGTGAATATTTCAAAAACTAGGAAAAAATAGACATACTATACATTAATATTTATTGACGCAGAATTTTGTTTCATTCAATCCAGTAATAAAAAATACCATGTTCTATTTAAAAAATGGAGTTCCGTATGTTTGAAGATATCCACATTAGCAATTAATTTTGAAACATCCTGTATAAAAGTAGATCCAAAATATAATGCTAATCGGCACTTATGTCCTTGTAGTTTGATTACTGAAAATATGGCACCTTATTCTTTTCTGACTTCTTAAATAGCAAATTTTATTTTAAGGTATGCAAATGCAAAAATTTTAACAAAAATTCAATTATCTCAAAAACAGTTGAATTTAGAGTTAGGGAACTATAATGAAAATTGTTTCATAATTACATGTAGAATTGAATGAATCGAAAAAAAAATATACAGTTCCATTTAAAATAAGAAACTTGTATCTACTTCCGCTGTAACCGGAAGTCACTTCTACTTGAAAATATTTTAGAATAATACACCTTATAAAGTAAGTACTCAATCCCAAATGTCGAGTTTACACTGTTTATGAATCCCATAAAACTTCTAATAGCCGCCTTACGTGATATACCCTGTATAATATAAGTATTAATGCAAACAATATTTATCATCCCGCAAAAAACAGCCATAGGCCATCTATTCGTCTTCCTACTACAGGACATCACAGAACACATTTGGTCTAGTGTATCTACTCCGTCTTTAGTTTGATTATAATTCATCATCATATCAGGTTTTCCGGTTGTTTGATGGACAGTGGCGTCTTCATAACAAGATGATAACACACGTAAACCATAGATGTTCCCACTGATGTAGAGCGGCTGTTTTTCAATACTTCAGGGACATCAAAAAATCAAATCTATCACGACTCATCACAGACACATACCATTGACACAGCTCGATCGAATAGTTCATCTGTGGTCATGTGGTTGTCTTTCCTTACTGCTATCATTACTACAATACCAATCAAAGCGCGAATTTCAACTTTACGCGTGTCACGAAATGTACCACTATTCATAAATTAACTCCGTTTTAGAGATATCTCGGCATTAGTCCATTCTACGATTTCAGCAACTATTTCATCAACATAAAACATATTGAAGCAAGAAACAGTTTCATATAGATCACGACACATCCGTGCCGGACCTCTTTGAAATCGAAAAATGTTCAGCGCTGACACTCGGCCGCGCTTAGTTGATTTTGAAGTTGACCAGCAGTGTCTGTTCTTTCCTCTTATAGTTCTCCGCGGCAGAGTTTATATTCGCCGAAAAACTGATGTTGGTTCAATATCATCTTCGACTATGGATTCACTTTCGCTAGGTATCGATTGTTCTTCTCTCTGCACTTGTCGCAACGTCGCTCTGTACATCATCTTCACTCACGTGGTCTTCTACTTCGCTATCCGAGTATGATCTTGTCATCAATTTCTAAAAGGGCTGCTACAATACCGCCACCATTCACATTCCGACGAATCATTATGCATTTCAATGAGGCTATTAATATAAATATAAAACTGTAATAAATTTAAAAATGATATAAAAAATACAACAATATAATTATGTATTATATAATAAATAATCATCAAATAAACAACCAACATGAATATTCATATAAATAAAAACCTTGAAAGTCGCTTAAAATATAATCATGCGTCATTTTGACTCACAGTGCCGCTATATTTTTTGTAAGAGTTTCGCAAATGGCACGTTACAAGCTAACTATTTGTGCGTTGATATGCTTCGGTTTTAGAACTGCGCGCATAGTTTGCTTCGATTCTGGAACTGCTGGCATCTTTGGTAGCGGTTCTGCAACTTCAGACATCATTTACGTCAGTTTTAAACTAATTGACACAGTTCGCCGAGATTACAGAAGCGGTGCTATGTTTTGACACGGCTTCAGACGCGCTAGCATTAGACTTCTCGAATTTGGAACTACTATATTTGTCTAACATCTTACACTCTGATAATAAAAGTGCAAGCGATCTTCATCATCGACGTTAAGCGGAGGAACAAGCATAATTTTAAAGGAAGGGGATCTTGTGTTTCGTTTCCACTTCCATGACGAATTCTTCTTTATTACTAAGGTAGTAGAACTCATTTTGCATCTATCTAACTTTACACAGGGTGATAGGAATTCTGTCCAGTTAACGAGCTTATCTTGTTCTTCGACATTTTCTATGAAGTATTCCACATGATTGCGTGTTTACCCAGTAAAATATTTTTAGGAGAAACCGTTCTACAAAAGAACCAAGTTTAGTTCATGAAAATCTAATAACGATGGAAATAGCCCAGTCACAATTTATTGATATTGTATTTATAGTCTTACTAATAGTTTTCGCAACATTTATATTTATATTTACATACTTTATGTTTAAAAACATATTCTTGCAGTATATGATGTTAGTCCTTTTAATGGAACCAAACGTATGATTTTGAGTACAACCTCGCTCTTAGGTGGCAAAAATCCATTCCTAGGGATTGCTTACATTGTAGTAGGATGTATATGCCTACTGCTAGGCATAGCTCTTCTATTTATACATATCAAATACGGAAAGAAGTAAGTATATATGGTAGTTCTATTTACTGTATAGGTATGTCATGACAAGATTCGAAAAAACAAAAATATAAAAAAGTATTTTTGGATTCTTTCTATTTAAAGTATTAAATTCCTGCTTCTTACCGAAAATGCAGATCAACTTCGTTATTTCCAACAAAATTAGTTTTGCTAGTAATTATATTCGAAATAAAGAAGTTGATACGCATTTCCGGTTAAACCGGAAGAAGTAGAAATCTAAAATGATTATAATTATTTTTATTACTTTCTCGTATAAACTTTTAACTGAATCACGTCATAACATATGCATAACCTAATACATGAAATATAAATATTTTTTCTCACAGCACTACTGAAATGATCAGCGTCAATCAAAGAACAGCGTATTAATCATAGATTATAATGGACGTACGGTCCCAACTAGTACAGTACTCAAGTGTCCTTCATAATATACATAACATAAAGACTTTAGACAAAATAGCATTCTAGCATAAATTATTAAGGCCGCTCTTAAAGCTTACGATAAAAAAAAAATTAGACGAGAAAAAATTATTTAGAAGCATTAACATTTCGCTAGTCTGATCACGTTGACACATTTAATAGGCATTCCACAATTTGTAATAGCGGCGATAATGTGTACTTGACTTGTTTCTTATATTTTTTGTATTATATTTATTACATATGGAATAATATTGTTATTCTTTGTATATATTTTATATAAGTAAGTTAAATTATAATTTATGTGATGTACAGCAAAATAGTAGTAGTATTAATAAATATTTACGTGATACACTTCTTGCATTCATTAATATCAAATATTAATTTGATTAATTTAAAAAACAAGAACAACTTTTATGTATGGCAACAAGTCCCTTTGTTGAGAAAAAATAATATTTTTGAGAATACTAATGTACCATATGCAAATCAGACACCGAGTCCTTTAGTTCTATTCATACTTTCTCTACTTTAGGCATACACTAGCGCCGCTCTATATTTCACTGATGAAACTACACTTTAAAATAAAACGCAACATTTCAAAATTCACATGCATATATTGATGTAAAATTAACTTAATAAGAAATAGGTATTAATTAATTAATCAATAGGTATGATGTCTTATTTCATAATGTAAAATAAATATTTTAAGTTTTTCGTAAAAAAAGCAGTTCAGAATGTAGAGATTTCAGTATAACTTATTTATCCTTTAATCACAGCAATCGGTCGTAATTTTATACATTTTTTACTTATACCGGCAGCATGACAAGTATTAACAACATCGGTTACGTTCTTATAGGATTCGGGCGCTTCTTCCATTACCAACTTAGGAGAGGCTACTCTAATTGATATTCCCATTTGTTCCAGTTTATTTAATACATCAGTATAATCTAAATTACGTCGTGATTTGGCTCTTGATAAAGCTCGGCCCTAAAACATCAAATTAATGTTAATTCATTACAGGAAATGTTATTACTTACAGCTCCATGACATGTTGACCCAAAAGTTTCTAACATTCCCTGTTCAGTCCCTGTCAACACATAACTGCATGTACCCATTGTTCCCCCAATTAAGACTGGCTGTCCAGTTAATTGAAAATCAACAGGAATTAATGGATGATGAGGTGGAAATGCTCTTGTGGATCCCTTCCTATGTACAAGTAAAGTTTTTCTTTTTCCATCTACAATATGTTCCTCAATCTTAGCAATGTTATGTGAAACATCATATATGACATGCATATCTAAATCATCAGGAGTCATATGAAATTGTTTAGCAAATGCCTGTAAAATTAATAGAAGGAGTAAATAATTAAGATCCAAATGTTTGTATGTACTTGTCTAGTTAGGAACGTCATTGAACTCCTATTAACCCATGCAAAATTAGCAGCTGCAGCCATAGATTTAAGATAATCTTGACCTTCTTGAGAATTGATTCTTGCACATGCTAATTGTCTATCATTTGTTTCTATGTTATCACGTTTCATAGCTTTCTCCATTTGTACAAGAGCATCTGTCGCAACTTGATGACCAAATCCTCTACTACCTGAATGTATCATTACACATATTTGGCCCCTTTCTTCAATACCCATTTTACAAGCTGCTGATTTATCATAAATTTCATCAACTACTTGTATTTCAGCATAATGATTTCCAGCACCTAATGTACCCAACTACATCAAACAATAAAAATTAATTCATTTGTTATCTTTAAAAAGATTAGAGTCAAACCTTACAAAACATGATGAAATTCTAATAAATACTTAAAAACAGAAATTGTACCTGTGGAAGACCTCTTTTCTTTGCACGCATGCTAACTTTATTAGGATCAGCATTCAACATTCTACCATATTCTTCACAATGTTCTTTATCTTCAGCCCAAACATATCCTTCCCGTAAAGACCAATCCATACCCATTTCTAAAGCTTCCTCTAAATCTTTTGCATTCATTGGAATTATACCTTTAGATCCTACTCCCACGGGGATGTGATCGAATAAACTTTGCGCTAATTGTTCCTTAACTGGCAATACATCATTTTCATACAAATTTGTTCGTAACAATCTTACACCACAATTAATATCAAAACCTACACCACCTGTAACAAAAATATGTTAAGAATTTAAAAGCACAAAATAATTTTAATTTATAAATACCTGGAGAAACAACAGAATTTGGATCATCTAGATCAAAGGCTGCCATATTACCAATAGCAAAACCATATCCTGAATGAACATCTGGTAAGCCAACTGATCGGCCAACTATACCAGGTAAAGCTGCTACATTAGCAATTTGTTTTACGCCTGGTAAAAAGCCACCGATCATTCCTGGTCTGCAAGCATTCCGTAATTCATCCAACATAAGCTTTTCCAGTGTAGAATTTACATAAAAGCAGCCCTCGACATTCATATTTGGTTGAAAACCTTTTTTTATTTTCCAACAATTAGGACTCATTTTCTCCAAATATTTAAGCTCTTCATCATATTTCCTTACCACCATGATTAAGAAAAAGTATACTGTAACAGATTATATATAGTAATTGAAAAACTAAACCTGACTTAAACCTTAAAATGATTTAAATAGACTGGTCAAGATAAAGATATGCCGGCGTTGCTATTTAATTTTGACAACTTGTCAAATTGTCATCAGTGTTGCCAAAGATGGCAGTTCAATTTTCTCCAACGGAGATAAAAATTCCGCAATCGATTCACTGTTGAAAGCAAAAGTCTCCACTAATTTAATGTAAAGATATGTAAAATTAATGGAATTTGATACTTTTTTGAAGTAGGTACACTTGGAGGAGAATCGGACAAGTTAGTGTCTCCTATAAAAAATTTAGAAAGAAATCCCATACTTGGCAACGCTCAGGTTATCCTTCCTTTATTTTTTAATGTTGGTAGCATTGATGTTTGGTTTTTGCGATTGTCATCGTCTATAAAAAAAAAGTAAGGTTAGGTTTCATAATTTTCATAAATAATGTGAACAATGTAAATAATAATTAAACGGTTTAAGTGTTTGAAGAAATGACTAGTGAAACTAGTGAGCAATACAAGAAGCTTTTAGCTCTTCACAAAGCTCTAGTTGATTCTATTGCAGCAACGGAAAAGGATATCAATCAATGCTCAGTAGAATGGTTACAATTATGCGATATAAGTAAAAATGTGAAAAATAATAATACAGATAATAAACAGTCCTCAGAATCTTCCACGTCTTCAACCACAGTGAATAATATTGAGGATAGTACAGAGATAAATACGCAACCTATAGATGTGAATATTGAACCTGCATTCCAAAGTAAGGGTGATGGTGAAGAATTTGATTCGGATTAGGTATTAAATTTGTTTTTAAATATGATCATAAAGATTGAACACTCATTTATTAAATACTATGTACTAATTTTGTTTATACAAAGATATTAACTGTGTTTATGTGATACTAGAATATTTTTATAATAAATAACAAGTATTGAATGTGTATTATTTTTGTTTGTGTAGCTATGTAGTTTTATTAGTGCATTGAATACAAGTACGATTCAAATTACCAATATTATGGTAATTCAAAATCATTATTGTTAATATATTTTCTGCTATTCCATATCTTAATAGTAAATAATATATGGCATACTTTTTTTTTCAAATTCAAGATAATAGTTTTTGCAAAAAGATTTCAAGTAAAATTAAATTAGAGTAATGTTCACTGCAAAAACCGAAGTTTGAACTTTGCTAGAAAAAGTTGTATTGGTTTTATAATTTATTTGTAACTGTTTGAGAGTCAACACCCCCCATTTTTGCATGCATTAAAAATAACATTACAACTAACGATTTAATATTTTTTAAGTATGTCGAAGAAATAGCGCAACGTTATCCGTGCAAAAATGGCATTAACCTTTAACGGAAAAGGTGCAATAATAACCATAATTCATCACATTTAATTCTGTAACGCTGATACATATAGATAGCAAACAAATTTTTAATGTGGAAGCAAAATAATCAACTTCAAAAATATTGATTGTTAAAATCTATGCATAGGTTAACCATTAACCTTTCTACCCCTCCTAACTACTTGTTCTGGCTGTTTTAAATATTTAGAACAAAAAAAGAACAAGTACGGGTGCCTTATTTTCAATCATATTTTTTGCGAGATTTACTCGTTTCAGTAGTATTCAGTTGAAATAGAGAAGAAAAATACAAACGGGTATATACAGTGGCGGTCAGTTAATTAAAGACAGGTCATATACATGATAAAAGTTTCAAATAAATCTGAACCACGTATATTTATAGAATCGAATTTTATTCTATATCGCTGTTAACACTATGTCTACTTACAAAAACAAAAAATATAACATAATACTTTTTGTCAGAAAAATAAATAAAGGAAATTGATTTTAAACTCTCAAACAACGCGTCAACTAATTAAGGACATTACATTGAATTGTATGATACTGATTCAAACCATCTTATATTTCACTAAAATCTTGTAGGATATCCCTTATTTCTTATAACTACTTCACACCGAATTGGCATAGATTGAATTAATTGTTTACAACACTGGGAAGTCATGCTTTGCCAAGCATTCTCGATAGCTGTGTACAGATCATCTAAATTTTTATGTTTTTTATTTTACAACACGTTTAACGTCACACCACAAATTTTCGATTGGGTTGAGGTGAGGGCTACAATAAGAAGGCCATTCTAGAACCTTAATTGCATATGATGAAAAAAATTTTCACAGCTTTGGCGGTATGTTTGGCGTCATTGTCATGTTGATAAACCCAACGTAACATAACGATTTCCAAACTGTGAATATACACATTTTTGTCCATAATTCCAGGAATTCTACAAATCAGTCCGACACCGCGCCAGGAAAAGCAAGTCCACACTTCCACATTTCCTCCCCCGTGCTTAATAGTTTTGATTGTATACCTAGAGCTGAACTCTTGGTTGCAATGGCGACTAACATAAACGCGACCATAAGAACAGATCCTATTCACCTTCGTTTTCGGAAAATAGAACTCGTCAACGTTCCAATGCTTGTATTCACGGGCAAATTTTAATTGTATTACGCGATCTTTCGCACCACATACACATACACGATTTATAAAATTTTGTCAAGCTGTTCTTAATTATCTGACCGCTACTGTATAAACGTTTATATTCTTTTATATGAAATTATAAACAGAATGATCAATAAAGAGAACTATAAGTATATGAAAGCGTAAATAATGTAAAAGTATAAGCAATGCAAAGAATTTTTGTGCGTCGTTCGATACCATTCTTTACCACATCTATGCAACAGTGCTTAGTTAGCAATTGCGATTGTTTTAGGACTGCGACCTCCCATTTCACCGTTTTCTTTTCAAAGCCGATTTACTGACTCCAATAGCAACGACGGATTTTGTCAAAGGAACCAGAAAATGTATGAATTGAATTCTTTTTGTGTTTAATCTTTTCTGGTACAATCTAGAAGTTGACTGTAACTGATGTAAGCAACTTGTAAAAATTGCGTCATCGCTTAGTACATTTCCTGTTCATGTACATAGCAATCTTTTGGACATTCATGTCCCTACCTTCTATGCAATTGCTATAAAACATTATGAGTTCGAGTCAAGGTCACACTTAACATCATCTTTTTGTTTCCTCTGATCAGTGCCTACTAAGTGTGTGCGGTAGATGTCATAATGCTAACTATAGTTTCTTACTTATACACCATCATTCTATTCTACTCCTTACGAGTTTTAGCGGCAAATATTGGACCTAAGAGCTGAGCGTCTCTTGAATTTTGTCATTACCTTATCTATCGTCTGAAATGAGCTATCTTCACATGCTTTCATAGACGTATGCTTCAAGTAAGACAGCATTTTTTTCAATGTAATATATCTTAGTAGCGCTTTCTTTGGATAATTGTAATACGTAATAATTTGACAACAAGAAAGTACACCTGTCTCTTCCTATGGCTTTTCTTATAAAAATGTTTTGTAGTGACTCATTATTAGACCAATAATTAGAAAATTGTCGGTGTATTGTATGAGATAACTAAATAGCGATTACAGATTTTGCGGAAGGCAGGATTAAAATCCGGAACACATCTAGCTGCACTGCTATCACGGAAATCCGAGTCAATTATCTCGGCATAGACGAAGATAAAATACCTTCTCTGAAACCATCACAGTTATTGCAGTTTATTAAGGCTCTTAGACTGGAGAGCTGTAAGAGCAGGCAAACCTCAGCAGCTTACAGCTCATGCAAGGAAGCACACTAGATCAACAAGTCACAGTGCAATATCACTCTCTATTAAATCTAATCTAATCTCATGAAATAACTAACGTGATGAACGTTTTTTAGTTTTTTTTAAATATTAAATTCAATACTTCTTAAAAAAATAACGCAAAGATGGTAATTTTTTGTTGCACTATGCACTAGCGTTCACAAGCTATGTTGCATTAGTTCTAGTCCTTTGAATGCTATTATGAAGGCTTTTTATAACAAAAAAAAACTAGGTAGACTTAAGCATGTATAATCTTTATTTTATTTGTTGATGTTTTAAATACTTTTTTTTATTATTACTTGTATACTTGCACACAATTTATCTATCCTAATTTTAGTTTGGCATCTTTTTTGACATAAAATACATATATATTATTTAAAAAAGAATCGTTAAAACAATATTAGAAACCATTAGATACAATATATGCTCCTTAACAAGTGCTGTATTGAAAATTAAGATTAACTAGATAATATATGACACATATGTATGTTATTTAAAAAATACCCACATCCCTTGATAGAAATTCTGCTACAGAGTAGAAGCTTGATAAAACTATATGAGTGTATGTGACAATATTGAAGGATTACAAACAACAATTTGTAATACATAGTTTAGGCGTTCGAACCTATACAATATTTGCTTAGCAAATCATGTATGTATCCCAAAGTTATATTATTACTTGAATAAAATATAAATAGATACAAATAAAGCAGTTATAGTTAAAAAAGGAATTAATAAAATTATATGTAATATATAAAGCCAGACATAAAAAACGGATGTTATCAAAAATATATGCTATTATAACATTAAATATATTTCTCTTAAGAGCTGATCTACTCCCAAATTTACTTATGACTTGTATAAATAGTGTATTAGACTGGATTACGACAAGGAGTCCTATAGAATAATTAACAAAATCAACGAGTTGCAAGATATCGAAATCTCTATAAAAAGTCTAGCATTCGATCAAAGTATTATATATATATATTTCAGCCAAATAGTTTATCGAAGCAGGTGTGACAATATGGTTTCTCATTTTGCTCCTTGAACGTGCCCTTATTGAGCTGTTTCAAGCAGAAGGCGCATACGAAGTGTTCTGGATGGAATTTTCTAAACATAGCCGTGATACAACGACCCGTAATCGGTTTGTGACAGCCAGCGCAAAGCGAACCTCGCTTTGAATGATAGTGCGTTTCGCAGTATGGTTGACCCTCGTGATCGAAGAATGAACCACCGATGAATGGTTGTCTGCAATCCTGAAACGTAAATTTATTATAATATATGCAATTCTTATTACATTTATATATCGAATCAACTAATACATGAAATAATAATAAATATATAATTTAGTCTGTTGTATAAAGTAATGTAAATAATATTATAATAGAAAAAATATGCCGGTGTTTTTTAGGGTATTTAATAGAACGAATCTATATATAATTACAATTCCGTTTTCTGTTTTTTTTTCTAATATGACACAATTAACTAACATAAAAAACCTTTGCAAGCAAAGTTAGCATGTGTTAAATCCAGTGATCTCGCCGTTTACGCTCAATTTTTTTACCGCACAAATAGAGTGCTAACATATTTATTAATAAACAAAGCAGGTAAATAGACTTTATAAAAAATTGTTTTGGAAGATAGAGACTTGTTCGTCAAATATTTACATATGGTGTTAGTTTGTTAGGAACATATTTTACTCTTAACGATTTGTCTATTGCATATGGTGTGGTAATTTTATTTATTTGTAAGCTTTATAATAACGAATACACTGTACTATGGCATTAAGTGTCTCTTTTAAAACAAAGAAGCATATTACGTCAATGTAGAAGATATACATATAAACAATAGAACATTAATGGTGACATTTGTGTTAAATTTCTCGTTATAATTACGAGTGTGACAATTCACTTGTTCAAAGATAGAAAATATCAATAAACCTTGTATAGTAATGAGGAACTTAATAATAATAATAAACAATACATGTTGATATTTATTGGAACATAATCCATAATCACAAATTGTCATCTACTCACACGAGTCATCATGTTTGATTTATTTATAATCAATAATGTTTATGATATAGTTGTTCATAGTTTATAAGTTTAATTATGAAAATTAAAAACAAAGTGGCATCTTTCACGTAAGGCTTTCTATCTTCGAAAAATTATATAGAAATAATTCATGTTTATCTAGGAAATAATTTTGGTCAAAGATATATTAAGTGAGGAATTGTTATTAGACGAAAAATAAAAGAAAATACAAGAACTAGAATTGTCATTAGGTTGTCAAAGTAATCTTTAACTAGCAACACGGAAAACAAAATAGTAATAACAGAAAGTTAGACATATATGGAGCAAGAAGAATTAACGGAAAGTGTAATTGTTCTTTCCCTGATGA
Organism: Holotrichia oblita; assembly: GCA_023690525.1. Taxonomy (NCBI): domain Eukaryota; kingdom Metazoa; phylum Arthropoda; class Insecta; order Coleoptera; family Scarabaeidae; genus Holotrichia; species Holotrichia oblita. The sequence continues at coordinate 114,431,764 of CM043019.1, forward strand.
TATAGGTAATAAGTCTTGAAACGCAAAAGATCTAGAAATATAAATATACATAAAGGTTGAGAATGAATTAAATTGTGGATTTACATAGTGTTAAAAATTCTCAAACTTTTTTTCTAAAGATAAGGAAACGAAATTTTTGCTACAGTTTTATTTATTAAAGTTCAAATAGAAGTAAAAAAAAATTGCAAATGACGTTTTGATAGAAAATATGGTGGTAAAAACGTACGTGATTATGATAATTTCCTTTCATTATCTATTACCTATCATGTCACTTGAACACAGTGAATTTCAATTACAAATTATGTGCATTGCAAACTCCTTGTTGCTATAAAACGGCCATCGAAGGAGAAAATGGAACGAAGTTATTTTTGCAATCAATAAAATACATGCTTAAAAAGAGAAGAGACTCATATGACGTAATTTACGACTTATTAAATACCTAATTAGTCTATCATGGCAATTTGTTATGAAAACAAAACAAAAAAGTGCAATTTCCGTTAAGATAATAAAGAATAACTGGATATGTTTCTTTGTATTTTGTTCCCAATAGACTTTCCAGAAATAATCCTTCATTCTATGACATAAAATTTAGAGACTTTTTTCTTCAATGTACAGCAGCAACACAGCATTTGTGTCCATGGATGTTTCGAGTGTATACTTTGGTCAGCGTGTTGGGCAGATAGCTTTGAAATTGAAGAGTTTGTGTAGTTCTGGTAGCCATTTGAAGAGTCAAAAATGAATGATTCTAATTAGAGAAGTTATAAAACTTTTGACTTCAAGCACGAACCTGTAACTGCTGTATATGGTACAAAAAAACCCATTACATTATCAGGCATAATTACGATAGAGACAATATCGTTGAAATCGAGGATCTATTGAAGACAACCCAAAATTAAAGGTTCTGCAATTGGGGAACTTTAGACATCAAACTCTATTCTTACACCAACTTAGGAACATTTTGGTGCTTTTGAAATAGCATTGCGATAAAATATTGGTCGCACATCACTGGGATCTTTCAACAAAAGAAGAATGAAGTTTATAAAAAGACCATTAAATTCTTAAAACTGTCATTCGAGCAAATTTCAGCAAGAGAAAAAGTATAACAAATTGTACAAGACCGTGGATTTTTTGATGCCTAAATAAATTAGATAAAAATATCACTTGTTGGTAAACAAAAGAACTTTTTAATTAATTAAAAAAAACATGTTTTATTTAATCTTAAAATCAAATCTTAATATCAGGTGCTGCTACCTATTTGCTTCTTTGTCCCACCTTCCTGATATCAATGATAAAAAAGCTTACATAGCGAGTATTATAAATTTTTTTTTAAACCTCGTATATCGAATTTTTATATATATCTCTATTTTAATTTCCCGCATTTCGTGTCAAAGGAAAATATTACAGTTAAAAATAGGTATTTATTACGAAAAGCTTATTTAATATTTTCAAAATACATTTTGATGTGCGTACATTTTTAATCTGTTTTTATTTTTATTCCATAGGAAAAATTGAACATGTTTTAAATATAAAATATATTTATAATCGCACATATTCAGCTACAAAATAGAGTTTTCATACATAACACCCACACACAGCATATTAAAATTATAATAGAATTTTATTTACAAAACAAAGGGGAACAACAATGTATACGCGTATAGTTACATGTTTGTAGAAATACTGAAATTTTTAAAAATAAACATCGAGCCAAGGGGGGTTTTTAAATAAAACAAATAAATTGTACAAAAAAATCTTTATATAATAGCGCGCCCTTCGCGTGGGCGATAAATGGGAATAAGTAATTTTAAAAATAGAATCCGTACGATATTTTTGGAACAAATCAACGAAGATCAGATTAAGTAAAAAAATAAGTACATCACGTTACAATGTAAGCGTCCTCTTGAATAACAGCGCTCTAACATTGGTCCCGTTTGTTTTATATACTTTTTTTTGTATGTTTTTGTTTCTGTTTTTTTTTTGTCTTTTTTCATCTTATTCTTTTTTATTTCCTTTTTCTTCATATTATTTAATATATACATTACAAATATATCATATATAAGTTCTTATAACTTTATACAACAGACTTATAATAAGAGTAGGACTTCGTGTAAAGTGTGAGATGTTTTGTGTTAAAAGTTAAGGTCATTTTTGTTTGGTATATTTTTTTTGTGAATTTTTGGGATGTTGTGCCAATCAGTGTGTTTGTGTCTGTGTGATTGTGTAGATGTGTGTTAATGTGTTTGTGTTTAATCTTCTTCTTCCTCCTCTTCTTCATCGGCTCCAATACATTTTGGACAGACTGGTTTTCCCTCAATAGCGTAAAATGATTTTCCTTGAACTGCTAACTTGCAATCCTGTTGAAATGACAAATATACTTAACCTTTTGCACTTTTTTTTGTTTGTTTTAATCCATAGTATGAGTTTGTGAATCTTATGAGGTGTTTTGAATGATAATTAAATGAGACTTTGGACAGTTACAAAATATTATAAATCTAATTTTTGGGGAAAGTGTGATTTTTATATGTTTGATGTGATGATGAAATTTGTTTGTTTTGGTAATGTATTTCTTCAATTTGCTTCAAAAAATTTTCACTGAGCAGATAAAATTATTTTTTTTATAATTTTTAAATTTTCAATGAAGCTGGAGTAACGGTTTTTACCACCGATTATTTTTTAATAACCTGCTTCAACCTAAAATACTTAACACGAACCAAATATCCTAAAAATCATAACCTCTCTCCAAACTCGTGGGCCATCTGTGAACAAAACAATAACAATAGAAAATCATCTAATTATTACCCTGCAAACAAAGCAATCAGGATGCCATTGTGCGTTTAAGGCGGAAATATAATTTTCCATAATGGCACGGTTGCAGGCTCCACATTTTGGCGCGAACATATCGAAGTAATCATCTCTGCAATATGGTTTGCCTTCACGTTCATGGAAACCTTCCTCTCCAAATTGTTTACCGCACTGGGCGCAGAAGAAGTGCTCCATATGCCACGTCTTCTCTAAGGCTGTAACGCATTTCTGTAAAAATCGATTAATAAGTTCGTAAATTATCGGAAGAACAAAATTAGAGGTTGTCGTACATCCAAAATAGGTCCGTTACAATAGGCGCATCGTGGACTGAAGAGGTTGTGGTAATCAGGTTCGCAATACGGTTTGCCATCCCTTTCGAAGAAATTACGCGTTCCTAATTCTTGAGTGCAATGGGCGCAGGTGAAATGCTCCGGGTGCCATGTCTTTCCTAAGGCCGTAATCACTTGACCTACGATAGGTTTTTCGCAGGCGCTGCAACAACCTTTCTGGCTGGTGTTTACTCCTTGACGGCTCATGTCCGCCTGCAAGTTACCTAGCATGGAATCCAGATTTTGTTTTGGTGGTGGCGGTGCGGCCGACTGTTGGGTGGTTGCTTTCGTTGGCCTAGCGTAAGCCGAATCTGTAACTGTTTGATGTTGTGGTTTCCCAGAGGTCACCTGCGAACAACGCAAAACAAATCTAAGGTCGAAGAAAAAGTAATAAACGGGCAGGTTGCAAAAAAAATTACCCGCGAAAATGAGATGCGTACCAGTTACGGCTGAAGCAAAAGAACTGATCCCGTTAACCTATTTCCCGGCAATGTAGAGATTCTCCCCACCGCGACCGGATAGGTCTGTTTCCCCCACCAAAAAGCGCAGAAAAATCATATCTCGCGAGTGTTTCCAGGATTAACAGAGAGATGCATCGTACACCTCGATCATCGTCTTTTTTCAGTGTCGCCTGCGACTTAAGTATTAATATGCATGAGAGAGATGAATATACACGGTCGCGTCACCCAGTATGTAATAGACTATTCCTACTAAAAGGTTGCTATTTGTGGATTCGAACTCTGGACGACGTAATACGTCTAGGCGTAAGAGCAAATATTCCCCCGAAGCCATTATCAAGAAGACTGACGAAGAATTGTCCGATTAATAAAGCGATTTCGGTTACCAAACAGAGACAGTGGACTAGTCTAAATTAATATTAAAAATAACGTCTAGATCGGACCATACGTTCTTTACTTTCCGTGATAGGAGAATTGCCAAAAATATTCTATCAACTAAAGTAAATTATAGTTTACATATTGGCAAATTAATAGACAACATATTTCAACAGCTCACGTATAAAATTCTATTTGGATCAATTCGATATACCATAAATGAAGATAGATCGGAGTGTTGCACCGCGCTTTATTTTTATTCGCAACCACCTGTTGAATTGTCACGCGTTCTATTCTGTAATGTATTCGATGTTTGTTTAAGTATTTAAATAGGATTTTCGTGTATTCAATTCGATATTTTGGGCCAAATACACATGTGGAATTTTCAGATATCTTATCCTTTTAAATAGGTTTCTAATTTTACAAACTAGCTCTGAATTCGCCGGTTATTCGTAACGTTTATATGTTGTTTGCTGAAATTCATGCGTTTCATTATTTTATGTTAATTTTCATGAATTCTTGCGCGAATGAAAATAGAATACTTTTATTATATGGTGTATATTCTAATTTCTACATATATGATTTTTTAATATATTTATCATTACTACTTTTAATGTTCTTTTTTGGCCTTACAAGTAAATCAAACAAAATTACATTTACTTGTGTTAAATGTTAAATAGCATCCAGAAATACACAGAGAGGATTGTTAATTTGTATTATCTTTCGCAAAAAAATATAGAATATGTAGAGAGGATTCATGGAATATATTATGTATGTACATAACACTTCGTGACTTCAGCCGCTGTTAAGGAAACTGAGCTTCAGCAAAATTATGATAACTTCGTATTAATAACTAATTTACAAAAGGTTAGACAAGAGTTAGAAAACTGTTGTGTTTATGGTCCGACTGAGACATTTATAGTTTATTTAAGATTAATAAAATATCGGAGCATGTCTGGACGTTATATGAGCAAAAATCCTCGGTGTGACAAATACGACAAATCCCTAAACACAGCAGTATGCTTGTTAGACTCTAGAACTCAAAGAACAGAGCCCATTTAATGGAATATTATTTGATCACCTTGAAAATAATAATCTGGTTAGCTCTGTTCCTTCCCCTTGTATGATGTTTCACATAAAAGGGCATGAAATAGTCCTGAAACAGTTATTGTAAATTGAAGATACCATTTATAGCCATGCAGGTGTGCGGTTCTATCTCAAGGAAACACCAATACAACAACCTGCATATTTTTTAATTTTCGAAAACTGACATTTGCAAGCCTTAATATAAATGTTGATTTCTCATATACGCAGTCTTCTTCAATTCATCTGGCGTATTGACAGATTGAGGAAAAAGTATCAAAGCAATACATAATAATTATTTGTTAAATGTTATTCAGAGACTGCACAAAACTTGACACAATATTAGTTTTAAAATAAACTCAAAACTTAACAAACGCAAATGGAAAACCCTATATTTTTCTATTTTATCATTATTTAGCATTGAAATCAGGATTATTTATTATTAAATTTTATTTAAAAGTATATTCTCACATTATAAAATTATTTTAATACCCACGATTTGTTTCAAAACAATTATTAGGAAAGGCTAGATTCATTTTTTAAGTACTCTGTGTAAATGCATTTTTTTCCTTTCGAAACGGAATATCTCGAAAACTGTTGGGTTTTAGGGCAGAGTATGTTAATTGAAATTACCTTATATTACACCAAGGAATTCAAAAATGCAATAATATATAGGGTTTTCCATTTAAATAAACAAAAAAACCTTGTCGTACAGACAAAACTGAACACTCTGTATATAAGAAAATATTTTCTTGCTATAGAGAACTTCATTCTAGACATCTTTTACTAATAACATTTTTCGATAAAATAAATAGCAAAGCCACAATCAGCCGATCCCAGAAGGATGCCACACCCTGTATAGTGCAATATTTGAAACACCTATGATTATCTGAGGTCTCCACTTCGAAAGAAGAAATCTATTGCCGAAGACTAGAACACAATAATAAAAAATTTGGGTTACTTTCGGACGTTTCCCACATCCTATACTATTAAAGAAAGCTTCTCTGGAATCGGGCCTCCAAACGAATTCAATCCACAGAATTTTAATGAAGCACTAACGCCGACCGTATTGCTTCAGCTTGGCAGAAAGTTTAAAAGAAGGGACGAGAGTACAGTTTTGCCGATTTGTGTTAAGGTGATGCCATGATGACAATATACGGAATATGGATGGATGGAAAACTATTGGATCGATACAAATCCGGACGTATTTTTATAAAATTGGTATTTCAACGTTTACGCAGCGATTAACAACGATAGGATTGAATTTTTATGAAATAGTAAGACTTTTTATATTACAAGCTAATTAATTTTCTTGTAAAATATTTGGATTAATTTAACATTTTTGGATTGTGTTAGGTAACGGACGTTTAACGAATAATTTTCTGTAAGACACATTTTATGACCAATGGATGGTCAATAATGAACCATTCTTGTGGTTATTCCTGGCCACGTCGGCAATACTGATTTTCTTTTGGGGGGTTATAAAAAATAAAATTTGGGTATGTATGTATATGTACATAGCTCGAATAAAACGATGCAAGTCTGTATGCATAGTGTAGGAAATGCCTTTTAAAGCTTATCAACCCTGGTTATTAGAAAAACTACTCATGACGCGGTAATCAGTATTTTGGAAGTTCAAGGATGATAAAAACGCTTATATTGCCAAAAATGATTAACAGTTCTACTAAAATTGTTTTTATATCACGGTGCTTATGGTTAACTTAACGTATTGCTTAAAATGTATAGTTTCTTTTAATAATTGAACTTTTTTCAAAACTATTATATTGTCAATTTTTACGCACACTGTGTATAAAATTTATAATTTTTATAAATGATTTCCACATTTCTGGGATAATGACATAAGACATCCTTATGCTTTAAAATATTAGAGACGAATTGATTCATCGATTAGATGATTGTCAACTGGTCTTTGGATCATTTAAACATTTGTTGCCATTGTTATTTTTTCTGTTAGTTTCACTTGCTTCCGATAAATTTGACAGTTTAGTACTACAATGGACAAGATATTAGTTACCAATAGACACAAAATTATTTTTGTTAACGACGAAGATTGTAGTCAAGTGACTAATGCAAAGGAAATAGGTTGTTCTTGTAAAAAATCGCTTAAAATTTGCTCGTATCCATTGGAATTAAGATCAGTTAAATGGGAACAAGTAATATACAGAAGAGTTTAAATAGAGCTATTTTTAAATAACTAAAAGCAGCAAATGAACACAAAGTAGTGCGAAGATATATCAAGGCATGTTTAAAAAGTACTCTGCATAAATTGGAAATTTAGACAACCCACCGCCTCCAATTCGTTCGTCAAAATTTCATCCTGGAACAAAATATGGCCCCAAACATACAACCAGAATTATTGTTCATCAGAAAAAAAATAACATGGAGTACCGAAACTTCCATAATAGCCAACTGAAAATCACCCATCATCTATTCAAGAATGGAAGCAGTTATGGAAAATCTTGATGATCATACAAAATATTAGATTTGATTGTGTTTCATTTGCAAAGTAAAATTTAATTATCATTGGTGATACCTCTGAGTGGTATATTGTTTTAGGTTTTATCAGTTATTTACGTACACATATAGAAAGTATCACTAGAACTAGTACATACGTTTAATAAGTGACTGAAAAGTCAACACTAAACTCGAAAGGAAAATTAACAAACGAGGAAATAATTTGCTCCAATAAGCTCCAATGTACTTGTTACTATAATAAATGTTTGTTTATTGAAGTATTCCTATATTTTTTATATCTCGTCGACTATTTTGAAGAGCATAAAACCTATTTTTCAACTGTTTGAAAATATAAATAGATTGCGGTGCTAAAATAAAATCAAATTCAACGAGGCTTTAAAATGTGCGATTTTCAAAATGCTTGAATTTTGGTTACAGCTAGCAATCGTTAACTGTGATTCATGGAGCATTTATGTTGTTTTGATTTAAGGTACAACGATTTTTAAACACTTCATCATCCATAGACAACATAGTCTCGCTATCAAGGATTTATGAACTATAAAATTACGGATTTAAATCTCTTGAACAACACTTAATGAGTTTTTATTTCATTCTATTTCCGTTCATGACAGCATTTTGTGTGTGCATTCGTACATTAAGGTGTTGTGTGTTTTAACAGGATTAACATGTAAAAATATATTATATGTTGGAAATAGTTTGAGATCTATCTAGACTAGATATTAGATGAATTAATTCATGGAATTAAGACAAATCTTTAAGGATAAAGAATTCGAAAAGAATGCAACTCAGTGTTTATAGTTTAGGTTCAAATTACGCAAAATATACGCATAGAAATTCCACTGCTATGAATTTTCTTTGCCGACTAAAACGATTTAAAACGAGTAAGTAACGTATTAATCTTTGTTTGGGAATTGCGGAATTTTTTGATTAAATAAACTTGTACTAGTAATAAGAACGAATAGATCTTAGTAAATGTTGTGTTGAAATTAAATGTCAATCGCGAGCTAATACTTTGTTGAAAATATCGAATGTACTATAAGAAATGTTATTGAGTAATTCGATAGAATATTATTGCGGTTTTTTCTAATAATATTTTTCTGAGATATTTTGAAGGTTGATGTCTTATTTGAAAAGTGAGTTATGTCTATTATTCTACGTTAAAATATCTAGTTTTATATAAATAGATCGAAAGATATTACTGGATTAGCTGAGGTTGAAACAAAACAGTATGAAATGTTAAAAGATATATTTTTTAAATATGTATTAATAAAAATTATGATTTGTGCATACTTTTCTAATTATATATTCGGTAGATATAGATCTTAATATATAAGTACAGTCAATTATATTTCTATCAGCGTAGGCGGTAACCATTCAAAATTGCATTATTGCCAATTTTTTTGGAAATCGTTTATAATGTAATAAATACACGTCATTTTATTAAAAATATACCCGAGTATGATAGAATATTATTGATGTTATACTTGATTGTGAATAGTGGGAGTTGATACACGAATATATTTTCTCGGCCACAAATCATAAATTACAAAACTTGAGTTGAAATAAAAATTGAAATTTCGTTAAGAACCCCACCGTGCAGTATGACACCTCAATCAATCACATTTCACGTCAATCCACAAATAAATTTATTAGTCGAGGATAAGTTTTCTTACCATTATCAATTATAGAAGATCGCAGTTTTGCAAAACTGACTTTTACACGATCGGACCAGATCAAAATTGTATCGGTTCTAAAATTGTATCACCAGAGAATAGATTCCATGATTTGGTTTGTATGTCGTTTATTAAATCCTAGACGATAGGCACTATAGATTATAAGCAATTTAATTTGTATTATTGAGTGAAGAGTGGAGGAACAAGTTCATTATCAAAGGAAAAGATGTGTTCATGGTAGAGAAACTGGATTTTCTGCTATAGTGGAAAAAGACTTAATTAAACACATTCTGAGGTTTGAAGAATGTCTCCTTGAGTTGACACCACTGAAAACTTGCATATAATGTAGTTGATTGAAATCCTTACGTTCCAAATCACTTCAATTGCGATAATAAAATCGCAGAGAAAAAATGATACTATGCGCATTTATTGAGACACCCAAATTTAAGCCCTTGTCGAGCTAAATATATAATATATATATAATTAATTGATGGTTGTTATGATCATTGATGAAACAGAAGTCACCTCTAGTTCTGTTTGTGTGATATCAAGGTCTATGGCCTCGTGGATACAGATAAAAAATCGGTAACACCAACAACACCACAACGTTTAATTCATTAACTCGCGACACGTGCTTCGAGAACTTATAGGCCCTCATCATCAACATTATTCGGCATTCGGTTAATGATGAGGATCCATGAGCTCTCGAAACACGAGTTCCGAGTTAATGAATTAAACATTATTGTCTCACTGGTGCGATTTTTTATCTGTATCCACGAAGCCATTATCCTTGATATCACACAGATTTTGTAACATATTTTCACATGTTAAACTTAATTGAATCGGTTTCAAATAACGAATTACAAGAAATAATACATAAAAGACGTAGATACAAATGCAAGCACAATTTTACAGGATCCTCAGCCTTCAACCAGTGCATTAATTCACATAATCAGTCAAGTAAGGCCATTGCCTAAGCTAACAAGAAAAAACTTATAAACTTATATTTAGTTTAAAAATGGGGCTCTAAAAGCATAACTATTAACGACAAATCCATATACGAATACCCAGAAGTAGCAAAAGAACTTCAAAGTATAAAAAGAAATCTGCTGACAAGAAGAGAATCCCAGAGAATAAGGCAACCCCAAAAATACCAAAAAAATTCTTGAGCAAAGAAAAATATTCTTGTTACGACATGCAATGTTTAGTTGAAAAAATTGCAATTACTTTTTGAGATAAAACTAAGAACTGAAGGGTGGTATGATTTGGACGATCTTATCCTGCTCACTTTGCTGAGTCAATCTCATGGTGCCCTCAAGAACTAGGATTACATGCACTTATAATCGTCTCAAAACTTTTCAATACAAATCTTTTGATTCCTAACGATAATATTATGTTATTTGTTATTGCTGAGTAGAAGGCATCGATAAATAACAATTTATTCGTTGTTATATTAAAGATTTAGGTCAAAAACATGAACTGCACACACCAAAAGGGAAAGATCATTACACTCGAAATAGTTCTTTTTTAACGGATAAAATAGTGTTGTGAAGATAAGTGACTTGGAATTTCTTATGATTTATTTCATTTTTTCTTAGCGCGACAAGAACTAGAAGTTAAAAAGTGAAGCTGAGTTAATAAATATTGAACCAAATTTTAAAGTTACTGAACTGTTAAAGAGCTAAATTTTGGAATCTTTAGCAAATGAGGGCCTTCTTGCTATCATCATATGCCTTTCTTAATTCAAAAACGCAATATGATTTGTAGGTCAAACAATTTAAGAACATTCTAGTCTGAACGCGTCATCAAATTAACCGTCATAGCAAGTTTATTATTCATGCTCAGTTTATTTCGATTCTGTTGATAGAGAAGATATTCACAACCTACTCATTTGAAAAACAAAGAGTAAAACAAAACTATTTTCTCAACTTTACACATTTAGAAATAATCCAACAAAACGCTACGAAACAAGAAAGAATCAAGTAGAATTTCAAGTTTCCAAAACGAGATACATCGAATGTCGACGAAAATAAACTTTTTCATATGTATGTATGTACAGTCTATAACAATGTGAGGAGAGTACATAAACGTAAATTAACATCTATAAATACTATACTGCAAACGATGAAATCTTAATATATAGAGTATTTTTCCACTACGTGAATCCTCAATTTTTGCTTTATTTCAAAAGATAAAAAATTAAATCCCCACACTGAATTACCGGAAAACATTTTATAATTATTACCCAAATATATATCCTAGGAAAACCCTGAAGCATGGCCACATTTCCACAAAACACTTTATTGAAGTTTACAGTTTGTTCTGTTTTTAAAATATGCTGTTACTTTATTACGGAATGTAAAAAAAAATAAATTAAGAGAGACTATCAAATCTCTGGATTGATTCGTGGAATAATTGCTCAAAATAAAACGTAAATAAATTGGAGTCAATAGCTTCGCTGTTGAAACTTAAAGAGCGAGTCAAAATAGAAATATAATCATCAATTAATTTCCTAATAATTCATAGTCAAACACGCGCCACTTCAGTAGCTATTCCCGTGAATAAAACGTTAATGAAGTTGGAATTATGTTAGATTTCATAAAACCTGAACCCGACTTAATCGAGTAATTTTAACTATTAAAAAATTGATCAAGTGAGATAAGAAACTAATAGAAAATATGAAAAAATTTAAGACAATATTTGGTGCAAAGGTACATACGTCAAGAAATTCTCCTTTCACGGAGTAATGTCAATTATTAATGTTAATAATATATGGGAGCAGCTAAGAATTCACTACACAATTTGTGATTAATCGGCATGTCGGTATAGTCATCTGTGGAATGTGCTAAAGCAAATTTTGAGCATTTACTATAAACACATGGTGCTTCTCAAACGTTGCTTCCAAATTATTTTTCGGTCTGTTGAATAGATGATTACCATTTTCTCTTTATTAGCTGCTATTTATTACATACTTTTATTTCACGAATCTTTGGTGCGAAATACTACGTGCAGTTCTAGCATTAAAAGATACACGACCCAATAAAACATGAAATAATAGTTTTTGGAAACATGTTTTATGAAATTTTGTGTAATAAATTTGATAGATATGTATATACAAAGAAATTCTTTCCTGCACTTGAAAGGGTATCTGTTGGGATGTGGCGACCCCATCGGCAGGTTTATCCTGTAAATAAGCCTCGGTATGGGCAGCATATTTATGCTGAAATGGGGAATATAGATAAAGGCGTCCCCTTCCGTCCCTAGCCTTAAGGAGGGTAACAGATCCAGATCCGTAAGAGGCTTGTTGTAATCGGCCGACACAATGAAAGGAAAACCATAAGAAAAAAAAAACGACAACTAAACTATTACAACATATAACGATAATTTGCTAAACTGGGAGGAGGATTGCAGGGTTCCTCGGCAAGTGACTGTTATTTCTCTAGTTACTCGTAGGAACAAAATAAATGTTGAAAACAAAAAAAAGCAATTAGAAAAAGACGTAGAAGTGGCGGAGAAATGAGAGACAGTGAAAAAAGAAGGAAATATCAAAGAGATAAAGGATAGACCAAGAGGAAAAGTAGTGTTAAGAAAGCCTGTACTATCTGGAGATAGAGATCCTTGGGCGAGAAGAAATGTCGTTCTAAGTTCACGTCCAGCCCAGATGGTACAAAGAAGTGGTGCAAGTAAATACCTTCAAGAGGATATCAACAAGACAAAATGTTTAAACATAAACGGCTAAATAAGAAAGACATTAGTCCAAATATTAAAAAATACCGCTTTACTAGAAAAACTAATGGTAAAAATATAGAAGCCCAAGAAGGAGTTAACAGGCATAAGTAGCAGATTAACTTATCATACAAAGCAGATAACAAGCAAAGGCCAAACGTGCTGGATGTTGGAAGTCAATCACGAAAGGCCAGGAAATTGAACAAGTATGGGAAGAATACACGAATCTTAGAAACCAATTAAAAATCTAGAACGTGTAAAAGGAAGCAAAGGAAAAGACGTTCCCAAAATGTCAGCCAGATTTGAGGCAGATGTGAAGAAAATACTAAGAGAGCAAGACAAGAATTACTGCCAGTCTAAGAAAAAATAACAAAAGTACTTTAAGATAGAGATAAAATACATAACAAGGCAAACATAGAAGAACTGAAAAGCAAAATCCCAGTCACAAAAAATATGATAGGCGAAGAATTGGAAAGGAAAACTAGAGAGAAGAAGGGAGATAGAAACGTCCGAACGCGTAAATGTTATATACGAGTGATATTAGATAGCAGGGATATAGTCAAACTGGAAACAATATATGGGTTGGCAATGCAGTTAAAAGATGAGGTCAACAAACAAACTGGAAAGAACTGAGGAGATAAACAAAAAATATATAGAAAGAGCTTTAAAATAAGTATTTAGAGCTTCGATATTTTTATGAGTGTCATAGCAAAACAAAATTCTTTAGACTTTTACGGGCATTCTACTTATATATGTTAAAAGAAGCCGCAATTTGCGATTCCAGTTTCAGTAGCGTTATTTGAGTCAATGCCGAAACGTTATAATAGGTACTACATCAGACAGTTTTGGCACTACTTTCTCCAGATATTGCTAGAAACTGGTGGTTGCTATGTTTACAAGAATTAAAGTAGTGATTTCCAAATATACTTTCTGACAAAAAAAAACCTTGGGCATAGGTTTGCACGTTGCGCTAAACATAGTGTCACCTTCTTCTGGAGGTAGAGTAGACTGATATGATCTGGAAAACGTCACTACTGCGAAAATAAAATTATTGCATTTTTTGTTTGTATCATTAAAGATTATGTTTAATTTTATACAATTCTAATATACTAACTACGTAATTTATTCTAGTTTATATTTTAATATACACTCATTCCTATTTTAATTTCACCTGAATCCAACATAACTTTACTGTTAAAAAGAATCGAGTCGTGAAACGCAACCTAACATTATAGTGTTTCAAGTGTAGGTGTTGAATGGTACTTTATAAGCGCGAAATTACGATAAAATTTTATACAATACAGGATAATACTTGGAAAACAGCTATAATTGTGCTATTCTAGATGTATTGCCATAAATATTTGTGAGTAGTAGGTAGATAACGGTTAAAACCTGTGTTAAATGTTGTACTCTTTTGAAAATAAAAAGAAAGTCATTAAAGACAAACGTTCGCGTAAAGTCAACAGGTAAAAATAGAGAATACGTATATTTATCCATATTCTGTAACACCACCCACGATCGATCCACTAACTGCACTAAAATCTAATTAATGTTGGTGATTGGGCATCAATGCCAAACTTAAATTACCTCAACACGGTTTTAATTGAGGTTCCTGTGCCAAAAAAAAATCAATATTAACAAGATATAACAAGATCTGTATTTAAAAAATTCCTATTTATATTGCAAGAAAAAAATTAAATGAAGAGGGATACCGATCTGAAAGTAAAGGAAAGGCACTTACCTTAAAGTCGGACAGCGACGCCATCAAATCGTCTAATTCTCTAGTAGCAGATGAGGCAGCTGGTGGAGTATGTGTTACACTTCGATGGGTCGAAACCAATTCGGTTTCGCCGGGAAAAGACGTTTCGGTTTTCGTTTCCTTTACCGTTATGGTTACCTTTTTGGGACCGGAATAAATGACATCTCTGTAACAAAACGAGAGCCCAAATTAAATATTTTAAAAATTATTGATTTCTTTCTGATTCACACCCAGTACTCGGTAATCGCAAATCATTTTTAAAAATCCCAACGATTTTCGACCATAGAATTTAGTTCGCATTATAAAAAAGAATGAAACAAAAGTTTAAAGATAGAGTAGCATTATTTCGAACTATTAAAAAAATAATAATTGTCCGCTTGTACTTCAACTAGATATATGAATACTAACAGGAATAAAAATGCGTAATAATTAAATTAGAAAAAGTAAGTATTTAATAATATCTAACTAAATGATCAACGGTAAGCGACAGGAAAAAAATGGTGGCAAGATTGAACCGTTTTGTGAGTCGATGTCAGTTGAGTCTCAATAACGCCATACATAATTTTAAAAGCAATTTTTTTTTTTTATTTTATTTTTTTTTAATGTGTGGTGGGTGCTTAGTTGCAGTGACTCCGTAAGCTGTATTACTTGTCTGGCTATCACTGCAACTCTTGCGGTGTAGTTTAGTGTGTGTAAGTTGTGTTTAAATGGCTTTGTGACGGCATCATATCGCCTTTTATGATGCCGCGCTGTTAATCACTTTGCTCCCAACAGCGAATGGCAAGTCGATCCGGGATTAAACTCTCTGAAAAAATATCACCGTCCCTCCAGAGAATTGAACCCCGGCACCTATCGTCCTCTCACGACAATAGTCAGCCGCCTAACCACTGCGGCCATCGACCCGTTTATATATTTTATATATTTTATTTATGCTTTTGTGAATAAAGCGAGAGAGAGGTGCGAGTGGTTGTCTTAGATAAATATACTGCATGCAAAGGCTTGCCTGATCATTGAAACATAAAGCAGTTACTTATAGCCAGAGAATATTTATCAGCAGATGACCCAACCGTACAAAAATAACACCATTTGTAGATTTGATTTTATTCAACACTAGTCTTTACAAGCAACAGACAAATGTGATGCGACTGAATTCTATTTTAAGGCGCTGCAAAAAAAGAATGTATGGAAAAAAGAGAAACAATAACGGAGGCATCATTAATCACTACTTTATAGACTAAAGGCAGAAATTGCAAAAAATATATGACAAGGAAAGTTTTGCTCTACCGAATCAACGCACACTTTAACAATCGCTACGACAAAAATTCACGAATCCGGGTTCGAATTGATTTGAGACAAACAATGTTTCTTCCAACACATTCAAGGTCATGATATTTTCAGGTCGTAGCGGAGATGGTAGGATTCGCAATGCCTCTAAAGCATATGGGATAGCGTAGACGTTCTCCAGAATTTGTCAGGATTCCTAGGTCTACCGGCTCAGTCAAAACCAGCTCAAAACTAATTTAAAAACTAATTTAGAAACCAAGATATGTATCTATTTTGAAAACCAGTATACTCTGGTTTTGACCAAGTTCTCAAACCAGTGTACATGATTTTGAGCTGGCTTTGGGCTAGTTTCTAAATCAAGGGTGACGTCACATCCATAAGCCAAGGGAGGGGTTGTTAGACGTGGAGGTGGCCCACGATACCTGTAGATTTGTTGTAAATTGTTCGTACAGGCGATACGATTATTAAACAAGTGCCAAATTATATGAAATTAAAATATTGAATATCATTTTTTTAAGTGTGGTGGGTGCTTAGTTGTAGTGAATTTTTAAGCTGTATCGCTTGTTAGACCATCAGGGAGAGAGAGAGCCTGCCGCCTAACCAGTGCGGCTATCGACCCGAACAAAATAAAATCAAATTAATATAGTTACCGTAAAGTACCGCTTAAATACGGTAGGTTTCGCAGCACGCATTTCTAGTAAAAAAAAAGCATCTAAACGTCATTAGCATAGAATAATAAACCGATTGAACTGAGCAAAATTTAAGATTTTTGGCAACAAGCCTATTTTTGTTTGACATCGTATCAAGAAACCCTTGTTACATTAATTTGTGGCTAAGATTATTACAAGTTTAGAAGGTAATATAATGGTTTAGGGATAATAATACAGTAAAAGAAGTATCGCTAACAAAATGCATTTGTTACAACCAAATCCGAATAGAAAACCTAATTCAATGCACCCGAGTTGTAGTAACAACAGCAAATCAAAGTATCTTAAGACATTAAAAGCGTCTCTCGCGTCTAAATTAAAAGTGGTTCGTACATGATTTTGTAACCTAATACCATCTTCAGCGGAATTAAAAATAAAATTCATTTAACTATAATTAAATTTCGGTCACTTACACTACATGTAAGTTATAGGAAATTACAATTTCGTAATGTATATGTTATACGCTATTTAAAGTTTGAGCTCTTTGAGAATAGCATATAACATTGAAGCGTTAAAAGATCTACACGGTACTTTTCCATGTTTCTGTTGATTTTCAACAATTCACATAGTAAATGTCTAAGTTTACACGAGTCGTAATGTACATAAATTTTAATCCTATAGGAACAAAACTACATTACACGTACTTAAACTATAATAATGACAGACACGTGCTTTCGAGCTTCTCCTCGCTTGAACACACCTGTTGGCTAGTGGATTTAAAATCGCGATAATTTTAAAACACTTTCATGTAATCTTTAATCATCTATAACTATTTATTTCTACTTATAAGTTACTAATTACGCTTTTGCCTACAAGATATTGTTTTGTCGTTATGTATTTACGAAAAAGTGATTCGAAGACGTCAGCCGAACTTGACCAATTTGGACGGACATCAATTCTGATAATGGGCCGTCTGTTATTATTTAGCTTTCAGTCTGAATTAAATCGAGTGCGACCAGAATTTTACAAGCATGTAATAATAAATTCCCGTCTATTTTCTAATGAAACGAGATCGAATGTAGAACGTGCACTATTTATAATCAAATCTCGCCGCCAGCATCTCAAAACCAAGAACGAAAATTGGTTTTTTTCGATGCGTGTATTAATATATAATCTAGCAGAATTTTATTGTTAAGGGGCTTGCAAACGATCGAACTGTTTGACTTATAAATGTTTGTTTATATATCTCTTTTTTTATTACGAAGCATTGTCAAATAACTTAACGGAAGTGAAAAATTTCTAAGGACAGTTCTAAACTTCAAATGATATTATTTCATGTTAATATATTTAGAACAAAATTAGATATTAGAATTGTTGCATACGTAATGGCACGCATCTCAAACACGTGCTTAAGATTAATTGTACTGACTTTTACTCTGTAACATTATTTCAATGTAGAAATTTATTTCAATTTGTTACCGACCTTATTATAGAAAGTTTTATTGTTTTCTTCTCCCGTGTCATTAATTATCTTACTTTTTGAGTATGGCACCTCTATAGTCTCCTCTTTATTAAAAAATTTCTAACATAAATCACTATGTATAATTCTTAACTAGACTACTAAATATTTTTCACCGTCCGTTTGTATTCAGATAGTTTTGATCAAAAATACGAATGCGCTGTTTTTTCGTACAGTTGACCAATTGACATTATTGCTGCAGAAGTACCAGCTAATCCGATAAAGAATAACTTTGTGTGCTATAATAAAGCATCAATTATCTGGGCATCGGTCATTCGAATCGTCGGTTAGCCGCATAAATACCGAAATATTTTAAATGTTCGCGTTCATTGTGCTATGCGGTGTAGACGGTAGCTGTTCGCTAGATATTCAACGAAAAAAGCTTCGGTCTGATTTTCACGCAACTAGTTTTTTTTAACAATCCTTTTAAACAATAGTAGGAAAAGAAGGTTATGAAAGAACAAATATCTATAATTCCTATGAAACGGGTATTGGAAGAAAATGGCAACAGAGCCTTTAATATCGAAAATTGAAACAGCGCTAACGGTATAAAAAATTCAACAATAAAATGCCTGGATGGTTACTAATATCTTTATTGATTGGTGCGACAAGATATTCCTTCCTTATGTAAATAAGCATCAAACACAAACATCTTGGGAAAATGGGAGAAGTATTGATATTCATCGACAATACTAAAATTGATACAGATAATCGAGACCTTTGATGAATTGCCGTCATTGCCGTTTAGCTTTTCGAATATCAAGCAACAAACTATTTGTTTCTTTGAATACGAGGGCGACCTGAAATGTTTCCGGCAACAGATGACGCACGAAGGTAGAAGTGGATTCATTGGTCGGCAAGGGCAACTTTTTTTATAGCAACTGTCAAAATTTCAGATGCCTACCGTTAATAGTTGTTGTTTAAGAGTGTTTTGTGTGGCAAGTCAGGCGACTTCGCTAAAATGAATTTGCTAGAGGTTCATGACTACTCCATCATTTTCGACCATCAACTTCTGGGCGAACGACTTCAAACGTGGCCGCGTAAGCACAAGTGAAGAACCACCCAGTGGACGCCCAAATACCGCCATCAACGATGAAATGGTCGATAAGATTCATGATGCCGTGTTAGCCGATCGCCGATTGAAGCTGAAAGAGATAGCGGAGACATCTCAGCATCTCAAAGGAACGCGTTGGCCATATCCTACACGAAGTTTTGGGGAAAAAGCTTTCGGCGCGATGGATACCGCGTTTGTTCACACCGGAGCAAAAACGAAATAGAGTGACCGTTTTGGAGGAGTGTCTGGCCAGGATTCAACGCAATCCAAGAGATTTCTTCGTGCGTTTTATTTTCTTCATGAGATTTGGATTCAGCGCGACATACCGGTGACCAAGCAACAGTCGAAGCAGTGGACTTTTCCGAGCGAATGAGTTCTGAAGAAAGCAGAGAAGCAGAATCGACTATCTGCAGAAAGGAAGGACGATCACATGGAAATACTACAGCGATTTATTGACCCGATTCGATGCAGTATTGAAGGAGAAACGGCCTCGTTTGCAGCGGAAAAAAGTGCTTTTCCAGCATGACAATGCACCGGTTCATTCATCCCTCATCATCGTGTCCAAATTGAATGAGTTGTGCTATGACTTAGTCTCTCATCCTCCATATTCATCGCTGGCAGGAAAGAGATTTGCCGCAAATGAGGAGGTCATCGTCGCTCTAGATGATTATTTTGCAGACCTACTTTAGTGATATTCGAGGAGATTACAACAAAAAAATAAAAATAAAAAACCACACCAATACCGTGTTTTTTTCGTCGATTCCGGAAACATTTCAGGTCGGCTTCGTATTTGTTGAATCTCCTTTCTTGCACGTCCTTAATTTTTGTCTTAATTTTTTTCTCATTTGCCATTGCCGAGTACGCACAATATGCCGAAAAAACGTATCCTTGTCTGCAGTGTTGATAATTTAAATTTGCTTTTTTGTATCGCTGAAAGAGTCATTAAACTGTTTAGTTAGGCTGCATTGCAAGATCTCCAATTATCGATCATTGTAGAAAATTAATTTTACCACCATGTTTTTACATTTCTTTGTCTTCAATATACTTTATTTCTTCATTGTGACATGACAGTTGCTTCACGAATAAATCTTATTCGAATGGGTCTACAATATCAAATCGAAGATGTCAGATTTCGCCAGATTATATTTTGTTGTCCGTCAATGCATTTAAATGGAATTACTTCAGTAAATGACAGGTCTACTGTATAATCCGTAAAATAATGACACCAATACTTATTTTGTTATTTTGTTTCATTATTAGTGTATTTATATTCCTATAGTACTGTGAATAGATTCCAATTTTGGTATCGAATTTACAGCTTTGAACAGCTGAGAATTATGCTAGCAAATAGACGGTGCTTTAAAAAGTATCAGAAGTGGATATGTTAGATAAAAAAAAAACAATATTCTTTTTTTAATGTTTGTTTTAAATATTGGCAAAATCACCGAAGCATCTCCATGCTCAAGAGTCTTCTTTCTGATCAAAAACTTTGAATTTAGGACTCATCAAGTCAAAGCAAAATTACAAAAAAATTACATTCACAAAGTACTTGAAAAATTATGATGGAATGGTTAGTAGAGAAATGGAAGAAGGATAAAGAATGTCTCGAACAAAAAATCATCTCAACCAGTTAACAAAAAAGAGGAAAATGGGAAAGAACAGACTAAATAGAAAGATAAAAAATATTAATTGAATGGTGGAATGTGATTGTAATGTATGAACCACCAAGAAACGGATTTTGCCAGATTATGTTTCGTTGTCCATCAATGTTTGTTTCGAAACAACAGAAGATCTAAACATATTGGCATCGCTATCAAAATTGCTTTCAAATGTTTATTTAAAGTGGCACTGTTGCGAATCATTACATCACTATTTTGAAATAAGTTTTCTGTTTGCTTGTTAATATGTCCAAAACTGATAAACTGAGGTTTAATCTTGCAGCTGTTCTATTTCACTTGATGTTATTCTGTATGTCTCATGTGATGAATAACATTAAGTTTTTCGCCTTGTGATATTAGGTATATTATAGTGAAACTCTTGTGAGTTCAGCTTCAACAAATAGGCTGAATCGGGGAAAGACATTTGGACAGATACAGTATGTCCAATAGCTTTTCTGTGCCTATAGTAACATCAAAAATACCAGACATTTTACATTTTCGCAAGTCTTTAGTTTTCTATTTCTAATACGATATTCACTAAGAAAAATGCTTGGGTATGTTTAGTAATCGAAAACTGGCTACATTAACTGAAGATATGGTTTCAACTCTAAGGAAATATGCAATCTATTCCATCAAATGTATTTCATTTAACTGGTCTTCCAATAAATGCTTTGAATAGGCACGGGATGTAAGTATCAAAAAAATAACTTTAATACTTTCGTGAATGTCAGGAGCATATCAACATGACTGCAGCAAAGAGAAATGAGAAGCCTTTGGAATTATAAAGTATTCGATACGGATTTTTTTTAACAACTACAACACTTCCCATTACAATTCATTGCCTAATCTCAAGGCCATTATCGATACTTTGTTTATTATTTTATTGAATATTAAATAGTCAGTATTTTATTTACCAAAGAGACAATTATCTTAAAGCAAACATTTCTTACCAGCAACAATAAATCAAGTCTGATGGTGTTAATAGATTTAGTTAGGTTAACTCTAAGTTATTTTAAAAGAATGTAAGTTTATTACAACATTACATACATATTATAATTCAAAGAAATTCGCGAAATACAACAATTTTATCAACACCTGAAGTGAATTTTTCTAATTTAATCCACACGATTTTTTCCTTACTTCAAAAACAAGTCTGTTAGAGGCGACAACTGTAATATTTTACAGTAAAAGACGTAATAAATATTTTCTTTATGACGGTACTGCCTATACGTTTATTTTTTTTTTAATGAAATTATTTAAAACATATAATCTCACCTGCCAAAATTTATATTTGTTTGTGGCCAATACAATTTAATAAAAACAAAGCTGCCAAAAAGCTTACCGACTTGATCTTGAATAAATATATTTCTAAGTGTGACGGATAGTTTATTATAGAAATAAAATTTTGAAAAGGAATCTTATGTTAAAGTGATTGTTCTACCATATTAGTACAAAAAATATAGTCTTTGTTTAGTATCAATTTCATGTAGTAAACACTTTCTACTGTCCATAATTAATTTTAAGTTTTGAAAACAATAATGTCAAATAAGAAAGCATTTCTAGAATATTGGAAAATGTATGGTCAATAACGCACAGTGCCAGAAGTAATATTTGTAAATGACAATATAACATCATTACCGAAAATAGATAATTTCGACAGGCCCAGTTGTGCGTTGATGTGGTCTATTTTTAAAGCATTATGATTCGGATTTGAAGGACAGCTCGGAAACTCTAAAATCTTGCAGCTTACTTCGGTGTACGAACGTGACCTACTTAAAACTGAATATTGAATACGTACAATTATTATAAACATTGAATTTTAGACAATCCAAATAAACAAATTTCCATGTAAAAGTGATTATTATCTTTCTCAACTCTGAAAATAAATACAATCATGCACAAAGTTTTATTTAACTAGTTTAGTAACCGTGTTCCTTACTATAAGTTCGATAATGTATTTAAAAAAAACAAGAGCAAAATATTTTCTTTGAGAAGCTAATTGGTTATTAAACGAAATTTATGAATACTTCATTTTGAATAATAAAATGCACTGTACTGTTCTCTTTTATTAAAGCTATTTTATAAAATCCAAACATAGTACTATTTTAAGAAAATATAGCGGTTATTTAGGCCATTCAAAATAAAAGAGTTGCTCCACAAGAAGCTATTTCACACAATTTAGATCAAGGGTACACAATTAACGGTAGTTATCAACAAATACTTAACTAAGAAAATATACGATGGGAAACGTGCTAATTTCACATATTTTGTATTCGACTAAACAAAAAGTAATTTTGAAAGATTTAAATTCTAAATTTGTAAAAGGTAATGGGATTTTTTTTCAAATAATATAAACTATTGCCACGTTTGATCCTATGCGTAAATAAATGAAAAGCCTACAGTAAATCTTCTCGCTACTACTTTAATCTTTTTATCTGCGTATGTATTTTTAAGTATACATACATCAAAATACGAAGTTCTCTAGCGACTTTCCCTTGAGAAAGGCTCCATAAAAATACTTGTATTACAGTTTTGTCGCGTAGGATAAGTAAACAAACCCGTTTACACAAAAGATGAAAAATATTTCACTCCAAAACGGAAGCTTCTTAGATGGTGGGTTGTCAGGGAACAATTGTTATCTGTGTAACTCTGCCGCTCCACTGCTTCTCTCGGTACTTATCTTTACTAATTTCTTTAGCTTAAAACGATTGTTCTGCTAATTCTTTAAGATCGTCGTTGGTCTTTGACACCATTTATAACTAGCAATATTTCTTCAATATCCTGAGCATTTATATTATCCAACTCTGTTTTATTGGCTAACTTGACAATTTCATCGATATTGACAATGGAATCTGTTGTGTCCATATGCTTGCTTAGCCTCAGCCATACATTCTTCTATCCAAATTTAATATGACTTGATGATCTATTGATTGGATTAACGAGATTGTATTTGGCGACGAGAACAACACTTACTAGAATGCACATTGTTAAGTCGGACAAACGCGTTGCATGGCCTTGAACATTATCACTAGAAAGTAACAGCTTTCAGTAAACTTATCGGACAATCAATTTCGAAAAAGGTCCATAATGATCCAACGTTTTACTAGCTTCCAAATTCGAAATTCGATCGATGAAACCACCCTCTACTGGCTTCGAAATTTTCACTCACGTCGGACTTTTCATTTTTATTGTTTTAAAATTGCTTCTTCCTGTAGCTACTGATACAATTTTTTTCTTTATTTTATTTAAATTATGATGACTATTGTAACTTAGACCTAGTTTGATTTTATTGTAGCAATCAACACTGAATTAGTTGATGCTCAAAACCTTGAATTTGAAAGTTCTAGTTTCTGAACACAAATGTATGTATGTGTGCGTTGCAGGGTGATATTTGCACTGCGACCTAGAAGGTCTATTGTGTCCTCCGTTTCTTGCTGTGTTGCTAAGGGTTTCTCAGCTTCATAGCTGACTTGCTAAGTCGATACGATTTAAAAAGTTTAGAATTTAATTAGAACTTATTTCATCAGAGTCTAGGTGCATAGCCCTTGAATTGCGTAGTGCTGTGCACTCGAAAAGGTTCGGACCCCACTAGAGGTATTTCCGCTCTCTTTTTGAGATTATGAACACTATGTTGGAAGTATTATTTCTCAAGATTATGATGGGTTTTAATTCCAAATAAGTAACAAATTTTACATAGAATCATTAGAATCGTTAATAAGACAGACATTTAACTGAAACTACCTAAATTACCAGAGTGCAGTGGCTCAACTCGAGCTGCAGGATAAATGTGGTTGAAGGAACTTTTTTAAACTGCAATTTTTTACTGCTTTTCTGTTGTTTTATTTTTATTAAAGGTGCATCGGTATTTACTTCTGTAAGATCCAAGATAGAAGACCATACATCATAAATCAGTTTCTTTTTCTTTGCAATCATTCATAGTAAAAATTGTCATATTTATCATAATAAAATTCATTTATTGGTTCGTCAGCCAACTTACGAAATAAAACTACATAACGATTATCCGTTAATGAATTCTGCTTACCCTGCATTGAGTTCTTCAAGCAAACTATCAACTGGTGGTCTATTAAGGGTATTCTGAGCACTGGACGGTCTGGAATAATTAGCTGGACTACCCCCAGAACCATTGTAGGTTCCATTAAAGCTACCATTCACGGCATTTTCTATAGAATAACATAAAATAACGTATAAGGAAAGAAATCTTTTAGATGTCAAAAGGTCTCACCTCCCGAGACGTTGGCGTATCTCGACTGATTCAACTCTTGCGAGATGCTAAGATCTTGTAAGAGTGTATCCAACTCCGAGAGATTATTGTTAAAAGTGCGCTTTTCTGTAGTACCAGGAGTTGAACTGTATCCAGTGGTGGCATACTGGACGCCTCCAGGACTGCGTGATCCTGTCGAGGTTTGCTGAGTTTTTCCATAGGTGCCCTGTAATAAAAAGAAGCCTCATGAAAACTATAATAATATATGTGAAATATTTTTAAAAAATTTACGGTTAAATACTTTTTATGATATGATATAAAAAACGTATTAATGTCATAGACAATCAAAAGAATTGGAGTTAACATCAATTTTCTACATTATATGTCGGACACATTTAATATTTCTTGGCAAGGTTTAGAAATTTGCACTATGCTTGGCAAAAGCTAGGAATATGTACACATGTTGCATAAATTAAATCAGTTTCAATAAAACAATTGTAACGTTTCAATTTGGACATACTTAAAACATCTAAAAATACTTGTTTATAGAGTGTAGACGTGATGTACCTTAGTTCATTAATTTCATTTATTTCAACACACATACACGAGATCACAATCAAATGAATGTCAGTTCGAAATAAAACTAAAAAACAACTACGTACAGGTGTTCAAGTTTAGAAAGAATAACACTATAGGCAATTTCTATATTAACAATGCAGTATAGACCCAAAACGTAGAAAAGTGATAAAATTAGCAGGTGTAGTGTGTTGAACAATTCGTTGAATACAGCAAATGATTTGTGTAATATAAAAAGAATAACGGACCAAACATACTCTCCCGCGGAACACCTGTCACAATAGCGGTCACTGAAACATATATGTATATGTCTAAATTACTTTAATATACACATTGGAATTCGCTAGATGAAAACGAAGCCTTCATTGTTGTGTTAAAGTTCATTCATTTCAAATTTAATTTGCGAAAATTGATGACGATCTGAAGTATTTACGTGTAAGAAATAGAATTTATCCTCCTTAGCATGTAATTTACATTTTCTTTAATATCCACCAAGCCGGCTAAACCTTTCTATGGATATCTGTTTTGACCAGGATATCTGTCTTTAAGAGCTTTCACTGTACATACTTTTTTAAAAGCGCAATTTTTTTTAGGTTACGAAAATATTTTCTTAATTTGGCAATACCAGAAAATTATTTCTACAGTGTCCTAAAATCTAAAATTACGCCAACAAAAAACGCAAAATTTAATTAAACAACAAGAACACCGCCAAAATTCATAGGTTATTTAAATTAATTATCTAGATGAAAGTCTGTAAAAATTAAGCGCGTGGCGTGGAAATTTTGGCACAAAGTGTTGTATTCATCAGAAGAGAAATACAGGTCAATGTAAAAATATCGATAAGGGGCAATGTGGGTAAGGACCTAGTTGAAAAAAAATGAAAAACCGAACGTTCATATGCGCACGTACAACTTTGATCTTCGTTAATAAAGCGAACACTTTAACAAAACAGATCAAATATCAATGGCTATAATTTGAATCGTATGTATGGATTCTTTCAGATGTACGAACAATATACATATGTACATATCTAAAGCAGATTTTAAACATCTGTTAGTTATTTACGTGTTGTAAAGAAAATACAGTAGATTTCAATTGTAACTTGTTTACATATACGAAAACTTATGAACTAACTAATCTAAACAAAGTCATACAACTCGTAAAAATACAATAGAAATACTTGAAAAAAATCTCGTTTTGACTAATCGAAGAAAAATCGAAAGAAAATTTCAACAGGTTGTTGAGTACTATCGAAGACGATCGCATTGTACACACTATGAAATAAACTCGTAATGATGTGGTGGTGCCATAAAAATTAAAAAAAAAAAAAAGGTGGGCATAAACATGAATGTGTACATATTTTTATCGAAAAAGCAAAATTTTTGTTCAAAATTCTTCTAATGTAAATGTTTTCTTAAAATCAAGATTCAATGGAACATTGAAAAGGACAATATCTGATTAAGGTAGTAATATCAGATTTTTAAGTTTATGAATAGTCACATACGATTCATACAGAAAGTTTCTTGAAATTGGTACGCAAATACTTGTCTAAAGCTTACATAGGAAATGATTATTGCTGTGGATCTAATTGTGGATGAGAAGTGCCAACAATCTGCAAGTAGTTGTAGTAAGTATCAGGTTCATAATTGTTCACTTTTAGATAAATATAATCAATGAAATGCAAGTGCGCCAATGGTTCAAATAAGACACAAATGTAAATCTTTTTAGGATTAGTCAAGTCATCTAAGATGTCGACTACTGAGAACCATAATTTTACTTCAAGGTTACCTCAATTTTTCAACGCACACAGAGGTGTTTCTGACATCACCTGAAATAGAATCTGTAGTAACGTATTACACAAAAATAGAGCATATATTGTGCTGCAGCTATTCATTTTTGCGTGTAAGAACTGCCAAGTTTAACTATGTTTTTTTTAATTTCTTGTATTTACGTCAAATAATAGATAAGCTGAAGTGCAAAACATTCATGTGTGCGTTAATGATTGAGAAATCTAATGCGTTTTTTTAGTTTGAAACCACCATTCTTGAATGGTTTGGCAAAATCGAAGTGGACGAAGAACAAGAAATTTTAAGCCACTTTGAAGGATCCCTTTGAAGGTAATTGAAAATTCTTCATATTAGATGAGGTTATAAATGAGGACAAAGAATAGAATGTATTCCAATTCGTTTTACAATAAATCAAATATTAAATATATACTAGAATGCATGTTGTTAAGTCGGACAAACGCGTTGTAGAAAGTAAGAGCTTTCAGTAAAATTATCGGACAATCAGTTTCGAAAAAGTCACAATGATCCAAGGTTTTTACTAGCTTCCAAATTCGAAATTCTATCGATGAAACCACCCTCTACGGACTTCGAAATTTTCACTCACGTTGGACTTTTCATTTTGATTGTTTTAAAATTGCTTCTTTCTGTAGCTACTGATACAATTTTTTCTTTATTTTATTTATATTATCATGAGTATTGTAACTTAGCCATAGTTTATCACTTGATGTATCGATGTGTTCACTAAGAATTTCTAAAACCAAGCCAGCAGTAAGGACGAGTAATAGACAAGATACAATATCAGGAAGAAGCACAGTAGTAACAAATATGCCTAAAAAAGAACCTACAAGTGCAGAGAAAACTAAGAAAACAGAAGATCTCCCATAGTCAAAAACTACTAAACCACTTGTAAATAAAAACAAAGTTTAAGATAAAGCTGTTGATATGGTTGATATTGATGATTCTGATGACGATCATGATTTTATTGTATCAATCAACGCCAGAAATTTTAAGCCACTTTGAAGATAATTGAAAATTCTTCATATTAGATGAGGTTATAAATGAGGACAAAGAATAGAATATATTCCAATTCGTTTTACAATAAATCAAATATTTGTTTTATTTAGCCCTAAGAAACCAAATTTATCATTATGTCACGTGTAATGATAAAAAGTGCAGGGACGAGACTTGTGATCAATTTTTTCATAATTATAGCGTTGCATGTCTATAGAACTCGAATATGGAATACATGTAATGCTAAATCATTGTATTTATGTACTGAACCTAATCAACAAATAAAAAAACAGGCCGGTTTTAGGAAGCAACTTCTGAGAGAACCAACTATGGAATTAACTATGCCGCGTATAAAACAGTATATCAATAAAAATTTGCTGGAAGAACTTCGGAAAGACTCAAGAGATTATGATAGATGAGGATCAGCCACAAGAAACACCGCTAACGCTAAGCATGCAAGATGTTAAATGTGCGAATGCAGCATAGATATAACCATTCGACCTTAGAAAATATTATATTTATTAATTTTATTAATTTATTAATTATTATAACGGGTCGATGGCCGCAGTGGTTAGGCGGCTGGCTATCGTTGTGAGAGGACGATAGGTGCCGGGGTTCAATTCTCTGGAGGGACGGTGGCATTTTTTCAGAGAGTTTAATCCCGGATCGACTTGCCAAAAATACGTTCGCAAGTAGATAGTAAATCATAATCATTAATTTAAAAATAGTTTGTAGTTCAGAAAATATCCGTACATTAGAGTTCTTGACACCAGCTTCTTCTATGATAACACTTTTTTTTTAATGTGCTGTTGATAAGTGGCGTTGTAAAATAATAAATTTGTTCTGCCTTTGTACCAAAGCTTGTAATCCCGCAAAATATAAACATTTTTCCTGTTACTTAAAATTCTGTATCAAATCATTTTCCTCCTAAATGATCTTCCAGTGCTCCAAACAAATGAAAGTCTGTGGAAGCTAAGTAGTTTCTCAATCGAATTTCATCGAAAAATTCATGATAATCTTATTCATCTGGCATCCCTTCATTTCTACCGTGTTGCTTAACGAACTTTGACAAGGATAATACAGCAATACTCGTTACTTATTTTTGGACTTGACACTAAAAACTCGACATAAGTAACACCTTAACTAAAATATGGACGCCGCAATCTTGTCAACAGACGATGCCAATTTAAAATTTTTTAGTGGAGGCGAATCCAAACGTTTCCATTGCATGCTTGTTTCTTAGACTCAGGTGTAAGGTAATGAACCCACGTTTCGTCATATGTTACAAAACGTTCTAAAAATGACTGTCCTTCCTTGTCGAATCGATTAAGGAAGCAATCAGTTTCTGAACCTCAGAAAGTTGATGTGGTACCCATTGAGCTTTTTTTAACTTATCTAAAGTTCAAGTGTTTATGGGTAATTTTTTCTATTGATTTGTGTTGCGTAAAATTTCAGCAGGTTTAATGCTTTCACTGACTATAAATGGAATAATAAAGTGCTGCTTCAAAATACAACTGACAGTGTGATCCACCATGTTTAATAATAAATAAATAGTTACTATAGCAACAAGAATACTTGATTATATGTTTGGTCTAAAGTACATTCAATATTACATGTAATAAGAAACAACTCGGTTTTGACGAAAATCTCCTTCATATTTGTATTGTGGTAAATGCAGCTACTGCTGCCACTACGATTGATCAAATCGTTCTTACTATAGTGACTATAGTTTGAAAGTTTGTTGGTTTTAAGCAACATATATCTAATCAAATGGAACATCCTTTTACATTTTTGAAATCCTCATAAAATTTCAAATTACCTTTCTGTATGCAATAATGTTTCTATCTTGCATCGTTGTTGATATACTCTTTTAGTAGAGAAATCTTTATATTTTGGCAAGTTTATTAACAAAACGTGAACCAAACTTCTCAAAAAAGGTTTTGAAACGTTATAGAGTATGACCAAACAGTCGATTCACAAAAAAAATGTCAAGTCAATTGCTCGTAGTCTGCCTGACTAGGAATTAAATACCTTAATTTCATAGAATGTATTATTTTTACAGTATTGTTTACCTTAAGCTTAGATAATGTTTCCCATTAAATAGTTAGCTATATATTCTAAAGCTATAAACCTTTCTTGAAACATTCCACACTTTGCATGATTTTTGGTAAATAACAACTCCTTAATTTTTCTCAAAGGCAATGATATCATTTGTTCTGTATTTTATCAGGCAGAATCCATTCTTTTCGATTTAATTTAAAGTATGATAACTTATTAAAACCCAAATAACTCTTTTTTTCGAAAATGTATACGCTTTCTAATACATTTAAGTATCCCGATACATTTAAATAATCCTGTATAACGAAAAGGGGTGGCCAAATAATTGAACTTTACCAAACTCCATCGACAGAGATTGAAACTTGTACAGGCTGAGTAATTTCAGCTCTACCAGACAAATAAGAATTTTCACAAAGTTTACCTAATCAGGAGTTATGTTTCTTTTTAAATCTCATCTATATAAAATTTTTATTTTTACTTTAAATGATAAATTGCTTCTGAGAAGTTTGACAGAACAGAGCACGTATTATCAAAATTTACCTCATTCTTATTTACGATAATACCATGGTAAATGGAGTTTATTTTTGGATATGTAGGTGGTCTGTTTAAATTTATATATATGTATATCGATAACACCGCGAAATACTATGGCAGAAATATTTATTGATGTCTATAAAAACGCCTCGGTTTCATCTTAGACTGTGACAGATGTTGGAAAGGCAAATCGTTGCAGAACCGCTAAAATTAAACGCTCTTACTAATCTACGAAAATTTCAATAAACAAGTTGAAATTCAAGAAATAATTATTTACTAATATATGTTAAAATAAGCTTACGGTTATGCAACAATAAACAAATCTATATACTGTAAATTGTTAAAAAATTACCCACGTTTTTTTTAAAGAAATTTCAAAATATTTTAAAAGTTAAAATTGACGTTCGACGTGGGATAACATGACAAAATGTAAAACGATTTCAAAATAACCACGACACGGTGCAAGAAAAAAAAACAAGCAACAAAGCACCATTCCAAATACTTTTAAACTAACCACCTGTTGATTAAATCCAACAAGTGGTTGAATCAAACAAGTTTTCGCTTAGCCGAAACGTATAGGATAGCTTGACGGAAGTGTCTGTAGAATTTTCTGTCGTAAAATCGCCCAAAAAAGAAGAAACAAAAAACAATTTTGCAAAATCTAATGTTACCGAAATGTAAAAATAAACCAGCTTATACATATAAGCGAAGGATTGATTTAGTAATATTACTCAGAGAACGGTAGCCGGTTGGATCCCTTTATGGAGCGATCACTATTCAAATTTTGCGAACGTAATGGCTTTATACAGGAACTAGGAGAGAAAGAGAGATGGATGTCACTTGGGAGAGAAACGGTGAAGGGAGCGCTGCGGAGGTGAAGTGGTGGGAACGCGCCGCGACGCCCTTGCACACGGCACCACCGCCGTAAACACTGCACACGATCGAGCATTAAAAGAGTGCGGAAAGCTCAGGACTGGAGCGGCCCATACATCATGAGCCTCCATATACGAAGAAAATATATACAGTTATAAACATTTTTATGAAAGTTTTATAACAGAAATATGTATATGAATTAAAATAGAAACAAATATATAAAATTAATTAGGGAAACGAAATTATGACGCTGAGAACAAAAGAAACAGTTACAATTTATTTTTAAAACACACTTTATATACAGTCTGTTTTACATATAAGAGTATAAAATCTGAGTAACACACAACTTTCTCATTTAAAATAAAATTTAAGGTAATTCAATGATAAAAGTAGTCATTAGCGTTCTACAACAAATTCTGAACTCAATTTTCACACCTATAGGATTCTCGGAATACATCAAGAATAACATACAACATGTGTTGGAATACAAACTCAAGTTTCGTACAAAGCTTTTCTAATATTTCCTTCCTAAGCGTACGAAATTAATAATTTTCTAAGAAACATTTCTAAGAAGTTTCTCTTAAAGTGTATAATTTCAATATTATTCAATATTACTTTAGTAATGTAGTGCTATGAAAGTGATGGTCACTTCTCTTCTATAAAGCTCAAGCAGACATAGGAGATATGATTTTCAAAAGTATGGATTTTTGTTCATGTCCACAGAAACCCACATTAGGAGTGGCTTGTGAGAAAATAGTGCAGAAGATAGACAACAACAAAAATCAGCACTAAGATCTACAATATGGCCATACATAACTTTTATAAGTATTTAAGCTACTATAGAGGCGGAGTCATTAAAAATGATGAGGCTACAGTGGATACAACAACATCAAAATTGCTCGATAGAACAATGGGCTAACGCTCCATGAATTGACTAAATTGAAGTTCGAGTTGTCCGTCTAATGAAGGAGAATTTTTGTGAGATGATGAAATGGAAAAATTGCTTCCCGAATGTATTGTTCCAATAATAAAACATTGAGGCGGGTCAGTTCTCGTTTGGGTCTGTTTTTCCTACTTAGAAACAGACACGTTACGGATAGAATCATGTTATTTCGAGTAGTAAACTAATTGGCCAAAATTGTGTGTTGTTTTGTGTGTGATATGCAAAAAAGATCTTAACGAACAGGAGACAAAGCCTCAACAGCATCCCAATAAGGTTGTTATGGAGCAAATTAGATATAAGAGCAAGAACTGCTTCTACTTACAGAGAACTCGTGTGCAATGTCTTGCTCAATAAGTATAATAACACATCAGTCGAAATCCTGCGAAAATTAATACAGAAAAGGAGGACGGAGGGGAGGTGGGGGTGGTATAAGCTGTTTTACACGAGAAAAGTGGTTTCGTTGATGAGAAGATAATTTTGTATATTTTTTGTAAAAACTTTAATCAGAGACGTTGTTTTTAAATTTGTTTTTTGTTTGAGTTGAATCCATATTTTTATTGATTTTCTGTATCTAATTTTCACTCTTGGCAAACTTCGATGAACGGAAGTGAATCTACCGGATGTCAACGAGATCATGTATCAGCCCGCCATTTATTTATTAGTTAAAATAAAACTTTGAAATTCGGACCGTATATATGACTGATTGGTGGGCTTCTTCAGGTGCACTCAGTTTTTCTATAGCACTTCCGGTCAAACCGCAAGTGACGCTAATTTTTTTTCTGTTCATATTCTGTTTCCTCTAAAAATTTGCCATCTAGTGCAGGTTAACTTTTGACATTTCTGTCAAAGATAGCAGTATCTGTTAAATTTATCCATTAAAGTGAAATTGCTTCGCAGCAATTGTCGAAATATAACAACCATCAAAATTGAAAACAATTAAGAAACGTGTTTTTAACATTTACACGCATTGGCGAAGCAAACATGTATTTCACGTTGAAATTACTAAAGAAAATAAGATTTTCTTTTTTCTTCATTTTCAAATGACAGGTACTCGTTTTTTGAAATAGTAACACCTATTTTTTATTACAATGCCATATTGGCATAATTTTTAGCTTTCAAATGATATAAAACATGCTGTGGTTTAGTGGTAGACAGGTAGTACAAAATATAAAATGTTTTAAAAGTAGTCTAATTCCAAAGCAACAGAACAAATACATTTCAAATGAAAAAACACAGTTTCTTTCGCCAATGCGTGTAAATGTGAAAAATACGTTTGTTAATTGTTTTCAAAGCTAACTTTGATGGTTGTTACATTTCCACAATTGCTGCAAAGCAGTTTCACTTTAATGGATAAATTTAACAGATACTCCTATCTTTGACAGAAATGTCAAAAGTTGACCTGCACTAGATGGCAAATTTTTAGAAGAAACAGAATATGAACGGAAATAATACATGTTGTATTTAAAAATTCAAAATTAACGTCACTTCCGGTTTGACCGGAAGTGCTATAGAAAAACTGAGTGCACCTGAAGAAGCCTACCAATCACTCATATATACGGTCCGAATTTCAAAGTTTTATTTTAACTAATAAATAAATGACGGGTTGGTACATGATCTCGTTGACGGTATAGGTAGTGTTGAAATAGATATTTACTAGACATAATTACGGAGCAACATCAAATGGACTTGATCTGTACACTACCTACATCTTGTTTTAAGTGTCTCTTATTGCGTTTTTTTCCGAGGACATGGTAAACATAAGGAGACAGATCTAGAAAGTATAGCAAATTTTCGAAAGTTTGCTAATGTGAATCTGTATGTGCTAATGTGTGTATGTATGTGAGAGAGAAAAAGGAACAAGGGAAATTTTGTCATTAACACAACATCCTGCAAATTGTTATGCCGGCTATTGTTGAAGTGCTGTAAAAGTTGTCATCTTTTTTTTTGCATATTTGTAAACTTTGCTGAAACGACAAGTTTACGGATAGTTGTAGGTATACCAGGATAGATTTTTAGAAAATTGATTGATCAGTCTTCAATGTTTTTTGAGATAATTGGTATGCTAGTACGAAGTATGGTACTTATGGTTTATACCCAATAAATAGAGATACGAATGATATTGCAGTGCATTAATTCACACTTCTTATTTCAAATTTTAACTCTGTACAAAAGGACAGGAAAGGATTGAAGTATTATATGGATAACACTAAAAATTCGTTTGGAAACAATTATTATAAGAGGCTATATTCAATTGTTAAGCCTTCTGCACAAATTTATGTTAACTCAGCCGAATCATTATCATCACTCTCACTTTGTTCACTGGTTACATTTCCATCCCTCCTTTGCCTGTCTTTTATATTTTGCTTAATTTGTTCCAATGTAGCACCGTGCTCCTCTATTGAATGGTCGAGCGCACTTTTATTAGAAAGCACAGCTATGCACACGATGCATTTGATGAATTGTTGATCAAAATGTTGCAAAAATACACTATTTTCAAATGTTTTAGCACATACTTTACATATTTCTATGTGACTAGCAGCATGCGTCTTCTCATCAATCAATTATCAATTATTTTCACTATTACTATCTTCACGTTTAATAAAATCTTTAATCACTGCAATTTTCATTTTGTAACGAATAGTCCTTGTCTTCAGCATCACATTGTAAGCAGATCATTTTAGATTATGGTTATGTTGTATTATTTGGGTTGCCTGAACTTGAACAAATCATAGTTAAGCGAATTTCATTTAATTCATATCCATCCGATGCATAAGTTATTAAATGGTGTTCTTGATTTATCAATTGTATCAATTGTGTATAATGATTTGATATACCTTGATTGGTGAACTCACTCTTTTACATATGTCAAGTCTCTTCTCACATTTCATTACTACCATTGTATGTATGACTTTATCTTCCAATAAAAATTTTACTAAAGCAGTTTTTAAAGCCAAATACGGCTCTGAAGCAAATCCACGCACTCTTGATCTTGAAAAAAGTGCGTCCAAGTACAACAGGATTCGACGAGAGGTTTTCACCAGGTGGTCAAAATCTTTAATGGTATCTCTGTCTATCTGTACTAGCACTCACCTCCACTAACATGGGCTAAGTAATAATAGAAACAACATGCTTATACACGATTCTTTGCTATTAATAAACACGAAGGCGACTTTAGTAAACACGGAAAATTAAAAATAACCGGGAAGATGGAATTTTCAACTTTCAAAGGGCTTATGTTAAAAAATTATATCCATTAAAGAGTTTAGTGCTGTTTAATATGCATACAGTACTCGTTATTACTCATTCATTTCTACTATGATTTGTGTACCTTTTCAAGTGTCTTTATTGATTAATATTTGCAATATCATATGTAGTAGAAATAAATTTATAATATCGCTGGAGATAGTCCTAAAAACAATATAAAACTAAATCAGAAATATCATTATTACGATAAAATCCTAACAAATCGTAACTTTATTCAAAAGCATGTATATGTTTCCATCTGGTGGAACTTACTAACAGTTACAACTTCATGATTTTACCGTGAGAGGTCGGTATATTCCCGTGTTAGATTTTGCGAGTTTTTATGTTAAAAATCAGGTCGGTTTGGCTAAAAATAATTGTTTGTTTTAGGATACCGCAGTCCTTAACTAATATTCGACGTTTTACTGCAAAATAGCTATTGTATATTTATTTTCCTAAACTTGTTTTGAACATATTTATTTATAGTTCGCAATGCAATTAAGTTGCATATTGCAATCAAATATCGTATAATTTCATTATAGGTCGTAAGGTTATTTTCAGGAAAAGGCTACTAAACGCAAAATGGATTTTATCTGATCACGTATACCGTTGGCTAATCAGTTCCGAAAATTGCACTTGTAAATTTTAAAATATTTTCTAGTTTATTAATTGTAAAAACACATTCATTTCAAACCAGAAACATAGAAAATATAAACTTAAAAGACCTACAACTAGCAGAAAACCTTATCATGATTTGCGTCCCCATTGAGCAACATTCCGAGGTCCTCACTTTTCCCCAAGACTAGATGGTACACCATTTAGCCTTCTTATCTCTTCATGAGAGTGGTTCAATCCAATCGCGTGACTGGAGATGTTAAACGTACTGCGAAGATGGTAGATCTTAGGATGACGCTGTTAAATGTCTTCTAGAATACGCTGCACTCTCACCAATGGTGGAGGTCTGTCAGGATTCAACCCCCAAGGTGTTGAATCAACAGATTCCCAGACCGATGTGCTCTTTCAAGAGTAGATCTGGTCAGCATCCTCGCGTAAGTACTCACGATTGGAATATCAAGGTCTCGGTAAATTTGCTTGTTAGTAACAAACCACTGAGCTTCGATGATCATGCGTAAAATGCGATTTTGAAGCACGTTCAACCTCTAAATTTGAGCTTTAGAGGTCATAAACCATGTCAATGAATAAGTTATTAGCGGCAAGAGAAATGTGACGTAAATGAAGAGCTTCAGTTTTGGGCTCAAACAGTTTCGTCGGAAAAGTGCTGCCAAAAGGTGAGACACGTGTCGAGAGTAACTCCAAGGTATTTAACGTTGGTCGCGTAAGAGAGCCTCTAATCACCCACGGAGGTGTTGTTTGGGAGTGGATTTCGTTTTCATGCAAAAGCGCCACTTACGTGACCATTCAGTAATATCGTCAACTGACCTATGTAGGCCTGACAAATAAGGAAGCCTTTCGCGAGTCGCACGTTGAGAAAGCGTGAGATATCGCCGGCAAAAAGAAGGAAGAGCTCTGGACCCAGCTAGGGCAATAATAATTTGCATTTTCAGAAAGCCTGCAAATAATCAGAGTTTGTAAAATTAAAAGTAATACGAGGATGCCCAAAAAACAGTAAGAGGAACCAAATATTCGCGTTTAGGATTCAAACATCTCTAGACTAATTCTCCAAAAATGTTTTCTACTTTAGTTAGACAATTTCAACAAAACATGATTTTTTAAAGTTTCAATAATTTCTTGAGGCGATCAAAATGGCTGTGTGCATACTTTTTGTTTGACATTAGAGAAGACGCAGAAGCCATGCAGCTAGAGCGGGCAATTTACTTTTGGAGAATCTTTTTAAGTGGTTTTCGGCTAATAAACTGTATTTAAATCCTACAAAAACTGTTGTACTCTTGTTTCATACTAGGCAGAGATTAATTAATTATAATTTACGGTTTACATATAATAACACTAGTTTAAATCTCGAAAAGGATGCACATTTTCTAGGAATTCATTTTACTGACACTTTGTCATGGAAACTACATTGTAATGATTTGTGTGTTAAATTAAGTAGAACTGCATACCAAATTCGAATGTTGTGTGATGTTCTAGACCTAAGCACTATTAGAATATTCTACTTTAGTTATGTACAATCAAGAATGACCTATGGTATTGTATTTTGGGGTAATTCGCCACATGCTTATCAAGTATTTTTAATTCAAAAACGTATAATTCGAAATATACTAAAAGTGAAACCAACAGAATCATGTCGACCACTATTTGCTAAATTAAATATTCTTCCCTTAGCTTGTTTATATATGTATATTAGAGGTTTGCTTATTAGTGCATAGCCGAAAATTTGAGCTAAATGCACGTCCAATTGCATGATCATTTCACGAGAGATAACTCCATGTTACCTAAGAAAAACACATTAAATTTAACAGAAGATTCTCCTGCTGTCCTTGGAATTAAGCTTTACAACAAATTGCCTGTAAATTTTACTCAGCTTTCTAGCTCCAGATTTAAAATAGAGGTTAAGAAAATGCTGCATTATTATAATTTTTATTCTGTTAGAGAATATTTTAGTATTAATTTAGATAATTCTGTATAGAATGTTTATATTATTATTACTATTATTATTATTTTTGTATGACCTGAAACTTCTGTTTCCAATAAACTATTATTATTATTATTATTAAACGGTAAATGGAGTGAATATGGGCAATAAAACATTAATTCGATTTTTTTCTACTTCAAATAATTAATTGCTTAACGTGATGTGTGAGAGCTGGGTGTCATGATGAAAAATGATCTAAGGATCACTTCTTCAATTCGCTAAAGAAATGGTTACGATATGTTAAGAGCAATCAACCCAACAAGCAATTATTTGATGGTTGTGCTTTATGGACGAACAACTCTTTCTGGATTCGGTTCATCCTGAAATACTCAAACAATAAATTCTTGCTTAATTTCTGACATGCATGAATATGTCTTAAGTTTTGTCACATGCTATGATATTGTACACAAATTTTTAAGCTTCTTGAGCAATTTCCTTGCATCAAGATAATGGTATTGAATTCAACCAAAGTTGCTTAGGCCTAACTTTTTAGGCCTCTATTAAAATCTTACTTGCTAATTGCTCTAACTATTATCACTGTTATAACCACACCAAATGTTAAATAAAAAAAAACAGTAGTGTCACATCTCAATAGCACTATCTAGTGGTCGTTTATAACAATTGAAAAAGCTTCTCTACTAATAGTTCGTGTCAGTGAACAACAAAGATGTGCAACAAACCTTCGTAATACAATATACGGCAATTTCATAACACGAAAGAAACCAGTACCGAGTTAAATGCGAATTTCTTCTCTCAAAAGCAAATTTTTATACCCAATATCTACTTATCTATTGAGTAATTGTCGAAATTAACTTACCGATTTTGAGGTATACGAGTCAGATCTTGATATCGGCGATTCCCTAGCTGGAGACTGCCTCGTCTTATTTAAAGAACCATAACCGGAAGTGCTACCACCAATATTGGTTGCTCCTGGTGAAACAGTATTTTGGAGATCAGCGAGAAGAGCATCTAGAAATAAAGAAAATCACAAAAAATGTAATTAAACTTTATTTCATGTTATTTATATTATATATCAGCCTCATTTTATGTGATACTTATTGAAATCGAGACATTATTCCAACAATTTTGATTTTACCATACATTATACCAGCCATAGCGTATACAACATGCATCTATAATTGAATGACATAAATATTTTGTAACAGACGCCTTATCTAAAGTAAATTTACGTTTTACATTGCATACATTATACAAATGATTTATTTTTTCTTTTGCTAAAAAATTACCTTCGACGCTCGAGATAAACATATTTGCTGATCGTTTGTTTAAATAATCGCTATATTCCACACATATTTTCTCGTTACAGCTATATTATCAACTGGGAAATTGTGTTAAATA
Organism: Holotrichia oblita; assembly: GCA_023690525.1. Classification (NCBI taxonomy): domain Eukaryota; kingdom Metazoa; phylum Arthropoda; class Insecta; order Coleoptera; family Scarabaeidae; genus Holotrichia; species Holotrichia oblita. The sequence continues at coordinate 114,471,844 of CM043019.1, forward strand.
TTGCATATATGTACTTCTACATATTTTGTCATATATAGCATTAACTCTCCTGAATTAAAATTACGAGTGAGAGAGGCCGCTCGTTTAGCCAGGAATAGCAAATAATTTCTTGGAAAAATAGTATCTTTCATTAAACAGAAAAATATGCCTTTAATTTTGTTTCTTGATATAAGTAATGTCTTCTCACAAATAGAAACGCAAGGTAAACATATGTAGTACTCATATGTTCCATTAAAATTTCTTGTCTTTTTAATTGTCAATCCAAGTTACTAATATAACAATGTGACGCAAATTTATAATTTTATATCGAGACTCCTTTAGTGGTGAAATTATCAATTACTGATTACGTCACATATATTCAACTTTTGTTTTTATTTTTCCAGTGAGTTCGACTCGTCTATCGTAGTGATTTATTTAACATTTTTCGTATCTTAAGTATGTAAATGATCCTAAATGTTTTTCAACCTTAGATTTATCGCTATATAGTCTAGTGATTATGTAGTTGGGTACATATTCACAAAAAATGTGATCATAATTTTATTATTTTCATTATTTTTGCTTTCTTGCATTAATTAATTATTAAAATCGACTAAAAAAAATAAGTTAGTCCTACATATTTAGGTTTAGTGTTATAATGAATGAGCGTGGATTGTTATAAAAACAATAGCATATGGTTTAGAGTTGATTTATTTAATATCTTAAGGAATAAATAAAAAATTGGGTCAGATACGTCATTAGTGAATCTTAGAAGCAAGGGGTATAAACAATAAATATTCAACACATACATAATAATGAATGGGGTCAGCCATCTTAAACTTAAAAGCTGTAAAGAATAAATTAACACAATTAGTCATGCATGTTTCACACCACAGCTGATGAATTTGAGATCCTGTCATGAACATTAAATTAATATCGACTAGAAAAATAATAGATCAAACATTTATTTTTCTTCTTACTCGCTAAGTAAATACCTACAAATGTATATATTGATGCGAGCAAATAACAATTTCTCGTCCTGCAGGATTTTTATTTATCTTCAATTAAAATTTCGCACGTTTCGCGCCATCTACAATTGTATGAACCAGGTATAATTTACTATTACATTATTTACGTATTATTGCCAACTTTGGCCTTATGCCAAAGTTTGCAGTCATTCTGTTGGCACACAATCAAGTTCTTTAACGTCACACATAATACTCGCTGTAAAAGTTGTATTTATTGAGACATTTTTACTATACTGGTTATTCGTTGGTGAATGAGGTTTAACTAGTGTTACAACACATTTAAATATTTCTCTATTATACCTTGATTGTTGAATTCAAAGACGCAATTTTTGTATTTGTATCATAACTGCATTGTTTTAGAGGCTACTTTATTCGTCACTAATGACGATTTAGTGATAAAACTTATTATTAGTTTTATCAGCAAATTCTGAATGTGATCTGTTGTAACCTGGATGAAAAATTCAATGTCGAAAACCATTCACAAATCCAAAAATATAAAAGCAAGCATGCTAACCTAATTTTCTTTGTGCAAGATATACTTCAACATAACATATAATAATAATACCTCTTTTTCCTTGGAACTGTACTTGGAATGTGCAGGAAAAAATGCCTGTAAGTAAAGTATATGACGAAACTTCCGATTAACGTATAAAACCTTAAGAAAGATATTGCGGCTGTGTTAGCACCTTCAGACAGTAACATTTCTACAAGAGAAACCTGTGCCATTTACAAAATTAAACTCGCCATTCTGTTGACAACATGTATGTATCAAAATTGCAGAGTTCTGAATCTGACATATTTCAATATTCAATCGAATTTGGATGTCAAACAAGTGCTTTACGAAGAAGAAGAGTTTACAACAATTTATTAAAAACATGATCAAAATGAACTACGCTTTAACAAAAACCAGAGGTGAAAGAATTAATCTACAAGTTTGCCACTGCTAACAAGAAAACTGATCTTGAATGATGGTATGATGACAAAATCACTAGAAAGGAGTGGATGACGGGTTTCATGATTCGCCATCTGCATGTCAATAAAAAAGCCCAGAGTAACCAGCCCAAGCAGAGCCATTAATTTCAATAGAACTAACGTGAATTGGTTCTATAAAAATGTTGAGACTGTGCATTAAAGAGTTGATCTAATACATCATCGAATTATGACAGCAGTGAATTATCAATAGTTAAAACTCCAGCAAAACTTGTTGCATCACAAGGTACCAAAAAGGTTAGAAGTGTTACTTCAGGAGAGCTGAAAACTTTACTCCACCTTCACCGCGAGTAAAATATAAGGACAGAATGGTGTATGGCGTTCTCTCTGGTTCGATTGGTGCTGCATCTGGTATTGAGTAATCAAATAAAAATACTTTTCTTTAATTTTTAAAGCATTTTACAAAATCTGTTAACAGTAATATAAATAAATTTAACTTCTCTCTCTGGCGTAGCTGTGGTCATGTTTCCGCCACATTGCATTGCTCCAATAAACATTTTAGCAAAGGTGGTGAACAAACTTATCCAAGCATATTGCTAATTCTACCAACATTACAAATGGCTTTTAAGTTACAGATATTCAACCTTTCGATAAAAATGTGTTTTCTGATGATGATTTCCTCCCGTCATACAGACTAACCAAACTCTAATCCTTGTAAATCAAACGGAAACAAAACTAAAGTGTCTCTACATCTATGCCTACCAGTAATCTCCAATGTATTACTGCCAACAACGCTATAGGATATCTTCGAAATTTCCGAAAGCTCTATCAAGAAAGAACCATCAAGAAGAGAACCATCGATTCTTGGAAGGTCGGTTTTGTTTACGAATTTAAAGAGATAGGATGTCCCTTCGCAACATGTGCGAAGGATTAGTCCGGTTAAGTAGAGTTCGCATGCGTTGCTTGTTTATACAAGAAGTAGGAGGATGTTTATAATGATAGTTTTTTTAATTTTATTTATTCATTCGGTATTCGGTTGATGATGAAAACCCATGCGTTTTCGAAACACGTGTCCCGAATAATTAATCAAAGTTGTGGTGTGAGGTGATACCGATGTTTATTGTTAAGAAAGAATATCAAAACATGAAAAACATCTGACAAAGCAATTATTGCAACGGATACTCGCAAAAAGGTAACGTAGACTTCAACTTGATAAACATTTGATTAAAAACAAGTTTCCAAAATAAGGAATACAAAATCAAAGAAGGGAAAAGATTATTAAATGCAAGACCTGTCACCTGATAGAAAAAATAAAAATGAAGGTGCCATGTCTCAGGTAGATGCAGATGATGAAGATATTCATCTCTGGTTATTATTAGTGCTGCGAATCGTAATCGGTTCTATACCAAACCGGTTTTGTGTTAAGCGATTAATCGCCATCAAACGGAAATCGTAATCGAAAAATCGGTTTCCAATCGATGATTTTTTTTTTGAATCCGCTCTGTATGGCTTTGCAATTGTTTTATTAATATTTATAATACATTCACGATGATGACTAGATAGAGAATGTAGTACGTTTTGTAAAAAAATACCGAAAATATAATGCATTCATTCATTTGTGCTTGTTATGCAAAATATATTCGTTGAGATACTAAACAGCAACACCTGTTATTTATCTATACCTCATAAAGCAGGTTGTGGTTAACGTGGATGAACAAATAAATAGCGGTAATGTGAATTAATGAAATTTAATAAAACAAGTAACAATCAGTATCCTAACTATACTATAAAGAGACAATGTAGCTGCGATTCCTTTCCGCCCGAAAAAAATATTTATATTGCGGAATCAATGTTATTGCTAAACTGGATTTATGTTTGACGATTTGTCACCATCAAAACATAAATTCTAATCGAAAAACTTAGTGTACCCATTTAAAAAACACATTTTAAAACCAATTTCAAAATCGATTTTAAACCGGTTTTGAACCGATTTTTAAAATCGATTTTTTATACCGATTTTAAAACCGGTTTCGACTCAACACGATTAATCGATTTTAATGAAACCGGTTTGAGGAGAAATCGGTTAATCGATTTGTAATATTTGGCGATTTCCGCAGCACTAGTTATTATCACCCTAGTATTTGATAAAAGTTACTTGTCATACAGATTTTTAGTTTGTTTTCTGGTTTTGTTTGGATTATGCGTACAAGATAACTGAAGATAATAAAGTAAAAAGTGTCCCAAGGTACAACGGCCTACCCTAGTGTGATAAAACACCACCTAAATGTAATGCCATATTCGAACAACTGACAGCAACAGAGTTAATAGCAATCAAATAACAATTCATTACATTAAACACACTAGGAGTTTTTTTACAAAACCTTAAGACCTTGGAATTTAAATCGTATTATCGAGCCAATACTTATATGAAACATTATGTACGAATTCTTTAAATGTATGACCCCATTTGACTTTCGGATTACCACGTCTCGTAACACTGCCAATAAAACTGGACACTCCATTCTCTAGACACAAAAGAATCCGATGATTCAGTATGACTAACACATCCACCGCAACCTGCAGTTTCAAAGGAACCCGATTATTTTTTTTTCTGAAGTAAGCGTTAACCGTATTGTGCGATAACAGATTTTCAGAAATTTATTAACTTTATCTAAAACTTATCACGTTGTTTTTTTTTATTTTTGAAGAAATAGCAAATTTCCGGAATACAATTGCCTAAATATTTATTTTAAGATATGACTATCTTATCTGAGAATGAAAACGTATAAAAATAATACAAGAATGTTAGATATACGTAGACTAAATAAAATTTGATATAAATTAATAACGTGGATGAAAAAGATTTAAAGATAGCGAAAAGGTTTTATAGTTAACGGTTTCAACGAATAGTGGGTTTTAATTGTTAACGACTGCGACATATTTCTACCAATTGTGTCTATTTCAAGATAATTTGTCTAGACAAGATAATTATTAACTTGATGAAAATATTCTATTACATCTAGGGAGTTTTCTGAAAAACTTGATTTATAAACGCTGTTCATAAATAAAGAGTACACGATAAAATGTTATGTTTACATGCTAACAAGTTTCATAATAGATACTTGATAATAAAGAAGGAATGCGAAACTTTCACTTGCACCAAACAGAATATAGGTGACATTAAAAAACGATACACCTTTAATATAATTGTGTAAACAATTTAAACAATTGAGAATTCTTTGAAACGATCTTCCATGTTAATAGCAATTATTTCACAAGATTAATGGTTCGGTGAATGCCAGAGAAGCAACATAATTTATAAAAAACATCAACCTAATTTACAGATAGGTTTGAAACCGGAAGCATCAAAAAATAAAGTAATGGGGTCAGACAAACGCAACAAGTAACTGTGTGTAATTTATATACATATATCAGTAACTCACGTGAGTAGAAATAGTTTTGGCGTGTGCTGTAATATATTAATTACACGGAACTTATAGAAGATTATATTACTCGCGAAATATTTAGTGATATAAAATTAAATTTAATATCAACTTTACATGATTTAATTTGATCATAAATTTGTATCAGCAGATAAAGGCTGTATTTCGCCATCTCCACCTCCATTAACCGAATTTTGAAATTCTTTCTGGACTAAGGTTTTGTACTCATTTTGTATCAAACATTAATAATTTTGTTCCTCGCCCGTTTATCAATTTTAGATGACGCGTAGATTGACAATTACCACGTTAATTTCAAATGGCCAGCCATTGATTATATCTCCTAAACGGGCAAGATACAAAATGTTTAATATTTCGTATAAAATAGGTACAAAATTTTAGTGTAGAAAGAATTTTAAAATACGGTAATGGATGGGGGAGGAGAGCTAAAAGGATTTGCTTAAAAGCAACTTTAATTGCTCTGAAGAAATCGCGCCAAAGACGTGTGTAGAATATAATTTTAATGCGTATAAATTTACGTCTTTAAACTTTGTTAAATTTTGGAAATACATTTTTTACTAGAGTTGAAAATCTAAAGGTCCCAGACATAAATAGAAAAACTTATAATTAAGGGTGCGATCTTCAAAAACTATATAACATTGCATTCATTCAAGCACTTCATAATTTAACAGTTATCTCTAGAACTCTTTAGGTGTTTTCCAAAAGTCCAACCTACATTTTAAATCTTGTGGGTATAGCTAGATCTCTTGGGATGCTACCTAGAACACTAATAAAAATTCTGAATTACGAAAACAAATAAATTTATTTTTCTTGGATTACGATTTTTGTTGGAAAACAAATATATGAGTTCCAGAATTTTTGTTTGTTTGTAGTACCCCCTCCTATTGCCCTCCCCCTTCCGTCCCCAAAGTTCGGATAATACCTATTGAATTGCAAAAGGTTTAGAAGATAGTTTAAAAGTTATTGCGGTTTTTCATATTTCATCTTGCGAACTGAATTGAAAAATTAAATGCTAAATTTATAGACGCGATCAATTTTGTGTATTTACGTGTTTCCAAATGTAAACGGATTCGGAAATATTGAGTTAAAATGAATCGAATTCACTTAAAGGAACTGGAATGGATTGGGTAAGCTACTCGATTATTATCTTTTTAAAAAGTAAATTCAGATCTGTTTGGCCTGAATATTTGCATCTCTAACATTTTTATAAACCATCTTATAAAGACTCAGTTAGCTTTTTCGCACAAAACGATGAAGAATAGAAGAAGTTAGTTTTTAATAAAATGTAGAGTTTACTAAAATAATAATGATATGAGTAGAGATTAACGGCTGTATAATGGAGAGTTGAAATAAAGGGCGGCAACCAAAAAATAAAAAACAGACTTTTACTCTTTTTTATGTCTGAGCTTTCGTAATCTATTCATTACTTCTTGTCTCTGGTGAAGTAATTAATAGATTACGAAAGCTCAGACATTAAAAAAGAGTAAAAGTCTGTTTTTTATTTTTTGGCTGCCGCCCATTATTCCAATAATGATATTTATATCTTCAATTTTTTGTTGTGGAGTGGTACAATTTTTATAATACTTCAACCAGTTTTCTTATACCAAAAATCAAAAACTATGGCACACCATGCCAGAAATCAAAAGGGGATGGTGCATGTTTGAGAAAGTCAATAAGTAAAAGTAGCCTGTGTATTAATCTGATTCAAAATATGTGGCGCAGTCTTAAGAATACACGCGATAGATTTAAGTAGTTATCAAAATGAACTGATACTATCAAATTTTTAAATAGCAGCAAGATAATTTAGAGTTTTAGATCGTCCAAACCTCCTCATAAATTTTAATCGCTTACATCTGAAGACGATCCAAACAAAATGTGAAAGCTAACAAGGAGATTTATTTTAACAGAAAATTGATACATATTTATTTAAGATCTCAAGACACTTTTCTAGACTAGCTTCAAATGCTAGTTTTAATAGATATCTCTAAACCTCAATTAATACTATTTCTAAATCGCTTTGTTGATGGTTAATACATAAATTCAGTTAATAACTAAATGACTCAAAGCGAATCTAATCTATGTCAATTTAGTAATCATGTACCTTCTTTTTGCCTTTGAATCTTCTCTTACCTTTACCGTATATTTGTAATTTGCGATCTTGTCTAATGAAACGAATTTCCCCTTAAGAAGATGTTTTTGCAAAATTTCTTTAGTCCTTTCCACTTTTACCATGTCTCTCTAATTCTATTTGCGTATTTTTAATTCTGAGGTTGACCTACCAAGGAAATTTTCTGTGCAGTTAACAACAAACATGTCTACATCTTCCTATATGTCTCTGAATTTTACCGATACTTTTAGCTTCCTCGATACTTTTAACTCTATCCTTTTCCCTTGTTTTAGTCGAAACAGTGTACTCTTTGTTTTTCTTAATAAATATTTTAGGAATTTTACTATTATGTAGAACTTGTTAATAAATGAATAAAGATGGTTTTTAATATATAATTCTCTACTAATGATTTTTATGCTTATTAGCTGATTATTTTACAGCGGTGCCATATATAAATAATTCTATAAATCGTTTGCTCGATTTTATTTTAATATAATTTGGAAATTGGGCTTCATACACATATTTCTGCAAATGTTTTACATCTACATATACAATTTTGTCTATTAATATTCGATATTAACTTCACAATCTCTTTTCCCGTTTACCTTGATAGAGGAATAGAGATTACTCAATTAATTTGTAGATTTAATTACTAAAATTTGCAATGAGTATTCAAAATACATCTACACATGTGTGGATGAAACCCAATTTTAAAATACTTTTTTAGTAAATTATAAAATCATTATATTATGAAAAAATTTAACTGTGGCAACATCGCCAACTGTCAAATGGTATACGTTTAGTTGCATGACATTATTTCAATTTTTAATTTCTCTTCAGTTTGTCCATTTTATTTTGTTGAACTTCAGTGTAACTGGCGATATAGGCACTGTGTTACTACAATAGTACACCTAGTTCAGCAAAGATTCTTTGAAAATCCCTTAATCTGAACGCACAATTTTGTGCATGTATCACACTGGTGACTATTTAAGAGAATTAACTCAATAAATTAAGATTTATTTTTAAGTTCTCAGTTGTAAAACCCCTAATCCGCTAACAAAATAGTAATGTGTCAATATAATCATAATTTTGTAGGTAAGTTTCATCCAAATCTGCAATATACTGAATGGAAAGAGAATATGAACACGTCAGATTTATGTTGAGCGTTTGGAGTTTTGTGGATAAAATAATGTTTCTTTTTTTGGGATTAACTTCTACATCAAGAAATCCAACGACGAATTTCTTATCTTTTAAGAGTTACATATTGATGTTGACGATGATCAAAAGCTTCGCCGAAAATAAGGTCAGATTTCTTATTTTAAAAACAACAATATAACAAATAGCTTGCGAAAGTGGCCAATTGAGACTAGGCTCGAGAAAACGTCTCTACACAATAATACAATTATTATTAGAGTAATGATTAAAAATGCAAATGACAATGCCAAACTTATCTCTATACCTGAATAAGTGTTTTGCAATCCCCAAAAGAAAGCTATTTCAGATATGATGGTATTATACTTGGCACTTTCAGTATCAATAGAACACTAAATTTGAAAAAAAAAGATATCAATCATTAAGTAGGTACTGTGAACCAGATTCTTTGTTTAAGAACGAATCAAGTCATTATAGCAATATTAATTAATAATATATTTACTAATAATTATTCATATTAATCAATTTCTCAAAAATGTATCACTGCAGATCTTTGGAATTTTTAAATTAAAGAGAATGTTAAAATATACCAGGTGTTAAGAAAGTTGAAGTTATTTCCAGTGAGATAGATATGGACCTGAATCATTCTTAACACCAAAATGCACTCCGTTAAAAATGGAAACACACACATATTGTCTTATATCATATTATAGTTAAAAGTTAGAATCCTTCAAAGTCCTTCAAGACTTTCGAGTCATTGTAAACACAATAGAGCTCTAATATGTTTAACATTGCATTAAATCTACTTGATGAAGGACCTATATACATACCTGCCTTGTACAAAAGATTTACGATGTCATTGTCTGTATCTAATAAACAAACATTGTCTGTCACTTTTGACTGTTTTAATGCGTATCAAAATTATTGTTGATAATAAGTTATATGTTACACTTCCGTGAAAAATGAGATGGCGTCATATTTCGAGACAGTAGCTTTGATAATCTGATTAGATATAGTACTTGAAATATTCATTATGATCGGAAAATCAGAATCCATAGAATTTTCGCGAAATAATAAAGTTATTTCTTGATACTAAAAGGAACAGCTGTAATAATTTATCGAAACAAAAACAGCAAAAAAAATATAATTTTTGCAAAGAGAGTCAACGAACTCAAGAAAATACATTTGCAAATAATTATATAACAAACAAACGTCATTCGCTCTTACCCAGTTCTGACAATTCACTGCAGTTATAGAAAGAACTTCTCAAATCCACTTTCGCCATGTCTAACAAGATAATACAATCACTAAGAAAACAGTCACTATAAACTATTAACTCTTTACGAAAACAAAAACCAGTATTATAATAAAAATAGCACCGATCGTCACAAAATTTACAAATGAAAAATATAAAGCTCTAGACGCGCAAGAAGTCTTGAACGATACGTTCGAAATCAGACTGTGGACTTGCAAGGTGTTTAATATTTTATGTATTATTATACAATGATTGGTCAGCGTTAACCGCAAGACAACAGTGAAAAAAAAACTTTCTGTCTTTTACTGATAAATATCACCGGAAAGTCTGATTATAATTTACAACTTGCACCGTGATCAAAACGTTCTAGAGCGCACGCATAACGTGTGGAATTCCGCGGAAGAATGACGAATACGACAACGTTGAATTTGTTATCTGTACGGGTTATTCATCGTATAAAATTTGGAAGAAAAATTGTATCATATGCGACACGCTTTATTATTTTCTCACAACAAATAAATCGTCGAGTGGGGGAAAATAAAAAGTGAAAAAGGCGTCCAATTTCCGGCGCTGTTTAAGCAGTTGACTACGCACGTGTGGTTGTTGCGTACGTCACTCACCATTCACACAATATACAATCGCGATATTAAAATGAATGTGTATGTATACTATAGAGTTCGAACGATGTGTTGTTTGTCGCCATCATCGATATACATCCAGTCCTTTTGTTACGTGTCGAGGTAACATCGTGGATAATAAAATGTGAACGTGTAAAATAATGATAAATACGTAATAAAATTGAAAGATTTTCAAAATGTCTAAAAATTTTTGTAGCCAGATAGGATTTACCATCGTTCGACCATGTTGAAGCAAAAAGCAAGTTAGTATCTATGCAAATTAAGAGATACATATAACAAGAGATTTCAGTAATATTGAGAGATAATCAAACGCTAAAAAATGCTAACACTTGCATGTATCTAAACCACAAAAAATCGAAAATCATCGTTTAACACCACTCTGGTTTTTTATCCGCTCTTAAAGTTACAGAATTTTCGATGTTCATAACATTTTTCAAAGGCTCTGACAGGTAGTTAGACGCTGGAAACATTTCAACTTATTGTTCCATCATTGTCTATAAACTATGTATAAGAAATAGAAGATCATAGTTTGACCACCCACTGGCTAATTTTAGAGTTATTGAGTCTTCATAGTTTATCAGATTTTTGAGACTTTGAGAGGTGAGAAATGGTCAACCTCAACAGTTCAGCTGGTTTCATGTGTTGAAATCATAGAAAATCGAAAATTGCAGTTTGACCATACATTGGTTAAATTTTATCCGACCTGAAAGTTATATGTATCACAGAATTTTCAAAGTTGAAAGAGTAATGGATGGACTTCATGTCTTTAAACTACAAAAAATTTAAAATCATCATGTGAGAAACTTTTAGAGGTGATCAAACACTGAAAATGCTGTAAAATGTTGTTTTATGTCTTTAAGTTACAAAACATTGAGAACTATGAAGCGCAAGTTAAACAGGCCTACTGTCCACATATTAGCATGTCTCCATGTGATGATTGTGAACTATTATACTGAAGGCAAAAGTGTCTAAGCAGCCGCCAAATTCTTTTCTCTTTATTTAAGAGGGCTTTTAATTGTTGCGTCCGTTTATTGAATTACATATTTTACTAAATAATTATTAAATAAAACAAGTATTTTAAACAATTATAAATATGTATATTCCGAAGAATTTTATTTGGAGATTCTGTTCATTGATAAAAATATTAATTGCTCTCAACGTTCTAGTGCTAAAAAGTCCTTAAATCGCTTACGACGACAACCGAAAACTTTCTGTAATAATACGCTAGTCGTAGCAATGCCGAGGTATTTTTAACCTAGACAGTTAAAATTTTTAGATAACCTGCATGGGTCTTCCACGATTCAAGGACATTTGCAGATAAACATATCTTCCGCATCATGTGCTTTATATTTAATTATTTCGTTCTCGATGATGTTTCTTTATACATTATTATTTTTGTTGTATTATAGCTTCGCGTTTTTTATTTGTGATAACAACATATGTAATAATATATTTTTTTTATTTTGTCATTAAGAAGGTAATCTTTTTCTAAATGTGAATCTAAACGGATTGAAAGGGATTGCTTTTTGAATAATATAAATATGTAGATACATAATATATAATTTTATAAGTTCTTCTTTTTTAGCCAATTGCTCTGAAACGTTTTAGATCTTTTATTAATGCGATAACTATTTGTCGGTTAAATTTTAGAAATAGTGAAGATAAGCTAAATAATAGCTTCAATTAATTATTAATTTGAACTATTAACGTTGACCACCCTAAGATGATGGAATTTTTAGCGATCCCTGAATTTTTCTTTAGCTTACCATTTTGTAACTTTGAACTATTATACTGTTTTGATTTTTCTTAGATTTTCAATGACTTTGTCAAATCTTTTATGCTCAATTAATTTGTTGAACGTTGCATTTGGTCTAATTCCAACTCTTTAAAGTAAATCAGAAGCTGCATCTAATTTTTTTTCTGTTTTATTCATTGGTTAATGTAGTAGGCTTCAGGCTTCCTGTAACACAGGACTTGAGGGGCAAGCCAATGGTTACGAAGAGTTTTCATAATACTATATCAAGGATGGATTATAGAAAAAAAGTGATTTTATTGCTCTCTTAAAACTGTAATTTATTCATTGTTTTTTTTCTATTGTTTTAGGAATTCACAAAAATAGTAGTAGTCCTATGATTCCCCACGCTCCTTCCGTAATTTTTCAAATTTTTTGGGTATCTATAAACATAGTATCTAACAAATCAAAAAAAATAATTTAATAATGGAAATTTCTTTATTAAAATTAACACTAACAATATTGTTCTCTTGAAGAACTGCGGCAACTAGCTACTTAAACGCAAGGGGAAGCTGCATGAAGAGAAAAATAAACATAATAACTGATAGTCAGGCCGCTATCAAGGCAGTTATGAATCCTCTTAGCAGGTCAAAACTGGTTAAAGACTGTAAACAGCACCTCAATAAACTGGCACAAGACAATAAGGTATCTTTGATATGGGTGCCCGGACATGAGGATATTAGAGGCAATATAATAGCCGATGAACTAGCCAAGGAGGGTTCTAGGAAACACTTCATAGGACCAGAAACCGTATGTGGAGTCACAAAGGATTGTACTAGAGGGGCGATTTGGTCTTGATTAGATAAAGAAAGAGTAAGGAAATGGAGGTCGACTGAGGGTCAACTCCATACTAAAGCGCTAATAGGGGACGGGGACGCTAAGTTCTCTGAAAGCCTAATTAGACGCAGTAAAAAACAAGTTAAGACCATCATTGGGTTGATAACTGGACACTGTCCCTTAAGGAAGCATCTATGCAAGACGGGTCGAGTGAGCGAACCGTGGTGCAGGAGATGCGAGTTACAGGAGAAAACAAGTTTATATATAATCTGCACATGTGAGGAATTGAAGGCACAAACATTTCGGAAAGGATCTACTGGAGCCTTCGAGGGTACTCAAGTTTCCAGTGGGCAAGTTACTGGACTTTATAGAGGCCAGTAAACTTCTCAACTGCAAATGAGGGCTTCAATAGGGATGGTACAAAGAGCACCCAGCTCAAGTGCCTGGACTATAGGTGTTCAACCCTAACTGAATAGATACAAAGATAGATAGATAGAACTTAAACGATTTCAACAACATTTTACAGACTGAATTAGTATCTTATTCCAATTAACTGTTTTAGCAGCAAAATCGACTCATAATACTGATTATTGTTTTAATTTGTTATAGACCATTATTTCCTGCGTTAAAGCGACTTATTTCTGAGAAATAAAAGGACAATATAAAAAAAGGGGTAAGGGATAACCGTTTCCTCCTTATTTCTCATAATGTTCCTTATCCCGTGAACTATATAATACAGACAAATAAAACATAATACTAAACAGATAAATAACAAATTACATCAATATATTATCATAAGTACAAAACAATAACATTACATAACCAGCTGAATGTACAAACAAACACGTCTAAGATAGCATATCAAAATATGTAAATTTATCTTTGCAATCATTAACTGATGATGCATGGTGGTTCACTTATCTTTTGCATTTCATAATTTTTTTTGTATGAGAAAACATTTTCAGGGATTCCAAAATTAGTTCTACGAACTTGGCTAATCTAATCTACTTTTTATTTACTCTTTTATAGGATCATCAACATCAATTATAATCCTACTATATACCGATAATTCTAGTTCATTTTATAACTTCCACAATTGTACATATGAGTACAAATGTATATAGCGATCTAAAAATAGAATATATGGATAACAATTAAAAGACAAGACCTCTGCTCCAGATAACGAAGTCAGCGAAACGCGAATGAGCTCTGCAATTTTTTTTTCTCTGGCGTTGGTTTTTTTGTTTCATAGTCTGTTTATTTCACAAAAGCCGGGGATACGATGAAAACCGAACCAGTTAGGAATGCGATGAGTATGTTAAATGTATGGTATGTACGCAGCTACTTAAATCCGGACAAGGATCAGAACGAATGTATTACTCAGCGATGACTTAATACTTAATCGATTTACTTTGTTGTTATCATCACTAAAGGCGAAATGAATTTACTGATTGGTATTTTTTTATAACTGCGTTGCCGATCCATGTGTGTAAACTAATTAAGTGGTAGTACATTATGTAATAAGGTCAAGAATTTTTCAATAGCATGCGTGTCGGATATGACGGTGATTTATAGGTAGTTTTCTGTGTTTTATAACTTTCACGACTAATTGTTTACCTAATTTAAATAATAGCGACGGCACGTTAATATACATTTTTTTCCAATAAGTATAAGTAAATTTGAAATCTTCTAAGAATATTCAAACTATTACGAAAGATCGTTTCGTCGATCATAATATTGGAAATTTTCTAATTTTGCCAATCAACAGAAAAACAAAACTTTTGGTCAACTATTAAGTAACAATGGCTCTCCGAAATACCATGTCAAGAATTGACATACAATATAAAGGAAATTCAGCAAAATGGCGAAGAAATACTCCAAAAATATCCTTTAATTCAAATAAAATATCTTATATATTATTGTTATTGTAATTAAATATTCTTGCAACGTAGCCTTGTTCAATAATAAGTTCAATACTTTAGTTAAAAGATGCAATATTACGGTGAAATAATGCCTGATTTCAAAGATACTCTAAGAAAAAAACAAAAAACTCAGCAAATCAAAAAAAATTATTGAAGAAATGTTCACCGTTCAAAAAATAATCCAACAACTTTATAATCAGTTTTATTATTATCATCAAACTCTCATAATATTTTGATTTGCTTTGCATTTGTTTTTTATTGTAGATATATAGCGATGAATCTACTAGTGCAATATGTTAGGAGAAAACGGTACTGTTCACCCTTTTTTGAGATAACACCACTATACTCACCCTCACCGTAAATTTTTACACTCTGGAGTGATGTCAAGACCGCTATTTTAGGGTCGCTACAGCACCGCTATATTTTTCTTATAGGTCTCGGTTCACTAAACTGCAAAATCGCATAATTGATTTATGGATAGATTTTCAAGATTTGAATCTTGTTTAATTTTCTCAGAGTTTCATAGTTTCAACCATATTTCGAGTTGGGAATGACCGATTTGATCGTAGAAGGTACTAATTTAAAGACGATGGAATCGCCAACAAATATTAATAACATTGTTTACAAATTGCTTTAGTAGTTTCATTACGATGAATTACAATTATTATATGAAAAGCAGAGATTTTCTCGCACAAAATGAAAATGTAAAACTTACTCTATTACCAGGAAAAAAATAAGAAATGGATAAATAAGTCGTCTTTGTTATTTCTTACGTAACGTTTGTGGTTGTATAAATGGAATAAGGTGTTTAAGAAGAAAATTCATCGATAAATACCACCGAAAGTACCAAAATTCAACATTTTTAAAATTGTGGTTCATTGTAATGAAACCACTGAAGCGATTTAGAAACAATTTATTAATATTTGTTAGCAATTTGATTGTCTTTAGTTTGGCACCTGCTACTGTCAGATTGGGTCCTAACACAAAATATGATCAAAAAAATGAAATTAACCCCAAGAAAAACAAAAAATACGAAATAAAATATTCATATCAGGAAAACCAACGTACTCACTCATAAAAAACAATACACGCGTTTTTCGAGTTTGGTCCACACAGTATATTAATAATATAATAATAATAATAATATAATATTTATTTCCAACAGGTACACGACCCAAGTACAGGAAATGCCTAACCTAATAAATTTAATAGCGAATACAGAATATATTAAGTAATAACAAATCAAATGGTGATAACCAATATAAAACTAAAAAAAATAATAATAAATATGTATGTATACAGGGTGTACCAATTATCTGAATTCGGTCTATTATATCTTACCTATTAGTTTAATTAAAAAATGTTTTAAGTAAAAGTTGTTCGGGATCAACTGCTCTATATCGTAAAATTATTTTAGTGTATACAGGGTGTTCAGTTTTGGCTGAGCGTTAAAAAATTTTCTTTTTTAAATGGAACAACCTATATATTATGACATTTTCAGATTGCCCGTTGTAAATTAAGATAGTTTTGTCTGACAAACCTAGTACTAAAAACTAACCGTTTCCGAGATATTTCAATTTTAAGAGGAAAAAGATCATTTTCATGGTAGTCTTTGAAAATTAATTCCGTCTGTACTTCTTCTTCTTTGGCATAATTATGACATTACCTTAAGTTAAACAATCCATGCCAAATATCTTCACTATTGCATACAGGGTGTTTCGAAGTTGAAAATTAATCACTGCATTTTTAATACGGTAAAACTATTTTTTTCAAATGGAACACCCTGTATATTTTTATGCCATTTAATAGTGCTTCAAGTTCCCTTTCAATCGCTTATAATATTCCCTATAGCTAAAGTTAATACTTTTTGAGATATAGGTAATTTACTATAAAATACATAAATATTTATTGATAATGGAAAGATGGTGAACAGTGCTGCGCCAACTCTAGTAATAGGTAGATATAAAACGATGTCTACTTTAATAAAAACAAAAATAAAAGATGTGTACAATTAAAAAAAGATAGTTTCTATTAAAAATTTTATAATACCAGAAGAAATATTTATTATTAATCATAATACGTATACCTAGAAATTTAAATGAATAGAACGATTGACAACCAGATTTGTGGACTGCGGCTCAGTTAAGTACAAACCACATTTGCGCAAAAAACTGTTACTATGGATGAAAATGAAGTACGGGTTTTGCAGATAGTAGTAGAACACCCCAATATTAGCCTACGAACAATGTGTAGAGATTTGGTTATTAGTGTAAGTTCTTTAAGAAGGATATTAAAACAGAATAAATATCATCCGTATAAAATGCAACTGCATCAGGAGGTGTTACCTTTAGATCATAATAGGCGAATACAATTTTGCAGAACGGTAATGGCAAAAATGAACGAAGACCCGGAATTTTTGAATAATGTGTTATGGACAGATGAAGCTAATTTGCACAATAATGGTTATGTAAACAGACACAACTACTATTATTACACAGACATGAATCCAGACATAATTTATGTAATTCGTCGCCAAAACAGATGGTCACTTAACGTGTGGGGTGGTATCATTGGCAATACTGTCGTTGGTTCACATTTCTTCGACGGACGAGGTGAAAGATACAGACATTTTTGCTCAACGAACTTGGAAATTTGCTAGAAGATGTACCACTTCTTACTAGAAGAAATATGTGGTTCTAACACGACGGTGCTCCCTGCCATAATCATGTGTTGGTACGACAATTATTAACACAAATATACGGCAATAAATGGATTGGAAGGGGTGGACCTATTGCTTGGCCAGCTAGATCTCCCCATCTTACTCCTTTAGATTTCTTTCTGTGGGGACATATAAAAAATATTGTCTATCAAGAAATACCAACTACTGTTGCTGACATGAAAGAAAGAATTATCGCCGCTTTTCGACAAGTAAATCTGGAAACACTTTTACGTGTTAAGTTGCCATTTTGGCAGCGGTTAGAACTGTGTATAAACAATGAAGGTGACCATTGTTTATAATAGATATTCATATTTACAACCCTTATTTTTGGTAAACATTTTGTTTGTACTTAATAATTTTTCTATTTCTGGTTTTATTAAAGTAGACATCGTTTTATATCTACCTATTAGTAGAGTTGGCACAGCACTGTTGACTTCATCTTACCAATATCAATAAATGTTTATGTATTTTATAGTAAATTACCTATATCTCAAAAAGTATTAACTTTAGCTATAGGGAATGTTATAAGCGATTGAAAGGGAACTTGAGGCACTATTAAATGGCATAAAAATATACAGGGTGTTCCATTTGAAAAAAACGAGTTTTACCGTATTAGAAATGCAATGATTAATTTTCAATTTCGAAACACCCTGTATGCAATACTGAAGATATTTGGCATGGATTGTTTAACTTAAGGTAATGTCATAATTATGCCAAAGAATCGTTGCAAAACAAATATTAGTACAGACGGAATTAATTTTCAAAGACAACCATAAAAATGATCTTTTTTCTCTTAAAATTGAAATATCTCGGAAACGGTTAGTTTTTAGTACTAGGTTTGTCAGACAAAACTATCTTAATTTACAACGGGCAATCTGAAAATGTCATAATATATAGGTTGTTCCATTTAAAAAAGAAAATTTTTTAACGCTCAGCCAAAACTGAACACCCTGTATACACTAAAATAATTTTACGATATAGAGCAGTTGATCCCGAACAACTTTTACTTAACACAATTTTTAATTAAACTAATAGGTAAGATATAATCGACCGAATTCAGATAATTGGCACACCCTGTATATACCAGAAAGTGAAACTACAAATCCGCAATTACAGCACATATTGAGTCAATGGATTCATAGTGTATATCACATAAATGAGATACAGCATTGTAATTAGTACACATTGTTGTAATCGGAGACTTTATTAACATATTGGTTCTATTTCTATTACAGTAAAACGTATTTTGAAAACGAGTGTAAAAGGTTGGACAATTAAAATTAATTTTCTCCACCAACGACGCACAATCAACATTATTATTTAATAGAGCATGTAGAAATTTGACACTACTTATAATTCGTCTTTTATGCAATGAAGTAAATTGTAATCTCGACAAAATAATATTGTAATCAAGACCCCTTTCGGGATATATGCCATCAATTTTGTACAATAAATATTTAAGAAACCGTCTCTGAACATTTTCTATGTTATTAATATGGACTTGATATATTGGATTCCAAACCAAAGACGCATATTCCAATTTTGATCTAATAAACGGTGTACGAAATGACTTTGCATTTACCAACATTGAGAGATAGATGGTTTCTTGTACACCAATTACTAATTGCTGATAGATCTTTCTGTAGTTCAAGACAATCTCCAATATTGTAAATATTCCTATATATTTTTAGATCATCGGCGAATATTAGATGTTCACTCCCAATAACATTAACAATGTCATTTATAAATAAAAGGAATAGAACTGGTCCAAAATTAGATCCCTGAGATAAGCCCGATGATGGGTAGAATGCTTTTGACCTTATATGTAGATATTCTATAAATTGTTCTCTTTCCAATAAATATGACCTCAACAGACTTAAAAGTGATTCAGAAACTCCAATTTCTCTTCACTCTCTCTCACTTCAATTTCGAAAGCAGTACATAGAAATCCACCTGATCAAATGCCTTTTGAAAGTCCGTATAAATAGCATCTACTTGCCATTGTTGATCTAAGGTTTCAGAAACGAATTGGGTAAAGCAGCTTAAATTTGTAAGGGTAGAACGTTTGGCCATAAAACCATGTTGACTTGGTGATATAATACATTTTGTTTGATTGTAAATGTAGCTGCATAACATAGATTCAAATACTTTCGAAAAATTACAGAGTATTGAAATAGGTCTATAATTGCGTATATCATCCGAATTTCCACTTTTTAATCCAGGGCAGATACGGGCCATCTTCCATATTTTGGGAATATCCGATAACTTCAATATTAAATTAAATATGTGGAACAAAGGCTTTACAAATATTGCTGCGCAATCCCGAATGATAAAACTGGGCACAAGATCGCCGCCGCACAAAAAGCTATCCTTCAATTTCTTCAGCTGCAGTAGAATATCATCTTCTGATATAAATGACACAGATACACAGTCAGTTGTAATAGTCTTAAGTGGTTGCGTAATGCAGTAACTATCATCTGATGGTATATAAACACTGCTGAAATAGTCCGCAAATGCATTCATGATGCTTTCAGGCGTATTAAGAACATTGTTGTCATAACACCAGGTATTTGTGTATGATTACGCTTACTACTTATGAAACGCCAGAGTTCTTGAGGATTTCTTTTTACATTATTCTCAGCATTACGAATGTAATTGATGTATGCATCATTTATAAGCGATTTACATAAGAAACGCAGTTCTTGAAAACGCTGGTAATGGAATTTGGTACCATATTTTTTATATTTTTGTCGTGCGTTATTTTTCTGCTTAAGGTATTGTATTACCTTATTGTCGTACCAAGGAGGATAGATACGTTTAGAATGGGAAAAATTCTTTAGTGGTACTGATTTATCAAAACTATCATAAATAATTGCATAAAACCTATCGATACACGTTTGTACAGAATTTAAACAATATATACATAGAAGACCAATCAACATCAAAGAATAAGCTATACATTAATTGAAAGTAGGCTTTCTTGAAATTATAGGCTTTAATATGTTGAGATTGTTGAAACTGCACATGTTTCTGTACTATAAAATCAGGTCGAATATGAAGTGCAGGATGATGCACATCTTCGGCCACTAAACAAGAATCCTCTCGTTCAACAACACAATTAATATTAGATAGTACTAAATCTAATAGTCTATTATGGATATTACGTATCTG
Organism: Holotrichia oblita; assembly: GCA_023690525.1. Taxonomy (NCBI): domain Eukaryota; kingdom Metazoa; phylum Arthropoda; class Insecta; order Coleoptera; family Scarabaeidae; genus Holotrichia; species Holotrichia oblita. Next base: position 114,492,772 of record CM043019.1, read on the forward strand.
ATTGTATTGAATTAGATCAAAGAGACTTTGAAAGTTATTTAACATAGTTGTCTTATTATCTATATAATCAAGACTATAGGCAGGAATATTAAAATCTCCCAATATAAGTAGTGTTTTATATGGTATATCATCTAAGGTTTCAAATAAAGATAAGAAGTGCTGATATTTATCAAGAGATATTGATGGTGGTACATAAACTACAAAAAGTAAAAATTGGAAGGTTTGTGACAAACGCACATTGCATGCAACAATATCTATATCTGGTATATCGTCTTTGAGAGATTGTAGGTTTATTTCACTCGCAGAGATAACGTTATTAATAGCCAACAATACACCACCTCCTCTTGTTTTTTCGATGGCCTGAAAGTTTCTATCACTTCTAAATACGGTGTAGTGGTTAGGAAGTAGCTCACAACTAGAAATTTCTTCAGATAACCATGTTTCCGTTAAACAGATGAAATCAAAGTTACAGGCTGCTACATTATAAAATGTATTAACTTTTGAGTTTAGACCTCTGACATTTTGATAAAATATGGAGGCATTCTTGAGCTTGGGTCGGTCATCTAGTTTAAATTTATGATTCTTGGAATACCCCGTATGTATTTAATTCGCAAATTGATTTCACCAGCAGCAATTCTTCTTCTCATTTCCTCTTGGAGCTCTTTGTACATCTGAGACTGCCTAGGTGTTTTATCATATGAGACAAATACGTTATTGTATTTTTGTATGCTTCGCAGTTTTTTGGAATCACGTATTAATGAATGAACCATAGATTCATTTTCTAATGTATCCTTAACTGGTCTTGGTTTTCCAGTTGGGGAATTATTGTAGCGTCCCAATCTACGAAGTCTAATATTGCCAGTTTCAATAGAAGGTTGAATAGATTTAAGGATTAACGATACTTCAACGTTTTCCGCTGCTGCATTTGCATTGTTGATGCAAGTTGATACCTGCCCAGGTACCCCAAACATGACAACATTGCATTTCCGAATCTGTCTCTCATTTATTTCATCCACTACTTCCTCAAAATTAAGTTCAGGCTTATGGTTTTTTAATTGTGCATCCATATCTTTTTTAAATGCTGTCAATTTTTCGTTGCATTCCTTTTTTAAGGATTCATATCAGTATCAATTAAGGATTTCATATCGCTAAATTGTGACATATTTAAATTGCAGACATTGCACAGAATTTTTATGCAACGTGACTTTGCTCTCGTAACAATAACATCTCCCTCAGATAAACCAGCGCAGGCAGCATGTACAAATCCATGACAGGCATCGCACTGTATAGTTGAGCTGTTAGTTTTAATTGATGAATTACAATTCTTGTAAGTACTCATCTTTTACGAAAAGTTATATTTCTTACAGAAGAACAAGGGGAAATAAAGTAAATCAAATATGTAGGAAATTCAACAGGGACACACGCTTCACGCTGTACTGCCCGTCACAGCGACTTAACAATTAACAAATAGAGAAAAGATGGGCAACGGATAGGAAATATAATTATTAAACACAGGATGAAATTGAAATTTTACATACATACATTTGACATTTAAATTTGTAAATCGCTGTATACACTTACACAGAGAAACATGGCAAAGAAAGCAGAGAAGAAAAACATTAGGATTATAGACCGAAAATATCGATATTAAACTTCCAATGTACTTACACGTAAATTATAGCAAGTTAGAAGTACAAAATCTTGATAAGAATACCATATATGAAGACCATCCAGTTTGTAAAATGGCTGTAAACCAGTATTACTATTTGTCTCAATTCTCAAAAGCTTACTGACTAAGATATTTAAAATAAACCGTTTCACTCTTACCACAAGTACCACCAGTTACTATAAAACATGGATACGCATAACAGTTTGCAATTTTGTGATTGGCTAAGGGAACAAATCAACAGAATCCGATTTTTTTTTCAATGTTTTATTCAGGGATGAATCATCATTTTCGAATATATAGAGGCCAACCCACATAATTATCGCCATTATGCAGATGAAAGACCCAGGTCATTACGGGTGGGGATAATCAACATCATTTTAAAGTAAACGTGTGGACTGAAATGTATAAAAAAATATATTGGACCACGTTTCTTCGAAATGAATTGTATTGAAGATATTTATTTAAATTTTCTACACAAACAGTTACATATGATGCCAATAAATATTCCTGCATCTCTACTGATGGATATTGGTTTCAACGTGAGGTTGCTCCTTCGCATTATTGGTGATCTTGTTCGTGAACTTAGTATTTATTCTTCAGAATAATTATTATTTTAGGTTAGAAAACATTTAAATGCTAAATATCCTAACAAATGTTTAAATAGGGACGATTTAGTTCCATGACCCGCACAATCTTCGAATCTAACGTGCTTAGATTTCTGTTTGTGGGGTCATACAGCGTAGGTAGTAACATCAACATTATAGATGTGATTCAAATAATTAAGAATGCGTTCTTATCAATAATCAACTAATCAATAAAATTTCAGAAAATGGAACAAAATTTCTTAAAATAGATTATATTATGGAAAGGAAAGAACTGTGAATATTTTTAACAATCTCATTAGGTTTTTGTTGTATTTTAAAGTGGAGTGAAGAAGTGACGCCTTTTTTTACCATAATACTTCATCGCGCTTTTACTGAACTTATGTATAAGGAATGCTATAGAAAAGTTGTAAAATCTTGTAGAGTATTTCATTTGAATTAACGTTAAATTATTAAATTAAATTTTTAGTTTTGCATCAGCAAATTTGACAAGATTTTGCCTGTGTGAGTTTCAAACATGGTATTTTGAAGAACTTAAAAATATTTTTTCTTTTGTTAGGGGTATTCAGAAAATTTTCGATATTTTCACAAAATTTAAGCGAAAAAACAAAGCAAGCTAAATATCATAAAAATCGAGTGAGTACCTTAATGAGATATCATTTGCTTTTCAGGTAGATTGAAAATAAATGATAAACAATATAGATTGAAGAAAATAAAGTTCGTTGTAGGTCTTGAGAAAGTGTTAAGAACTGATTGGTAAGATCACCTATCACTTTCAGTACCTACTTCAGAGAAATTTTATCAACATTGAACCCCACATCTTATCAATGTACAACTATCGCTTTTCCATACCTGTCTACAGTAAGTGAGCCCTTACCTGAATGTTCACAAGTACGTTCGATTAGCACACACAAAGCTATTGTGGTTACTAGATCGAAAACTCTGGTGCTGTATACAACAATAAATGTCAATACACACTTACTTGATATGAATGTCAGGTAAAAACGACTACTGTTTACTGGTATCGCAATGAAATAGTAGCACGCTGACAGCTAAAATCTTTGTTAAGTTTCTAGTAAACTATCGTAATACGTGCTTGGTTTAATTCAAAGCTTGACATAATATAATATACATGTATAAGTACACACACATAAATCGTATGTGTAAATTGTAAATACATAACATATCCATACATACTAAATACATATGTATATAGGTGTGCTATGTTTGCTTATATTTATGGGGATACGTGATTTATATTCAATTTAAATAGTGAATCATGTGAAAATGAGGATATTGATATTATCAAAAGTAAATACAGTTATATCTTGTATCTATGTACGAGTATGCTAAAGGGTTTAAATTGGCAATGTATTACACTAATCATAGTCGAAGTAAAGTATTATAGTATTCGAGTAATTTACATTGCAAATCCATGAAAATTTATAGAGGTTTGCTTATCTACTAACCAACGCGCGTAATGTGAAAACCATTGACGGTGTGACAAATTACAATATGGTTTTATTTCAAGGCCATTTACATAGTTAAATTACGTCAAAACAAAACTTGTAGTAAGCTTGACAATTAAGATCCGTTCTGATCAGATGAAATAGTTACAACAAAAATTTCATAAATGTGTAGCGAAATTATCGTCTTGTATCGTTGATGCGTAGATTTGTAAACCATTAAACAGTATGGCTACAGTAATTATTGTAGTTGTTAATGATTTTAAAGAGCAGAGTGCGTTGAAGCTATTACGGTACAATTTCCACGAGTCAATAAACATTTCTACGGCAATCAATTTCTTTTATTATCCACACAGTTCTTTCTATAGATATACAGAAACGATTTCTTAGAGGACTTTATAGAGTGTACTACTTTTGATGGTGTTGATCATTTTCTTATAGCACGGAGCTTCACATGGCCAGAATTCAACTGTTATTTAGATATTATAAAACAATCCGTAGATTGTTTAACAGTTGTTTCAGTTCGCTGGCTTTCTTTTCCTACTACAGTTGGTCTCTAGTTCAAATAAAATAAGACGTAATAGAAGAAAAAATAACCTAGTTAAAACTTATAATTTATAAACAATTTTATATTATTATTATATATTATTAATTAAACTGGCTAATAGACAAGCGATGCGTTGAATGTAGACATATGCGTGCATATACAGATTGTTTGTTTAAGCTTGGCCACCAACCATATCTTGGCAACTATTCATCTTACAATCTTGATAATAAAAGACATATTCAAGATTTCAAAGAAAGCAGGAGAAAAGTAACAGGAAAATACTCAGAAGATTCACACAACTGTTCCAACTGATCCAACAATTTTAATGCAACTTACATACAAATTTAGGGGGAGCAGATATAATTGCGTAGAAAACCAATCACAACTTTAGGCTACTTAAACAGAGAATTTAAGTGTATTTAGTAGAGAATTGTATACTTGTTCCAAAGAATAAGATGGGGTTGGTTTGTAAAAGAGTGACTAAACAATGTGGAGTTTGTTCTTAGTAAAAATTAGAAATTATATTTACAGCATTTGTGACTCTTTAATCATACTTTTACGTATAGGCAGCTGTTTATCTACGAGACTATGCGAATAAATTTCCTCTTCCAATTCGTCGATTAGGGAATTATTAATGTAAATGAGCTTGAACATTTTGAAACCACATCCTCGCTTTCGTTTCTAATAGCACCTTTTCCAATTGTGCCAGAATATTATTTTTAAATAAATTTAAGTAATTTCTGTTATTAGGTGTTAATCGAATATAAAAGCTCCAGTAACATCCGTGATATGAAGGCACCACCTACTTATTTTGCCTCATCACTTCATAAAATTGTGAGCGAAAAATTGGAATTGTTTTACAGCATTTAGAAATGCTTGATACACTTCGAGTGGAACCAGTTGACCAGTTATCCACGAATACTTTATATTATTTTTTTATTGGTGCATTTTAAAATAAATAATTGGTTTGAATATTGCAAATAGAAATACGAACTGATCATGTACATTTTTTGTGATGTGATTGGACATTAGTACACCATTGACTGCCGTGGAAATGAGTAAATTCAAATTAATTTGTAAACAATCTGATTTAAAAACCGAGGATCTAATATTTCAAACAATATCAATTTCACTTCATTTGAAGTAAGACTTTTTTAAATAAAATTATTATAAAATATCTCATTGACACATTATATTGTATTTGTAAAAGCTTGTTTTGTCAGTTCAATTAATAAGTTGACATTTATACTCGACTTATTTTTGAATTGTTGACGTTGTTCCTAGAATAACTTTACACGTGCGGTTTTTAATGATCGATTTATGCACGCGTTTGCATGCCTTAAACAAGCAAAATGGTTTACCAATAAAAAAAATTATTTCTTGTAGAGTAGTCCGTTACAATCCAATCATCATGTATAGACAAACATTCTTCAAGTAATGGATTACTTTTGAGTTTTCGGTGATAAATGTGTAATGCGGGCTTTGGTTGTAACATTTGGTTATCATTGTCTTCGCTTCGATTAGGTGCCATTTGTTTAGTGAACACAAAACAATATTTTTATAGTTTATTTTTAGATATCGATATGCCGCGCTTTAGTTTTAAGTTTGTTATGGGATGCTATAGAATAATCTGCTCACTTTAATTGTTGTCTTCATTGCTGATAATTTTCTAGTTCATGCCCTTTCGCGTCATATTGGACAGGAAAAAATTGCGAAACGAATTCAGATTTTTGATAACCTTTGGATTATTATATATGAAGGTCGATTGTCTTCCAAGCTTACCGATCACAAGCGATTTTCAGTTTTCTAAACCACACATATGGAGTCATACAATAACAGTAATCCTTCTCCTCACAATCATGCTCATTAACGTCGGCACTGATACCACACATAACTTTTTGAAGAATGCCATGCGTTTTCTAAATTTATTGAGCTAACCTACACTAGCCATGAAATTGTATGTCCCAAAGATTTGGCTAAACAAAAATCCTTTTTTCTTATAAGTAGCTTAGAATTTTCAATATTTCTATCGCGAACAACTTCACCCATTCTAGAACAGCTTCGTGAATGTCTTCATAGCTGCAGGTTTTGACACGCTTCCAACCATCTTCTTTCTGAATATTATTTTCATATACCATTGCATATACATTTTTCCAAACAAATCTTCTCTGTGGTGATGGAAAGTACGAAGAGGTACAAAATATAAGAAAGAGTACCTAAATACAAATGTCTGTAATACAAAAATGTGACTTACAGGAATTCACTAGCTTCAACATTTTCCAAATTTTCTTGGACTTATAAAATCAATCAATTCAATAAGGTAAAATGCCAACCTGACGCGAGTACTGAAACATTGGAGATATAGAAAAATCCGTCTTATAGAAGGTCTAATTATGGAGATTCGACTGTGCTTTCTGAAGTTTAATGGTGTTTTCCCAAAAGGTCTTTAGCAATTTTCCGTTTTCACCACTCTTACTGATCTGATTTTGATAAACGCCATAATATTACATAATACATGAAAATACTTTATTTGACACATTTGATTTGTTTTACATATGAAACTATGAAATCATCATCACTCTGTATTGAAATGTTCATCATTCCTTTGTTTAAACTACATACATAGCTTAGATCGATATTAATCAATTCATCATTTTAGACTATAGTCAAATTGTTTACATTTGCATAGCATTCCGGCAAACATACATAAAAATGAAAGGAATGGAGTGTTATTAATACCTACACAATGTTTATTTATGAAATGGCGAATCCAAATAGGAAATACCAGTTTTTCATATACTGTTTCCTATTAACTGCGCGGACAAAATATATGAGAAAATATAAAAATTGTTGATTAAAAGAACAAGTTGGCGGTGTGCAAAACCTAACACATAGACACTAGTTTTAATTTTAGATTTTTTACGGATGTAAAGGAAATGTTAACATAACGAGCAATATTGTTATGACTACATATCACATGCATATTCTCATTAGTTATATTGATTTCAAATATCGATTTTCATTACTTTATTAATCGCATTGAGAATATTTGCAACTTAATATCTTTACTTACTTAGATATTGTTCCCATTCTCTCAAATTTCTGAATTTCATTTTCCTGTAAGACCTGTTCAGAGTAGTTGGAGGTGATGGGTCAAAAGTAACCGTTTTGGGGCTCGGCGTACGCATGCGCATCTTGGTCGTCATCTTGGACAAAACACACGGAAATTACAAACAACGTAAATAAAAACAAGATAACACGCGACCGATTGGAAACGTCAAAAAAGAGCTACCGTCCGGTAGCTGGTATTGGCGCGGTAATGCTTCGAATACACGATTCTTGCGACGACGAGGAGCGCGTTATTCAAAGAGCGGCAAACGGATAGTTAACGATCCGTGTTAAATCGCAATTACATTTAGGGTGTAACACAAAATACGATACAATAAGTTCGACGCAGTAGTAATTGTTTTGAATGTCAGACGAGACAATCGAGAATAAAAGAGTAGAAAGAAAACAAAAGAAGACAATCGGGATGAAATGAGATGATGAAGGGATCCCGCATCTATGACTAAACTATACGTTTTTACGCCCGTGTTTTGGCAAGCCTGGACACCACTAAAAATAGATACCACTTGCTGAATCGCATCCACGACTCCACCTTAACCTTACGTAAAGTTTTATAATACTCATACGTAACATATGCTGTTCATCGACGAGGTTCGTTTTTCTGTGAATGTTTCAGAAGAGAATAGTAAAAAAAAAGTTGAAAATAATCAATAATTTTTCCTCCCGGTTCAAAATGCGCAATTACTTAGCGTTATAGTGGAGTGATCTGAAAAATTCAAGGACAAAAATAACAACAGTATTTAAATTAGTGTGAGCAAATTGTTTTTTCCAATTAGATTAGATCGTTCAACTAATTGTATAAGTACGAAACAACTCGCATAATAATTGACATATAATACCTCGCCTGAATTTTATTTGCTTCCTAGTCTTCGGGTGTACCGGGACTCAGTTCTGAATCGGCTTTTTTAAACTACTCGACAAATTTAATGTAAAACAACAATATCTTAAGGTCGGTCCACAGGCGCAAATTATAATGCTAAAGCATGAATTATTATTATTTTTGGAAAACTGAAAGTCTGAAAGGTATTGTTCTAGTTATTCTCAACATTGTTTGAAGAAGTTTTCTAGTAATTCTTCATAATATAATTGAGAAAAACCAAATTGCCCTGACATTATTTTTTTTAAACTCAAAATTTTGAGCATTGATTAAGGTTTTTTCTAAAACGTTGTGCTCTATATTATTGTAAAAATTTAGTCTTCAATCACGCATCATTCAAGAAATAATTAATAAAATTTTTTTCTTAAATTGAACTTTTGAAAGTTCTACATCAGTATCCAAAATTGTAGACTTCTTAGGTTCATATTTACAGTTCGTGCTTGAGGTTGTGCCGATGTTTGAGCACGCAATTTTAACGTAAATGTCGTTGCAAATGTGTTAAAGTCGCATGCTCAAGCATCGACACAACCTCAGCCACGAACTATAAATATGACCCTAGAAATCTTATAGTTCTAGGATCAATTTTTAGAGAATAAAATACATATAGGTATTTATACATTGATAAAATTGACAGAGCTGATTTTTCTGAAAAAAAAACTATGAAAAATTAAATCGATAAGTAATCAAATGAAAAAATAGAGGACCACAATTATTGGAGTCAAACAAGTAATTGAGGGAGTAAATTAATTTTCTATGTAAAACTTGCGATGATCAACATTACCTAGAACAACTTTCAAGAATTCGATTTCAAAAAAAGCGTTAGAGGGAGGGAGGGGGTTCATTTTTCTCAATTATTTTATGAAGTGTGCATGTTAGAAGGCTAAAACTTTTAAGCAATATAGAATAAATCTAGAACTTGAAAAACACCTCGTAAGTGCAACTTGCAAACAATAAAAACACGCAAAAAAATTTAAATAAAATAAAAAAAATATATCCCACTAACTCTAGCTTCAACTTATTTTCGGAAAGTTACAAAAATTGTTAAAGAATTGATTTTTCTGAAAAATAAACAAATGACAAATTAAATCAATGGAAAACTAATTAAGTGAAAAAGCAGTTCAGTTAAAATCTAATGAAATATATAAAGGCTTTTGCAATTAAAAATAAACACTTAGTTTATTTTTATAACAATACTTCGATTTTCACAAGAGGGGTTGGGGCTGGTTAAACTCAATTCTCAATTATTAAACTTTGAAACAATATAAAACAACCTTAAAACAATCTGGAACAACTTCCAAACGTTCAATTTTCAAAAAAGAAAAGGCAGGGGCCAATAGAATTTTATTTTTCTCAATAATATTGAGAAAAACAAACTAACTAATTTAATTAAACTAAAACTTTGGAATGATGTTGAGAATAACTGGAAGACTCTTCATCATTTTCTTTCTCCAAAAATGAGGAACTAGCGAAATTTTATTTTATATCATATTTTGAACTATTATATAGTTTTGATTCCCAACAACTTAGAACAACTCTTAACATTTCGAATTTTCAAAAAGGGTGAGGGGGATTTACGCAGTACTGATGATGATGGAAATAATTTTTTTTTTCGTAAAAATATATTTAAAATAAAAAATAATTAAGCTTAAAAATGTTATCGATACACACTCAATGACATTCGATTCTACAAATTTGATTTTATTTGAAAAAAAAAACATTTAAAACATCGCTTTCAAAAATGTCACACTAAGGTTTGCAATAGAAATGATTACGTAATACAAACTTTTACTCTATTCTTTGACCTGGAGCAGAAGTCTGAAACATCTTCGATATTTGTTACTTACTATAAAAAGTTAACAAACCTACAATTTTTTTATTGAAGAAGGAATAGATCATAAATTTTAAAACAATGTACATACTATGTAATTGCATTTAATTAATTTCCACAGAAGTACCTACATCGTACCTTTGGAAAATTTTTGAATTTACCTACTAAAAAAGTCCAAAACATACTTTCATTAGGTACCTACAACGTTCGAATAGTTCCGGGATATACATATGTTATGTATGATATAAATTAAGATTTACTAGTACTTCGCGCATATGCGAAAACTTATTTCAAAAATAACGACGAACGAACTCGACCACTTGCGTCAACAAACTATGGCAAAATCTAATTAAAACAAACAAGCTACCGTTGAGCGATGGAAATAACATTCATTGGAAAAATATTAGAGCTGATAAATTTCCTTGGTAAGGCAGAACTAATATATGGGGCAATTCTATATTTCATACGTTTGTGTACTACTTTATCGACTTATGTAAGCATTCTTGAAGAAACAATAATGCCGAGAAGTTAAAAAAATCTTAGCTTTAATTTATTGAACGAAACGAATTTTAATAGTATACCCGCACTAATTATTTATTTATGGCACTGACTTTTTAACGTGTAATTTAAGTTTTTGAAAGTGTTTCTTTTGAAATCAATGAGAACTAGCGAAGTCACGCGTATAATTGCCAAATAAAAAAGATTTAAATTATGGCAATTAATCTGAAAAAAACATAAAAGCGATTTGGCATTTTCGTAAAGAATTTTAAAATTAAACTGTGTGTGTTTATCTTTCGCCAAATGATTTTACTGATTAATGATAATACTAATGCAGCTTTCTTACACGAAATTAGAATCATTTTAGATGGATTCCGCAATACAGTGAATGCAGGAAATTTTGTGACACACAGTCGACCAAAGGAAGCAACATTTTTCGGAAAAGTATGTGAGGATATAGACTTGAAAGATAAAGAAAAATAAATTTTTGAATCGGTATGGGATACTTCTCTTCAAAATAAAGACCATAATATATAAACAAAAATATATTTTGCTACCACTACTTTGCGTAAAATTTTTAAATAAATCAATGGTTTAAATTTATTTTTATAGAAACCAGAAGAATTGTCCCAACAACTGCTTGCTTCAACTTAAAGGATTGTTCTTACAGCTGCACATTCATTCTTGCCAAACATTGATCAGGTTATCATCTGATAAGAGAAATGCCTTCAAAATGATTGAATGATGATGAAGAAAAGATTCTCAACAAAAAAACTTGAAATTTTCTGTCCATTTCCGATTCGTTTGTGCAAATTTTTATTTACACAAGACAACTAAACTACCATCTTGTAATAAGTGATAAATGAGCACTCATCTTAGTACTTCCTTAATTGGTTCGTGTTTTTTTTTTAAACAAGGGAATACATTTCGAAAAGTTGCTAAAATAAAAAGTCGTCTTGTGACAATATAATGGAATAAAAATATGTATAGGAGTAAAACTTTACACAATTCAGAATAAATGAACTTTTGACATGATAATTTTGATTCTTATCAAAATTACCTATAGTTAAGAGGGGATACTTTTTTTGTTATGATAGTAACAGCTTTCAGAAGAAACCTACAAAACTAACAAAATTTCAGACGGAAGATGGGGGCCAGTTAAACTTCGTTTTTCTACATTATTTTGCACAATGTACCAGTGTGTGCAGTAAGCGGAAACTTTGAGACAATACAGAACAAACTTAGAACAATCTGGAATAGTCCTCATTTTTCCATTTTCAAAGAAAAAAGTGGAAAAATGAGTGGAGGCGGGAGTTGACTTCATATAAGAAAAAAATATTTTTTCTGAATATTATTTCATACAGGATACGAGGTAGAACGCTAGAACTTTGCAAAAATATAGAAGAAACTGAAACAGCCTTTCAAATTTCAAAACAGTAAGGCCTATCTTTCCATAGGCAACATTATCGAAATTAATTCAAAAAGGTAAAAGTCCTAAATTTTGGAACAATGTTCAAAACACTTACAGCAACCTGGAATAAAATAGATCGATTTTTGGTTTAGCAAACGACGAGGAAATTATTAAGTAAAAAGGATTAACATCAGGATTAGGATTAACATCACCAACGACATTTTAAAAACAACAAGCACCGAACATAAAAAGGAGAATAAGGCATTACAAAGGATACATAGAAGGTCGCACAAAAGTCAGAAGTCCAAAAACCCGACATTTTTAAAATATTATGAAGAATCTAATCCTTGAAATAATTCAAAGAGACGAGAGGGTGGAACTGGTGGGTTCATGTTCAATTAATGGAGAATAATCCACCGATCAGCCAAGTATAGGATTCCAAAACGCAAACGAAAGCGAAAAACGTAGACTATACAAGACTCGAGCTAATTGTGTCTGTAAAATATGGCGAACTAACAAAGTAGGTAAGAATAAACAAAATAGAATGACCAGACTTCCTATACAATCAACTTGACTCGCGGACTATTTTATCTAATTATAAGCTGTAGGCAAGTTGGTTAAAATTAAAGATACCATTTAGGATAATAGTAATAGTGTTAATTAATGACTTTATTACCCAACTTTGAAACTAGTTATGTTATTCTTTTAAGAGTTTTCGTTCAATTTGTCACTGAGGTTAAAAGATCAAATGGTTGGATCCATTAGATTGGTCGAATTTAAAGAACAAATCCTCGTATTAACAAATGCGATGCAAATTCCATTTGCCGCTCAATAGAAAACCGCACAAGAATTCGCGTAAAATTGACTTACACAAGTATTTCGAGAATACTCTAAAACCACGTTCATCTATGTATTTCGCACGTCAGGTTATAACTGAAAAGATTTCCAGTATATACGTCTGTTTTCCACGACAACGAAGGACGACTCCCACAGAACTCACCAAATAATTACTATCGATTAATTGTACGGTAATAAAAACGAAGACAATTACATTAAATTGCACTCAGCGTCTCCTCCCAAGACCAAATAAAAAGTTTATCTGAGAAATATTGTGTGCAAGAGCGTAATTCGACAGCGACAAAATTATAAAAGTTAAAATAATTGACGTTTACCTTTTAGAGAAATAGAAGAGAAGTAAATAAATACGTGGATGTATTCATATATGGATCTCCGGTACTTTATAGAACGCATAATAAAAAAATAATCGCCTACATGAAGAATTATGTAACATTACACATTATGAAAATCCAAGTTCATTATTTTGTGTATGCGTATAATGTTCGAAATATGCGCAGGTGATTAAATACATTAGCATATGCCAACGAACAATTAGGAGTCTAAAGAGACAAGTGCAAGTGTAACAAATACGTTTTTGGTTTGTATTATACTATATGCTACTTGTATACATACATACATAAGTTATGTAATCCTTGGATTTGAATCATCAAGATTAATTCCAGCGGAAATCATTATCAATCACGTATTGTATAAATAGAAGCTTATAAATCTGAGGTTTGTTAGAATTGGTTTTATAAGTTAAGTGACAGTTGTTTGATTTCAAAGTCATTGCCGGAATTTTTGTGTGTTATGATGGTTTATACTGTTATGGATATGAGAGGCAATATTAAACTCACATCACCAAACGCAAATAAACCACTATAAAAAATGCTCTGCATTTCAAAATAACTAAACAAATACGCTCACATAAATCTAAAAAATAGATATTTTATTTATTTATTTATTTGTATAATCTCCAATCTTTTATGCAGGTAAGACTTAAACAAGTTTATCCGACGATTCTTCGAGAAGACACTCATGAGAAACAAACAGGCAAAAAATTGCGCAATTCTACAAAAATCAATAAAGAGGACTAAATACCAGACTACCATGAAGATACTTCAATTAGAGTGACCCAGATTTCGCAAGTACTGGTTACTAATATCTGTTTTTTTTTCTGATTTTTAGGTAATTCTACAATGAGGATTCACCAAAAGACTTCACACAACCAAACAGCCTTGAGTCATCCTTAAACCACATACATCCTTAAACCACCAAGAAGGCATACAAAATCCAAAAGGAACTGAAACTGTACTGCATTATTTTTAACAAATTTGTCATTCATTGACTCTGTGGTAGAGATGCCTCGGGTTACTGCAGATACTGTTGCTACAAAATTTTGCTCTATCTGTCTCACCGGGTCGTGTATTAATCTCGAATGGTTCATTTCACCATATGCCGAATGCCACATACTATCACATAGTTTTTATATTCTTATTTCTTCACTTTTCTAAAACCTTTATGTCTAGATGATTTTTGTGCAAACGGAGAATTTGTTTCGCCAAATGACATATCGCTCCGAGAAGCATAGAAGGTATCTCGTCGTTTCTTGTCGTTTGGCTTTAACGATTTTCTTTAACATTTCACCGTTGTGTTGGTGCCCCTCTTAATTCCCACGAGATATTCAAAGTTACCTGCTTTTTAAGTCTCTTTCTCCATATCTGCTGTCTATTTATTCTAACCGTGAACTAATTCTGAATAACTGCATGAATGAACATATGCGTCACCGATAAACTTTTTTAATGTTTGCAAATTACTCGTACTAATTCGTGTCCTTTATATTGATTATATAACTCATTTGAAATTAAGCCAATAGCAATTACTAATTTTACATAGTTACCATGTATTGATAAGTGAATATACTCTTGACGACGTAATATAATCGTTTTGGTGTTTCGCTTCCTCCAACAATATGACTTTTGTCATGGTAACAAGTGTTTTGAAGTTTGTTGATAAACGTCAAAAATATATTCAGCAATTTTCATAATGTTTTTTTCGACATGCAACGCTTTGGTATAAGCTCGGGGACCGAAATAGATAAAGAAATTGAAGAGTTGACACCGCAAAATATCGTTAAAACACATAAATATGTTTTTTCACCGAATTTTGTGAACAGCGAAATTACATAAACTTTGTGCTCAAACTTCTGTCGAACAATTAGCAAGTATTTTGAATTTTGTTAGTTAATTCTTTATATAATCGTAACGAATACCACTCGAGCAAACGAAAATAATCATTATATAGCCTCTTCACTCGACGTATATCCTTAAAACACCACTCGAGCTACGCTCTCGTGGTGTTTCGCAGAATACGTCTCGTGACTCAGAAATATAATCGATTGTTTTCTATGCTCTTGAGATATTATAACTGATAATAAATCACCACCCTTCAATTTAATTTGATCAATATTTCCTATAGATACCATCTACCAGATCAGAACCATCATCCATTAATGTGCAAAGCATTGATATTGAAAACGTACGCAGGATATTTTTTTATTTTGAACATGACAATGAACTTCTTCATATAAAACGCAATGGATTAGGAAACTAGGAATTTAGAGATTCCATCAAAACCTCAGTTGAGATCTAGACTATACCTTTATAAAAATGCCAAGGAATTTTCTTATGACTTATGACATATCTTATCCAAGCTTCTTCTAGTTTTCATATCTTAGGTAAACCTGTACATATCTCTTATTATGACACACATTTCTACATTCTTGACATCATAACGAACACTTATTACATTCTATTATTCGCGATTTACATCCTACATATAAGTGCACTAAATGCAGAACTTGTGTGAAGTATTGAATTCAGAAAATCGTACAAAACTGTTAGAATTAAAATTTTTGACAAAAAATTACAAAACTACAAACTGCAGAATTAATTCTAAAAAATTCGTCAATCTGTTCGAAATTGGAGGAAAAGGCAAGTTGTGCACTGAGACTTTGGAAATCAGATGAAAGTAGTCTAAGCATCGATACCCAAAGTTCTAGACGCTAGAAATAAATCGTCATTAAGAAAAATTATCACAGCTTTAGATATATGAGATCAGCGGTTTGCACCAGCGGAGGTTGAGTTCAAAGTCTATCCAACCTCCTAAAGGGCCTATACAGAAGTAGACATCTGCAAAATTATATAATAGAGGCGATTATCTCTGCAGTGGGCCACATGTTAATAATAAAAAGACGGCCCATTCTAGCCATTTATTACAACTTTTGAATCTTTCTGTATTTAAATTGTTTGAATCCAAATGGGCCAAAAAACTTTTGAAACAACAAAACCTTTTGAAGATTTTTTATTGCCAGCAGTAAAACAATCATCGCTAACCCAAAAAAAAATCTGATTCAAATCAAGCATTGCAACATTCTGATACATTATGACGTGGCCTACTGGTTAGATATTGTATAAAAACAGTTGCTAAACACTGTATGGAGCAAATTCTTACAAAAATGATGAAGAGAGGCACACAATTTTTTTTATAGTAAAAAACACAAACGTATGGCTCACATATCTGATTCAATAAAATATTTCTTCAATTCTTATTGGAGGGATTATTTTCAAATTTATCATATTATGCATTTCACAATGGCATTTCGTAAAAATGTTGTAAGTGTTTGACATTGGTTTGTTCATTTTACGAAAAACATGGACACCTTTAGATGTTGGTAAAAACCCTATAAGAAATTCGAAAACTGCATCATGTGGTGCTCGCAATACACATTTTAGAGAAATCAACTAACATGTATGTATGTATTTAATAAAAAGGGCTATTCCAATGCGTAATTTGCCAGTTGAAAATACAGCACCCTCAGCAGCTGCAACAACATCTCCAGGTAGATTACAAGACCAGCGTCAGCAATGTTCCAGAGTCATTTTAAAACTATGTCAATATAGCATTTCGCTAAATCCCATTCTATAGGAAGCAATTGAGCAGGAGAAAATACTGTTAATATTATGATATCTTTAGAATATTTCATTTGTCATAAAATTTCAAGACCACAAACACATTCTGAAGAACCGCAGTTGAATGATTTGATGACATTTGTGGGCAAAATTACGATTGAATATGTAACCTACTGCATAACAAGCACTATCAAAATCCGTGGAAGCGGTGACATACATATGTAAAAATAAATTTAATGAACAACATAATCGAACTATTGAAAAAGAATTCTCCAAAGTGAATTGGCTATATCTATCATATTAAGCAACATCTCTTAATTTGCCATCTAAAATTCTTTTTTCCTATTTTGATCAATATTTTAAGACGTAACATTAATTTTAATTTTGAGCATTTACCAACCCAATTTCAATGTTTTAGGTATGTATGTGTCAGGTAAAATTGCCTGGAAAGTTATCATTTATATTTTTTAACAATTCATTTTGACTTTAAACTGACTTCACTATGCCTGTTACCTTCCCTCATCGTGGATATGCTGATATACCGAGTACGAGTACCAGGGTCGTTTTCCGAATCGGAGAGTGCCAGATAGAATGGTTATCCAACAAGTTTCTACCACTGCCGAAGAATCGGATATGTTTCCTAGTACGAGAATTGTATCTGAGCGGGAATCCGGACTTAGTGTTGAACAAGAAAAAGCTAACCTTAACGCTGTCGAAAATGATCCAAGCGCATAAATACAAGGCGAATTGCAGATAGGTACGTTTCGAATTACACAATCGTCAGATTGAAAGAATATTCACACGAATTGTATACATTCATTGGTGGTATTTTTGAAAATTATAAAACCTAACTAGTGTGTTAATAATTTAAAGAAATGTATTTGTATTCTTATATATTTGCCCCATGAAGTTTGCTACGCATTTATTGGCAAACAGTAAAGCATTATTAGCTTTGTTTTGGTTCAGAATTCAGAATGGTTCTAGAGTTGTTGCGCACGCGCATTTACAGTTTAGCGTTTTGGTTAATTAAGGTGGCGTACTTGGCCCTCTATTTCAATAACTTGAACTTGATGAGCAAATGTTGCTTTTTTATCGAATATATTCAAAATTAGATGGCGCAAGGCTTACGAATCTCTAGAAAAGTAAAAAGTAATGAAATACTTAAACATGCGTAACATTTTGGCTGAAATAACATAGGAAAAGTGAAGATTAGAATATTGGTTGTAATACAAAATATATTATAATATAAATATAAACTTCTCGGAAAAATAAAATATAACATTATATAGAAGAAAGGTATCCAGGGATTCTTGAAACGAGTTTTACTGGTTGCATATTATGTAGTTTAGAACTGAATGTATTGAGCAGGTACATTCCAATATAATCTTTTCGGTATAAATGCGATAGCCTAAGGCAATAACACCCTAATATTCTATTTACAAAACATATTTGTGCGTACATGCGTTGTTTGTTACAGGTAGAATCTTAGTTCTGCACTAATTGTCTAGCGACTAGCTTGATGTGATAAAGTAATGGGTACTGTTTTTCATCGTCTTCGTTAGTTTTGGATTATTTTTTCGTTGTATAAAGTTATTTTAGTGAATAAGGAAGAATATTTTTGTATATTTGTTTCTGTATATAATTGAACATAGTGATAAACTGTCCTTGAAGAAGAACCATAATTATTATTTTCAGGTAAATACTCATTTGGAAGATCGCAATATCACGTCTCAACAGTCGCAAATTGCATGTAATAATAATCACATATTGAAAAATATTATAGATTCAAGGCCAACTAAATATCACGAAAAGAAAGCTGTACTACTTCGTGGTTTTCATTGATGAAACCCAACCACTTTTTATAGAAGAAATATATAGGGATGAACAACTTTGTAGAAACTTAATGGTTTCAAAATTAAGGCAATTTTTGCTTGGGTGTTTTTTACCTGAGAGGATTCAGCAGCTTATGTAGTGAAAGCTGCACACACGCAGCTGTAGTAGATTACTAGGATTGGACAGGAAACATTTCTCCACACAAGTTACGCTTATGAAGTATATTCTATAATGGATATGACTACATATTGTTATATAGATAATTATTATTAAAATTTCCGTTATAACCATCACAGTGTATGTATGTGAAATACTAAACGAAAATATAATAAAGGACAGTAAATTTTATTATGGAATGAATTGTTATCTGTATTATTTATCAAAAAGGCAAGAGAGATATTTGGGTTTCATTTGTCTTTCTTTCTCTACACCCACACGCCAAGTAATGATTCATCAATATGTATTTACTTATGCATGTGTAGTTGTAAGAATATGTCTCGAAAGTATTGAAATCAATTTATTACTTGAATAAAAATAATTTAGTAAGACCTTTCTATAAAAAAGTATATTTGTGCATACAATCAAGTTTTGCAATTCTTGTGATACTAAACTGACTAAATCCAATAATCGTGATGCGCACTATTTTGAAAGCAATATATAACAATAATCCTGTATACTGTTCAAGTTATGTCATAAAGAAGTATGATGTTATAAAGAAGTATGATATGTATGATGACTATCTTTCGCAGTTACGGAAAAAGAAACGAGTCGTATGTACGACTCTAAATTGTTTCTTCTTCATTTACATTTTTTAATAAAACATTTAATTTAATGTTTTTCTGAATATCAGAGCAGACAATTTTGGTGTTAAACTGATTGCCTATACATAGTTATAGAATAGTTATCTAATGCTAGTGACATCTAATATAAAAGTGGCAAACTATTTGGACAGATATGGGGCTGTTGTTGATACTCAGCCCCTAAACTTACTTCCTGAAAAAAATACTGCATATTTTGAAATTATTTCAATACACATCGTATCAGTATATTTTTCTACATATTCTAAAGGTAATATTATCAAAATTTTATATTTTTTCTCATTTTTCTCGCAATCAAAGAATATTTAATTAAAAAAAAGATATTTAGATTTACAACAAAGATAATATCTTCAATGTAACAACGCGAAAATACATTTTTAATGTCTAGTTTTTCCGAATACTACGTTTCTAATAATTATTGTCGAACAGCGCCCCCTACTTTACCGTAACGCCACCTTAAGAAGGCGAACCGAATTTTTAATCCGATGTTTTGGTTACTGACAGAATCGATTCAGAATGATTCTGGAACGGTTCAAACAGTTCTTGCACTTCCATGAGTACCGATTTTGAATTATTAGTTCCAAATTACGTCATCGGTGCATGTGTTCAGAAATTCGAGTTATTTCGATATGTTCGTCATCAATGACATTGATATTTACGTTGTCTTTTAAAGTTTGAGATTTTCTTCCGTTTGTATTTGATTTTTTTTTTTTGTTAATTACTGTTCTGGCAATAAAATTTATGGAAAGTGAGTGGTATCCTAAGACAGAGACAGGATTTGAAAAACTTAGCGCAGAACATTTGCTATTGATATTTTGTTGGTTTGTAGTTTAGTCTGTATCTAAAAGATGGCAGTAACAGGCTCCTAAAATGCGTTTTGGTTATTAAAAGTTCGGAACTATTCTGGAATTATAATGTTGTGCGCTTACGTTCTGCGCAGTTCTGTTACTAATCCTGAATTCCAAACCAAAACAAAGCTATTACAACGAAAACGAGTTCTGTATTTGTACAAATAGAAAATAGATTATAAACATTTACTGACGTATCGGTGTACCATCTATTGAGTGAACGCCGAACGAATAAAACTTAAAAACCGGTATGAATGAACGCAGCCAGATTACCACTATGTACAACTGGTTGTCTATAATAATGTAAAAGATAGTTGAGATGTTCCAATTTCGCCCATATTTATGTATGCGTTTTGTCGCATGTCTGTTTGTTTAATATAAAATAAAACATACATTGTAGGCTTCGACTCAGCGATAACTATAATAAACAAAGGAAACAATTTCAAAATCAAGGACGATTGTAATGAATACATATTGCAATTTATTTGTCAATGCATAAAAGTCAAAACAACATGCGTTACACAAATCGTACACAATGACTTCATTGTATAAATAACTCAGTGAAGATAATCAAAAATATAATAAGCCTCAAGTATATAATAAGTTTAAAAAAAACAATAGTTCATTAATCTACTGGTGTTTCTTTACTGACATTTTCAGCATCATTTTCTACATAATCCAATACAGGCACATCACAATTGAACTTATCTTGGAGTATTTTTATAACATGCTCTTGAATCATGTCAACGTCTTCTTGAGGAGTATAATCATCCTCTGTAGATCTAGAGATAGTAATTAGAACAGGAGGAAGTGGTAAGATTTCTAAATAATTCTTAAAACTATCGAACATCATCTCCAATTCTTCGACACTTGAAACATGATGAGGTAATTCAGTTTCATCGTGAGTACATCCTGCATCATGAACTAATTCAAAATCTATTTGTTCATCCGAATAATGTTGTAGAAGTTTATCTTGTAAAGACTTAACCTTTTTATAATTATCGGTGGGATTATCAATTTCAGGGAGTTTGCGAAATTTTTGCAAGTGTGTAAATAATCCTTGAAGTTCCTCAAGTTGCTGTTCCCTTTCAGATACAGCCGACATTATTTCGTTAATATTCTTCGATTTTGGGAACTTGAAATAATAAATTTTCTTTAACTCTTCATACATGTTAGCTTTATTATACATTGCTTTGAATGGATTACTTGTACTGAAAAAATCTAAATCAATATCGAGGATATAAATGTCATCCTTAAAATCTGTCTTCATAATTTTGAAAATGTCATCGAAATTATCATCTTTACCAAGCGTTAATACTTGCAGAGATATCTCTTTAACATTAGATAATTCTTCTTCACGACTAACAATACATTCAGTGATAAAGTAATTTTCCAATGAATTTACACGTATACTTCCTGAAGAAGCATGTTTTCCAATTAGAAAATTATAATTCCCGTTAGCGATTTGATCTGCCCAAAACGGTTTTACCCAAGTAATATGTTTGAAATGTCCGGCGTACGCTGCTGGCATCATCCAGTTTTCAATACTAACTGTTTCAAACAATTTTTCTTTATCCCACACGAATTCGGCAGGCATATCTTTCGGAATTAACATATCTGGATGCGAATCGAAGTGTACAAATCTGATACCCTCTAATGGTAAATGTCTAGAGCCTATGGCACGGTAGATAAACGGCAGAACTTCATGGTGATATTCCACAACGTATATTGGAATCTTTTCGTATCTTCGCAGTTTCTTCGGATCACCTGTTGACACGAAAAAATCCAATTGTTGAGGAATATCTACAGGATATATAAGAATAAACTATAAACAGATTATTCATAAAATAGCATTGGGAACAAAGAATATTAGTAATTATTATATGGACTAATTAAATGGTGTTATCAAATCGATCATTAATAATGATTTGCTAATGCAGCATCGAATCCAATTTTAATATTTTTAAAACTAGCTTTAGAATTGGCTATAGCAATACTATGCGGAGATAAGTTAAGTTGTTATCGGTATAAAGAAAACACTCTGATTTTACTTAAGTATTTCCTATGCTTATCATTTGTACTTGTTGAGCTAATCTGATTTTAATTAATTTCCATTATTCCAGGCATATTAAAATTCCTTGCAGATTGAGACTAAATATGTTGAAAGTTAAGAATAGTTAGTTGAATAAAATTAAATTTTCGGATATAGAATTAGTTAATATCGTGTATGTATTGGGAGAATCTTGTAGAAACTATTTTTGCTAATCTGATGTGGCTTTCTTCAACAATCAGAAGAGAAGTTTGAAGTAACTGGAAAGGAAGTGTTCATGAAAAGAAGGAAAGACCTAGACAACAGAAATTTCACTGACGTAGCATATTATTAATAAAAATATATCATTATTAGTTCCAAACCTTTTCGAAGATAATCTACCAGTGAAAATCTGTTAAGAGGTAGTCTAGTTAGATGGCCGACAAGATTATCTAATCTGACCGAAATGAATTAGTTGCTGTGAAGTTATGTAAAGAAAATTATTTACCGCCAACCTCCACCAACTATAGAAGATGTGATAAAGAGGATTCGAAACGTGTCTGCCAATGCCATCAAGAAAAATGGGTATAAATGTAAATGTCTCATTTAGAAGGAGAATACAAATGTGTGTCTCAAAAAATGGTGATTATATTGCCTGCGTCAAATTGCGCAGATTGCTAAGCGTAGGCTTTCACGGTCGTTGTTTATTGCTTTAAAATCTTCCGGGTATGCACTCGACGTTTCGTTGATCATTTGACCATGCTGTCAGCTCCTGTAGGAGGTTTCTAAACACTGTTGTACTAGATTGTTCGAGGTCTATTCTGTCGTCTTATTGCACAGTTTTCCAAAATAATATTCAACAATTATCGCAAAAAAAGCAACAGAGAAAACCATCTTTATTTTAGGTCCCCCTCTCCCCTCCATTTTCAAACACCTACTTCTTATTAAAAAAAAATCGAATTTGGCAATGATCTCAGATTGTTCGATTATTCGAGTTTTATTGAATGTTCCAAAATTTTAACGTTTAACATGATTACTTCATTGAATAATCGAGAAAAGCGAAATTTCGTAGAATTGTTCTACGTTGGTTCCATATTGTTTCCACATTTTAAGCTTCTACCATGGATAGTTCATGAAATAATTAAGAGAAAATAAATTTCGCTAGTCTCTTGTTGCAGGCTTCTCCAGATTTGTTCTACATATTCGTTCGAAGATTAGCCTTCGATCATACACACTTCATGTATTAAGATGAATGAGAGGAAAGCGAAATTCTGCCTGTTGTTCTACGTCTCAGTCTAGTTTGTACCAAAATTTTAATCTCCTGCCATTTATAATTTACGAAACTTTCGCTGGCTCTATAGTTCACGAACTAGTAGGGAACAATTTCATTTGCATTTCAAAACGAAGACATTTAGACATCGTAGCCATTAATAGTGAATGGTGAAAAATGAGAATAAAGAACAAATACTAATTAAACATGGAGGGTGATTGATTGGGTGCAGTCATTACATAAAAATACTGGACCTCCTAATGAGAATAAATTTTTGCAAAATTACATATGCGTATTAAGTAATTAAATCTATTCACTAAAAATATTTCAAAATGTAAGTACCGAAAATTGATATCAACTTTCTGATTTCAAATAGAACAATATACATAGTTTTCTTTGCGTTTTCGAAATCTAACCAGTATTTTGGAGCGACTTCTGCTAGTGTTCCCTACATCTAGAGATTTTTCGACTTTTTCAAAAATTCAATATTTTAAATTTATTTTATATTCATGGGAAATACAACAAGATTGTTTAGAGAACTAGCAATGTATTCAGTGAGAGATATCCTCATAAATATAATATGAGGATAATCAATCAAATTAGAGAAAAAATATGTTCCTTTTCCTTTATTTCATAGACTTCGCACAGTGAAAGGCTAACATTTTGGAACAATATAGAACAAATCTACAACAACCTGGAACAGCTGTCAGAAGCATTTAATAAAAAGGAGGGTCAGAGAAATTTCGTTTGTCTCAATTATTTAGTGAACCATACGTAATAGAAGGGTAAAATTTTGGAACAATTTCAGAACAACTAGCACAATCTGGAACAACATCACACAGCCAGTTACACCAAAAATGAATTATTTGTCTTTCGTTATTTGTGAATTATTTTCAATGTTATAGGTATTTGTTTTTTAACATTAAGATTTTCAGAAGTTATTTAAAAATTTATGTTTTGCGAATAGTATTTTATATCCTTTTTCCTTAAAAATTAACAATAATTTCAAGTGTGTCATATTTAGGATACTGTTTTAAAACAAATTAAAATTTAATTTTGAACCATGGTTACGTAACAACTTGTACAACAGCCAATATTTTCAAATTATATACCGAATATAATCCTATAACTTATTTCTTCTATCTAACCACAAATTACCTATAAATACATAATTAAACGTAACTTATATCATTTAGAAGGTGTTACCCATGTTGGCAACAACATTTTCGTAGAGCAGCCGTACGCCTATCATATAAAGAGATACATTTTCAAAGATATACATTTTCATTGGCATTTCTATTTGACAATTCGACTTCAACGAGCTTTGCACAGATAATGAATAAATAAATATTAAAATAATGAATGAATAAAGAACTCACCATTCATATTCTTCAACATATCTCCAGTAATAGATAAACAACAGAAAATTCAGAAGATATCGATATCACAACCACACAAATAAAATTCACACCTTCAAATGCAGAATTACGTAGTAATCACAATATTTTTTTTTCTAAGCACGTCGCCATATTCAAATTATGGTAACATTAATATCAGAGATCTTATGAGGAAAACGGATATAGAGGCCTTGACCGAGAAAACCTGGGTTTCCTGTTGTCATACTTGATGAATAACGAATTTGTAGAGTCAAATCTTATCTGTGCTCGTTTATGTCGATATTAAGTTTGTAAATATGTGTTCTGAACACGATTACTGTAGATGTTGTAGTTGTTGTAGCCTATATTATATTTCAGAAAACGATACAAATATGTAATTGATTAAATAAACAAATCAATTTACATTGTAAGGAAAAAATTTTATAATCATTATCCTATAATATAGGTTACAATAAAATTAGAACTTTAAAAATAGTCCTTACTATTTAAGTATCTAGCGGTTTGAACAAAGCATACTTCCATGCAAGAATGCAAAGAATCATTTCCGGGAGTGCACCGTATCGTATTTATAATGAGAACAGATCTAAAAGTGAAATAAAATGAGAAAATTAAATAGAAACATACAGTGAAGTATATTCCGTTCAATAAATTATGAGTGCTAGTGTATCAGCTTCTGAATATTAGTCGCCAAATCCTCATCATCCAATTAGCAAAGAAATTCTCGATTTCACAATGCTCTAAACAGGTCCAATCCAAATATTAACTTTTCCTGGTTTCCAGGCAATTATATGTAAAAATACATATATATAAATGTGTAATTATTATAAATAGACCTCGGAGACAAACGACTCTTTTCCTACACGTATATTATCGGTTACGCGTAAAAATACAAGAAACAGTGGATTATTCGATGGCACCATTCCAAAAGCAAAAGGTAACCGTCGCAATGAATTAGTGACGGAAGCTCGGGGAAGCGTTTCGGAGTCATCTTGAAAATAGATTTTGACCGGACTGTCTACGATGATGACGCGCACTTAGTCGAGTCAAAGGCGGTTCGAATACATAAAATGCACCTACAATATACGATGATCTCCACGCGAGCTCGATACATTTGCGAATCGCTTCCTTAGAGTGAACGCATAAAGATGACATCGTAAACAACCATTTTGAAACGCCGAAATGAATGGTTATATCCGCTACTATAAAAAAACGATTGAAGTTACAGATGCAATTCCAAAAAAAAAACCTTAAAAGCGTCGTATTACATCAGATTTGTTTAGTGTAAAAATAAAAAAATCGGGATCTATTTTATATTCATTTATGCCGATGTCTGTGGATGTATGTATGTAGTTTATGTATCCGTCTCATGTCTCTGCAAAAAAAAAACAAATCCTTTAAACAATGAACAGTAACTCTCTTTTTCAATCCATCAAATCATATCGTGGAATCTACACTTGTACGGATGACCACTTTCATGGACTTCTTTTTTCAATATTTGTTACAGCACAAGGTTAAAACAATTAATGGACATCAACGACTTTGAAATTCCATAGTTTAGAACCGCAATTACTGCTTAAATTTAAAACTGAAGTATAAAAGTCTGTTTGTGTGTTTCGAACGAAATCCAACAATAATTAAACGTCTAAAATGGCTAGTTTTTGATGAGGAGACTTTACAATCAAATAGTGTTCATATCAATATTACATGCTAATTTCGGGAAAAAAATAACGTCAAGTTCAGAAACAGGAAGGATGGCACAAACGTGTCGTTTTCCGTTGAACATTTGATAACGGTGGAGTTAAAATATGATCTAACCTCTTCGGTGTAAAATGTTGGGTACAAAAATAAAACACGTCAAGAGGTAGAATCTTGTAAAAACATAGCAGCTGATGCGGTATATTGACTGAATATATCTAAGGATATCGAAAGTATGGTTTTAAAGTGCTTGATTTGCCAAAATACTAGAAAAGCAATCAGAAACAACCCTTAACTCCAAATAGGAATAGATTTTAAAACTTATAATAATGAAGACTTCCCTGTGTTGGTTGATTAATTTAGCAAATTTGCTATTGTAAACAAATGACCAAAAGGAGACTGGAAAGTCATGCCATACCAACCGAAATTTTCTCTGACAATGGCTTACCTTTTGACTCAAAAGAATATGATTTCGCCAACAAATAATTTTTTTTTATTGTGGTGGGTGCTTAGTTGCAGTGACACCGTAAACTATATCGCTTGTCTGGCTATCACTGCAACTCTCGCGGTGTAGTTTTTGTGTGTGTGTATGTTGTGTTCAATTGGCTTTGTGACAGCATCATATCGCCTTTTATGATGCCGCGCTGTTAATCACTTTGCTCCCAACAGCGAATGGCAAGTCGATCCGGGATTAAACTCTCTGAAAAAATGTCACCGTCCCTCCAGAGAACTGAACCCCGGCGCCTATCAGAACAATAGTCAGCCGCCTAACCACTGCGGCCATCGACCCGTTTGATATGAGCCAATAATAATAATAATAATATAATTTATTTTCCAACAGGACCCAAATACAGGGAAAGTACAAAAGAAAATTACACAATAATGTGAATACAAGAAACAAATAAACGATATCGAAATAAGTAAAAAATTCATACATCTATAAAATTTACAAATCAGTAAATAATGTTCAAGTTACTATTTTTTACAATGTTTATCTGTGTTTATGTTTTCACAAATAGAATTATAATTGATATCACAAAGATGACAAATAATATTGAAGTTATTACCAATTATATAAATAGGTGATTTATTTATAATATTTGTTCGACTACAATTAAGATAGAAACCATACTGGTGGCAGGATGACAACAGCCATTGCGAATCTATATTATTATGCAGTAAGTTATAAAGAAATTTAATACTTAATATATTTCGTCTAGTAGCCAATGAATCAAGGTTAAATCGGTTAAGCAGTAACATGTGATCATAACCCCGAGAAAGATAAGTTTTATCAATTATAAAGAGCAAGTATTTCAGAAACGCCTTAAAACATTCTCAATATTCCTCGAGTGCACTAGGTATATAGTGTGGTTTCCTATGCAGTTTCTGTATATAAATCCATAAGTACGATATACACTAGCAATCATCTCATTAATGTGGTAGGTAAAATATAGCGTTGTATCAAAATATACACCCAAATCCTTTACAATCTCAGAACGATCGAGTTTAATGTCGCGTATTGTATAGCCCAATTCTGTAAAGGTATGTTTCCTCGTAAAAAAATGACGTTGCATTTATTAATATTAAGTGCCAAGGAGTTTCTCCGACACCATCCGCTAACACTGTATAAATCCTGCTGCAAAAGTTGACAATCCTCTGCTGACTTCACCTTGTAAAGTATCTTCATGTCATCCACAAATAGTAACAAGAAGAAGTTAAGAAAATCTACAATATCGTTAATGAAGATTAAAAATAAAAGTGGTCCCAAGTTGCATCCCTGAAGGACACCAGACAAAGGCGTGGAAGGTTTCGATTTAGTATTCCGATACTCAACATATTGATTTCTATCAACCAAATATGATACTATTAATTTGGTGAGCGATGGAGGATCCAATTTTCAATAGTTTCACACATCAACTTGGCCTTGGCTATCCACAACCTCAGGCACAAACTGAGTAAAGCAGCAAAGGTTAGTGATAGTCGAACGTTTTGCCATGAATCCGTGTTGCTGCGCGATATAATACTTTTAATAGAACTTTAGATGGTTTTGTACAGCACGCTTTCAAATACTTTGGAAAAATTGCATGGACTAGAGATGAGTCTATAGTTATTAATGTCAGATGGATCACCACTCTTAAACATTGGAAAAATACGAGAAGTTTTCCAAATCTCTGGGAAGTGGCTATATTTAACAATTAAGTTGTATATATAATGTAGACAAGTCACCAAAGCTGCAGCACAGTCACGTATTACGAAGCTGGGAACGGCATCAATACCGCACAAATATGACATTAAATTAACAACATCTAGTCCAAGATCTCCAGAGTTGAACTGAATAGTTGAGAGGCAAATACAAACAACTAGGTCAATAATCAGCAAAGCCGCGCAGAGTATTGAAGATGCAATGTTGGGAATCCTGTACTATAATACAAATCCAAAGCAAAATTTGCATGCACCTTGTGAGCTGCTTATGGGCAGGAAATTAAGAACAAGTTTGGCTATACCAAGCAACAACATGAAACCAACATTTCTAACAAAAGTGGTAGAGAAGACGTTAAAGGAAAATCAAAATAGGCAAAACAAATATTTTTATCGTCATGATAAATGATTACTGGAGTTATAACCCCAACAACCAATCCTTGTTCAATATGGTATTTCCGATTGGATGACTGTCGGAAATACCAGTTGTAGAAAAAAATAGGTAAAGAGTCTGCAACTATTCCTGAATTCACTTCTGATCTTACTTTATCGGGAAAACCAAACCCAATAATACTCAAACTTCAAAAAAAAATTGTAATTATGTAGTCCTGTTTGTTTTGTCCTTTTTTTACAAAAAAGGTGATGTATTTAATTGCATTTTGCAGTTGCCGTGACTTGTTAAGCTGTATCGCTTGTTTGACTATTACTGTAACTCTCGCAATGTAGTTAAAGGGTCGTCCATTTATGTTTTTTCTTAATCGTCGAGAATAGGGAAGAGTTATTAATTAATTAATATTCATTGACAAAACCACAGTATGGCAAGAGCTTACTGTTGAATCGTTGTACCCGAGGAAAACATAGTGAGCAGAAGTTCGACATTTAATCGAAGAATTGAACCCCGCACCACAGCGATCTGTCACATCACGAGGTAGCCGCCTAACCACTAACCACAGCTATCGACTCATAAATATGATATTAATACCCTGAGAGATGTATCTCATTTCAAAGCTTTGAGCTTTTTCACATTAAACGAACACATCGTTTGTTTATGGGAATGTATTTTTATTTTGAAATAGTTTCCTAGTTTATCAGAAAAATTCATAATTCCCTAAACGGTTCGTGTTGATTAAAAGGCAACTTGCTTAAAGTTTAAATATACAAGAGTAGTACCAAAAATTTAACATTATTAAGCGAGCCTTTCGGGGATTCTCGGATGAAAGAATGATTATTATGAATATTATATCTGCTTTTTCATATAAGAGACTGATTCCAAAACAACTGAAGACAAACCAGGCGCCAAAATTATTTTTATTTCCTTTATTTTTATTTTAATTTTACTAAAACAAATCCACTTTAACACATGCCAATAAGAAATAGAAAATAAGTACAAATCGCTGACGAATGTTTACTAATAACTTTCACAAATATGCAGTTAATTAAGTACCGTTTTCTATATTTTGAATAAACAGTCAATTAACTTTTTTTATTTCATTTTGAACGTCGTATTAGATAACAGAAAGAATGTCGATTTGCGAAAGTATTCTAAAATATCTACGCAAATCCTAAAGATAAATAATCAGCTGATGTATATCTATTAATTAACACAATAATCTTTCCATAATCGCTCAAATTGATTAGATTTAAAA
Organism: Holotrichia oblita; assembly: GCA_023690525.1. Classification (NCBI taxonomy): domain Eukaryota; kingdom Metazoa; phylum Arthropoda; class Insecta; order Coleoptera; family Scarabaeidae; genus Holotrichia; species Holotrichia oblita. The sequence continues at coordinate 114,523,339 of CM043019.1, forward strand.
TAACACAATAGATAGATAAAACTTACAACCAGGAAGTGTTCCACATTTCAGGGTACATTGGTACGGGTGTAATGTGCCAGGTACAACCTTTCCATACATCGTCCGGTCCATGTTTTGTTTGTCTATGGTTGTCAGAAATTATCGTGGAAATGGCGCGAATTTCGAAACACTTCCGCGTCACTTAGTGATCTCAGTGATGACGGTACGTACGACGGTGACGCCTTACGAAAAACACACATTGCCCGACAAATTAACACGAGATGCGGTCATCGAATACGTAAAGTAAGAAAATGTCCCTCTCATCGGCGCATATCTGGAATATTTTTATTTTTTCTCATATCTCAAACATTCGAAATAGGTGTATAAGTGTATCGGACACACGGTGATGGTGTACGAAGAAGCTGGCGCAAGCGCCAACGACGACGGAATTAGAAGAGCCCACAATAATAATAGTACAAAAAATTTGAAAACTACTCACACACACTTCACAGAGACACGAAAACGGACGCGAAATCTAAACTATTCTATACAAGGTTCATATGATACGCACCGCACGTGAGCACGCACTTTAAAAACGCGTTTGACTGTATATTTTTTTCATAAATCATATGGCAAGGGCACCAATACGTCTAGAATGACGAAAAAATAAATAAATATACTCTTCGCAATACACGTATTTAAATATAATTTGCGGTGGTAGAACAAACTGACGCTATTTTGAATTAAATCAATGTAAATCGCTTGGCATTATTACAACAAAACTTTTACAGTCGCGTTTCAATATTTATAGAAATATAAACTATCGGTATTGTATTGCATGCATGTATAAATAAGATCCAAGTTTTATGTGTACAGTGCTGTCAATAAGTATAGGGTTTATTAAGTGTATTAATAATCTAAAGTAGATAAATTTTATTAGATAAAGATAAATATACAATAAATATATTTAGATACAACAGAGGTGGCTGCAAAATACCAGGTTAGTTAAAAACTGTTGTCGCTGGCTCACAAAAAAGGTTGATATAATAATCTGTAGAATGTGTAATCTACTAGCTCCAACAACAAAAAAAGAATTATTATCATTCGGAACGATTGGGTTACTATTTATTTTTAATGGGGTCCAAAATTTCGTACAATCAAGCACTTTTGAATCGGTCGACTCCAAATTGGTCAGACTACAGCAAGCATTCCATCTTTCCGATTTTCCCGAATATGGAGATTATAAAGCAGTCATCCCTTTTGCCTAATTAGAACACCTAACAGATATTTTCACACATAACAAACAGATCATAGAGGGAAAACTCCGATATTAAAAAAAATCATTTTTTAAATATAAGCAACCCGCTTGAAGCGTCCAGCGACGATCTCTTTCCAAATGTTTAAGAAAACATGATGCCGAATGTGTTCTCGAACTATTACTTAAAAATAGTCAAAAACCAAATAGGCGTAATATGAAGATTGGCCCTAATATTACGCTGAAAAGTAGTTTAATTTGTGACCACAACTTTGATTATAAATTAGCCATTTTTTATTTTCATATACTAACATTTTTCGAAACGTGTCACACATTTTCGATAAACCGAAAGGCAGTCTTTTTGGTACATGGTACCTTCTACAAGATACAGGAGCGTGAGACCATCTACACTGAACGAAAATAGTCCTATTGTCTAAGATCTATGTAGCTATTCACAGCAGCTCTTACTGCTCTACATTATAACATTATATCTGCTTAGTTATACTCAAACTCATCAAACAAGCCTAACGAACTTGCAAAAATATTGAAGATTAAAAGGTCGAAAGACAAAGATTGAAATTTGAATTGGAATGCCGCAATAAAAATATTCCAGCTTACAAGAGGATTAGATTTCTTTAGCATCGCCGGTGCTTCTCTTTGGCTTTTAATGACAAGTCAGGAATTTACGAAATAAATTGTGATAAAAACATGTTGGACAAACAAGGAGATCTGTTTCAATTAGGTCCAAGGAACATTTGGCGCATTTCAAACATAAGACAATTAAAGCATGATTTTGAACATATAGCATCAATAAAACAAATGTAAAATTAATTCGATTTGTCGAAAACGTTAAATTGAAACTTTTATTATTATCGCCTTAATAATGACAGCTTCGCTTTATGTTGAGTGTTTGATGTTTTGTGGGTGAAATAGTACCTTTTCTGTTTAACTTCTAAAAGATCCGGTAAGGAACTTCTGATTACGAAAAATTAGTATCACAGATTTTGTTGTAGAAAAACATGTACTGTGATATACAGGCTTTTCGGACAACCCTGTATTTGTCCAAAAAGACGTTACCACTTACACATAATAACATAGATTATACGTATACAGAGTGACTAGTAATGAAACAGTTATACTTTCCACCGTGTTAGCAGAGATCATTTGCAATAGATAAGTACAGCCCAAGTTGCCTTATCCAAAAATCATCCGTTTTCTAGATATTGTGTTTTTTCCAAGTTCACTTCTTACTCTCACTCAAACTTAAAATTTACGAAAATAATGAAACTTTTTCTCAATTTTTCAGTTTATCTGGCTAGAGGACATCTCAACACACATTATCTATCGCTGATAATTACGTTAAATAGTGAGACAAATTAAAAAATAATAAATAGTCACAAAGGTAGCGATTGTGTCTACAGTTTCATCAAAAGCGTTTTAATTTATTTTCTTTTAATTTAACGTAATTGTCACCCATAGATAATATGTGTTGAGATGTCCTCTAGCCAGACAAACTGAAAAATTGAGGAAAAGTCCCATTATTTTCGTAAATTATAAGTTTGAGTGAGAGTAAGTAGTAAATTTAGAAAAAAAAAACAAGAAATCACAATATCTCGAAAACGGATGACTTTTGTATAAGGCAAACTGGGCTGTATCTATTGCAAATGATCTTTACTAACACGCTGTAAAGTATCACCGTTTCATTACCAGTCAGCCTGTATAAATAAGCTAATGCACTGTTTCAACCTCTGCTCTCTGATTCTCACGGATATTTGAAGTCTTTTCCCAATACAGGTCATGCTCGTTCAAGCATTTCCGTTGTTATGCGTTCTTTAATGTCATTAATGTGACATACACGCATTCTTTCGCCATTCTCTGCAGCCAAAAATAACCTGAAATCAGGTCTGGTTACTATGCTGGCCAAGATAAAGGTCAAGCTCTTCCAATCAGCGTTTACCAATTATTTCATCTAGGGAATGTTGAACCGTTACGAAATAATGCGGTGGTGCACCATATTTCTGAAAGTAACCAGATGATTACGATGCAGAGAGGAATATTGGTCAGGGACCTTGTATCCACAAATTTATCATGAAGCATAGTTAATATATAGTTAAATGGCTTGGAGGATCCTTTTGAAACCATTGCTAAAATTTTCTTACCACTTAGGGTGACCCTAACACTTCGATCTAAGCTGCTACCTTCCTTTTCTCTTACAAAGTAAATCGAGTAACCATAATTAGTTTGCAGCAATAAAAAATTAAAAATTCGGTAGTATTATATGAATGGTAACATCTTTTTGGACAACCCTGTATACTACACTATACTATCGCGATAATTTTCTCATAGGCCTCATCTCCAAGTTTGGTTGGATCGCTTAACAGTTATCATTTTCATATAAAAATAAAGAAAAGGAAATGGGTGACTTGACACTTGAACGTAGAAACATCATGAAATTTCTGAACCAATATCCATGAAAGCATGTATGGAGAAAATAACCAGTTTTATTTCCAAGTCAAATATTAATGTAATCAATTCAAATACAGCAGGGAATCTAAAGATGACCTACAATATAGAAGACCTCTGGAAGCACGAACTGAAGAAATCATCCTCAAAGTTTTATTATTTTATATGATAAAAGGGGCTACAATAACGGTGAAATTTTACAAAAACACAATTAAGAACTTGAAAACGGCAATATGCAAAAAAAACACAATTATGCTTCTCCGTGATAACTTATTCTCGCTTTGAAAATTTACAGCGTCTGCTCACGAAAACTAAACAAACACTGTCTGGCAGTGGTTTTTTGTCAAAGATGACTTGAAAAATGCTGTAAGGTCGGATTAGATGCAGAATTATCACCAGATTTTTTTAAAAGATTATTTAAAAGAGAGCTTCGGAATAAATATCTTACTGTTAATGGTTGTTTCGTTGAAAAATAAAATTTTATTTGACCTCTAACTCGTTATCATAGCCAGATATACAGCATAAAAAATTCCCTGTTTAAATGAAATGAATTTATGATGATGTACAGTCTGCTTCATAATTAGTTTTCCTTACGGCAAAAATTAAACCAAATGATGAGATTTATAAAATGTTGTGTGCTATAAAGGAAAACTGCTCACTATGGAAAAAGATCTACGTCCCATGGGGTTTCATAATAATCAGATTTTGTCCTATATCGCTGTTTTCTATCACAGTTCTTGGTAAAATCATAAAAATTTAAGGCATCTCAATAAATACATTTATAAAAACAAATCTTCTCAATTAAATCTGTTGTAATTAAAAGTAAATAACGACCAGGTACACAAACCTCTAATACCTCTAAAACGTGAGTGTAACAATTGAAAATATTTATGTTATAACTCAAAATGTAACTACAAATATTTCCTCATATCAGCGATGATATAATTATACAAATCTAAAATCAAAAGAAAAACAAGAGCACATGTCATGTGGAAATTTTAATTTTGTCGTCTTTTATATCCTGTAATTTACCTACTTCAAAGGACATATTTTAAAGAAACCTTTTAAAAAGAGCTGTACTCCTAAACTAACCGATTGATCCTACTTTACATCGTTTTGGTATAAGGATGTACTAGCACTTACAACATGTTATCCAAAATTAATTGAAGGGTGTTTAAATTCTGTGTTAATGTTTACATTGTGTTTCATACAAATGTATTTAAATCTATAATTATTCACAGCACTGTAAGTATACTAATTACGTCACACATATAAACAAACCAACAAACTGATGATATTACCGCAACAGTTATATAACACGACTAATAACAAACAACATCTCATCGCTAAGACAACCGCGGATGTTTTAATTTAAAAACTTCGCTCTCTTCCTCCGGCCCATTAAAAAAAAGACTTATTTCGCGGACTGCAGCGTAATTTTCTTTTCGTTTAACAAAACCCGCGTTGCACTGTGTCAAGGATATTAATAGAATTATAAATTTCGTACGCTATACGACCTATCCGTTTCGGTAACACATGATAGATTTATGCCAGCAAATAGTTAGTAAATACAAGCAGGCATCTTCAGAATAGTGTCCATTTCCATCTGTGCCAACTCAAGTGTAAATGATTTCAGGATTATGTGTAATGAATTAGCGCTAAAGCGATAATTGTTGACATATGCATCCTGACATGAGGACAGGTCGTTGGTTTGTTTTGCCGTTGCGCGTGAATAGAAGGTCACGGAATTGAATTATTATTAAATTATTGACTTTCTCGGCGTGTATTCCTTATATGGATACGAATTTTATTTAGGTCGTTTTAGTAAGTAATTCGATCTTACTTTTTCATCAATGATCAAGGTTTACAATACGTAAATTACTAACATTATCAGATTTATTTTCACTTATTTTCCCCCAATTAATTTACAGGGTCTGGCGCTTCTATAGACGCATATTTTATTTTAGTGGAAGTAGAAAATTGACGGATTCATCTGAATAGTAGTTCAAACTTTCAATACTGAACATTATCTACAATCAATGACAAGTATTTGGATATGATTCTCGACGCCCGTTTGACGTTTGGGCAGTATTTCTCTGCAGTGGCTACTAGGTTTCTACGTGTGAGATCTGTCCTTTATCCGTTCCTTTATTCCCACTTATGGTTGACTAACCTAGTCTCAAAATATTGCAGAACCAGGCTCTGTATTCCAATGCCCAAATAAACAGAGATCTAGAAGTTCAAACACTCAACGAATACGCGACGGCGCTGGTGACTTGATTCCGGAGAGACCTCCACCTCGGGTGAGGACTAGACATATCCCGGAGCACTTGGCTATATCGAGCCACTTCTATTAAAGACCGTTTATTTATTTATTCCTAGTCGCAATCTCACTAGCCCAGAAGAACCGTCTCCCTGAGTTGAAAAGGCTCAAGGACCTTCTGTCCAGCCTTGGGAAAATATCAAGACCTCAGAAGAATCAATGCAAGCATTCTAAAATTGATTTCATTTATTAAAAAAGTTCTAGACTACTCGTGTGTGTTAACAAAGCCATATCATCACCATATCGGGACAGTTAAAGGAATCGTATTGGGCTTGCTCTTGGAACATGTTCTTTATCAGGACGCAAATAGGTGAACAAATGGAAGATAAATACCTGCCGGATTCACTAGAAAAATGGCTGTTCCCATAAACAACCCTGAACATATTTTAATTTCAATTTCTTTCAGTTTCAAGTTATGTTTGAACCCCGAAGATATATCTTAAAAGATGAACATCACATATTGAGTAAAAAGAAAGAATGGATCCACGCCAAGCACTATCGAATTTAGTTAAAGATTGATCACTTTAACATAATACTAATATTTTTTAAATCTTGATGACATATATATTCTTAATAAGAGTATTTCAGTTTCAATTAAATTATATCTTTCTGCTTAGGATAATATTTCGTGGCACTTATTCCAAGTGGATCTTTCTTTGACACTACTATTGCACGTTCTGCTTTCGGCTGGTGAGAGCTACCAATGCCTGTCAAATTTGCTAGACCCAATCTTGTTTTCATTTGCTTCCAGGTCATTCAGGCGTTTTCCGCACTTCTAGCAATTTATACAAACTTTTCATCCATCCTTTCCATATATTTCTCCATCATACCGAAAATTCTCTGCCATATTTTGGTATTCTACCATTTCTTCTTTCAAGCCTGGAGATTTTTTTTCAGATCTCCTTTCAAGCTACAATTTTGTATTAACTTCTCCCAAGCTTCTACAATTTTAATTTAGGTCGTTCGTCCATCTCAAACGTATGATTTCCCAGCTACTTACCACATTGTTACATAATGTTCCAAAGCTGTTCGGAAATATCACTTTTCTTTCTATTGATACCTTGATCTCTTTCTTCAAGCTCTCAAGTTTGATATCCACCACAATTGAGTCCCTTAATTTGATAAGTTTTGTTCTTTTTTACCAAAATTGTTAAACCGTTAAACCTCTATATTTGATATTCAACTTGATTCTGAACAAACGTACATTTCCGTCAGAGTGGAAAAAGGCTAGTATCTGTCTTATTTTCAAAAACGGTGATGCTACTGAAGTCGAAAACTATAGACCAATATCGGTATTTGAAACTGTGCTCTACAAAAATATTTACTCTAACATTTACTGTAGCATTACACCAGCACAGCATGGTTTTGTTGAAAAGCAATCTACCGTAACAAACCTATGTACACTTGTGCAGTTTTTATATGAATCGTTTATATGAACCGATACCATAGATCATGGTGCCCTCCTACAAAAACTTCATTCACTTGAGCGAAGGTTTTACGCATGTTACAGTGGGTTCATCTCTAGAGAAGTCGTTATTCGATCTGGAGTCCCACAAGGGTTCAATCTTGGACCACTCTTATTTCTACTTTTTGTCAATGACTTACCAAAAACCATAAGTTGTGAAATTTTAATGTTTGCAGATGATGTTAACTTGTTCCTACCGATCAATACTGCAAAGAATTGTGTGCTTGATGCTTCAAGATAACTTAACTAAAATGAGGGACTGATGTGTAAATAATCATCTTACTTTAAATACTACCAAATGCAAAACAATAACTTACACCAAAGAGATTTCCAAACGATATTTTAATGAATACCTCTTCTATACCGTTAGTTACCGTTAGTTTGGAATTAAGAAGAACTGCTGCTGCATTGTCATTCTTGTATAAACTCATACATAACAAAATTGAATCAATTTATTTGATGAGTAAGCTAAATTTTCTTGTACATACATACCTCGTGCCTCTGCACGTACAATTTCTACCTTTTATGTGAATCAAGCTTGCACTAACTTGTTACTAAAATCAGCAATAACCTTAATGTGTCGCCCATACAACAATATTAGTAATATTTCCGATATCTTTATATGTAGTTTAAAATGTTTAATTAGCTATGTTAATCCATTTTGATCATTTTGCTCTGATTTGATATAGTTCTCTTTTTTCAAGTAATGTGTAGTTGTAATTAGTAGTAAGTATGTATAATGTAACGATGTCATCAAACTTTTCAAAGGTTGTGTATATGCTGGACTTTACCGCAATTAATCAATGACCTAAGTTCAAATTCTTATCCATTAGTATGCTACTTATTAATATCGGGGAAGTAAGCATACGATGCAAATGTACATTGTTTATTTAATCAATATAATCAACAATTAACATCTTAATACACACTTGTTATTCGAGGCCTTAATTTAGATTTAAATATATTTTGTGGTAGTCAGTGTTAAATCAACGTTAAGCCTATCTATTTTTGATAGAGGTGCTTTCCAACTGGATTACAGTCATGTATTCGGTGATTAATCTAATGTTTGTTTTGTTTTTATTAAATCTAGACAGTAAGTATTCATATAAATATTAACATAAATAATTTTTTTCACATATATAAAATTGTTTTTGATATATTTTAGATACTTTTGCGGATTGTCCAAAGATCTTATCAAAGGACTATTGGGGAGGACAAGCTGCCACACATATAGATTATGTTATAAAACCGGTGAAATACATTATAATTCATCATACTGTAACACAACAATGTTTAACCGAGAATGACTGTTCACAGCAGTTAATAAACATTCAAAGCTATCACATGAACGATCTATCATTGTATGATATTGGATATAAGTGAGTATTCTTTTCCGTTTCATTTTTCTTTTGTGTGAGATAATACATAATTACTGAAGTTACTAGCCCTTATTCACACTTTTATCGGAAAAAATGAGAAAGCATGAATAGTATGGGACGAGCTAATTGCTAGGATAATACAAATATCGGCAACGTTAGATACACTCACACTTTTGAGCACAAAGGGCAAGGTCTAATAACCAAATTCACAATTCTAAAGCTTTTAATAATAGAATGTCTTGTATATTCAACAATTTATTAATGTTCTTTTAGTATATACATGTTACGTATTATTTCATACAAACTCATTTTTATTATAGCTTCATAATTGGTGGTGATGGCAATATATATGAAGGCGTTGGGTGGCATAAGGAAGGAGCACACACTTACGGTTATAATAAGAAATCCATAGGCGTAGCATTCATTGGTGATTTTCGAAGTTAGTATACTTAGAAAACAATTTTATTTTCGAGGACTTTTTAAATACTTGCTCACGATTTTTAATGCTTTCTTAGATGTCGCTCCAAATAAAAAGCAGCTAGAGGCAGGTCAGAAACTTATTGAATGTGCAGTAGAAAAAGGTGAAGTAGACCGAACTTACAAATTGATGGGAGCTAGAAGTGTAAGTGCAACTGAAAGTCCAGGTTTGGCTCTGTTTAGAGTAATTCAAAATTGGAGAGGTTTTACCCGTAATGCATAAATGATTTGTATATTTGTATACGACAAAATGTAGTCCAGAATTTATTCTGTATACAATTAAGAAATATATACTGATTGTTCTTTTGGCATATTTTGATTTGTGTCTTCCATAAATTTGTTTTCCTATGATTACTTATTAATTTTGTGTGCCAGTTAAACACTTGGTTATCTACAGCTTCGTAACATACTGTTTACTTCTGGTGCATTTCTTAGTAGATATAGAGGTAAAACAAGGAGTAGGACCAACCCGGAAAGAGCATCCCTCAACTCTAAAATTTAGCTACCGTCAGCTCATATAGATGATAGCGAATAGAATAGACAAAACCTTCTGTTTTATGAAATCTTTTAAAGTTATCATTACAAATAGGTAGGAATTGTTGTATAACTTGATCTGATCCCACAGCAGGATCAGGAACCTATTTATCTATAGTACAAAGAATCTGATTACCGGTACAATAACCGGGCATTCTGCATTGGAACAGCAGTTATATAACTGGGGACTTGTCTCTGATCCTACTTATTGAAGATGCCATAATAGTGATGAAGCACTTCTTCATTGCGCCATAGGTGAGTAAACCCTCGTCGCTGAGAAGTTGACGACTGCAGATGTAAGGTTGCTATCCGTCAAAGGGATACTGAAATTTTTGTCTAACAACAAAATAGCACTGGCTGAGAAGTTGTAAAACTACGAAGCACTAGAAACAATAATGTTACGACTATCGCGAGCAAGTACGCAACTGGTTTTTTCTCCGAGGCGTCGAAGCCTGAAAATGTCTAAAACGTTGGAGAACGAAATACTCTGCAGATGCTATCGGGTGTAAGAGAACAGCAAGCTCTGTTGGAAGCATCGGTTGGTAATTTATTGAGTAAAGTGCGCGATATAAATACGAATAAAAATAAATATACGGAGTGTAAATATAATAAATAGCTTCAATTAACGTCTAAATAATTTCTGGTTATTAAGAAATATCACTTGTAAACTTTATTGCATCTAAAAACATGACAAGTGGTGTCAAAAGTGGAGTTTGGCGAAATTTCTCGAACTATTAATAATAATAATAATAGTATTTATTACCCAACAGTTCAACACCAATTACAGGGTAACATAGACAGGATACTAAAGAGACTGTCAATCAAAAAGTACTTAAGTATGCAAAAATTCAGGATTCTCCTTTGAAAATGTGTTTCTTTTATAAAGTAAACGAAATTAAATTTCGTTTTTTTTTAAAGCTACGTAATGTACTGTTGAAGAAATTGGGTACTAATTCCACTATAGTTTTTGTCATAAGTAATATAATGCTTCTATTTTTAGAAAAATATTAATTTTACAGTAAGGTTACGAACAACAGTGTATATACATAAATCTATATATGTATATATAGATGTATGTATATGTGAGTTCTTGGAAAAGTAAACGTGTGTATTTTACATTTTAAACAGTGCATACGCACACTCATAAGATTCGGAGAAATTAGATAAATTGCTATTGCTTTTGCTAACAGCAATCTTCGCGAAGAGTTACTTAGACATATTTTATTTTAATTCCCTTGATTCGTTGAGTATCGAGAAGGAAATTGAAATTTGCTCGGCATTCTTTTTAAATCACAATAAAAAAATTGGTCTGTTGACTGTTTATCGTCCTCCCAATGGTAGTTTAGATATATTTTTAACGTATCTTTCGCTAGCATTAAATAAATTATACGAAAAGTGTGCCCACATTGTATTGCTAGGAGATATTAATGTTGATTTTTTGAAAAAGTCTCTTAATCTTGATTTGGTGTCAGATATCTTGGATGCACATAAAATGATCAATTTAATAAATAAGCCTACGCGAATCTTTACAAATAAATCTGGTGATCGCTCTGAATCTGCAATAGATTGGGTTGCTACAAATCTGCCGGTCTCTGATCTATCGTGCTGTTCTGTGGAGCCTAATTTGGGGGATCACTTGGCTCAGGTTCTCGACGTGAGCATGAGCTTGAATGCGCCGAACGACAATAATTGTCTTCAACATGCAGCAGTGAGAAGTATAGGTGATTCAAACATAGCTGAATTTAAATATCGCTTAAGTAAAAATGATTGGTCCTGTATGTACACTCATTCGAATGTGGATGATGCTGTTGATGATTTCATGAGCTCGGTTTTGTGGTGTTTCGAGGTATCGTTCCCGGTTGGACGGAAGAAAACACGAAGCTCTAGGAGAATAAATCATGAATGGGTTGACAATAATATTACAATAAGCTCTAGCGAGCTGCGGGATCTTTTCTGGTTAAAACAACATTTAAAATCACCAATACTACATGAATTGTACGCAGAAAGGAGGAGACAGCACAACAAGCTTATCGTTGAAACAAAGCGCAACTATTATGAAAAGACGAAAGAAATCTTTCGTCCAACAAAACCAAAACATTGTGGGGCATTGTAAATAATAAGCTGAAGACAAACAATAGACAAACGTCGATTAACCTTGTGAAAAACAATGAATTAATTACGAACACCAGCGAAGTATCCAAAGAGTTTAGTGACTATTTTTCATCGGTAGCGGAGGAGCTGGTTGCCAACCAGTTTAGTACGTCCATCATAGGGCCTACAGCTGTCTGTCCCACTCCTTGCCATTCTTTCGCTTTCAGTCCTGTCTGTCCTGAGGATATCACTGCTATAATTTCTAGGATAGCTAATAAAACAACATGTGGTGACGATGGTATCAGCAGTCATGTCCTCAAACTGGTTCTTGCTGAAATTGTTGATCATCTAACCTATATAATCAATGTTTCATTTAGTCAAGGCAAATTCCCAAGTTCGTGGAAAACAGCTGTTATTGTGCCAGTTCACAAAAGGGATAGTGAGTTTGAGGTAATGAATTATCGTCCAATTTCTATAATTAGTACATTTTCCAAGATTGTTGAACGTGTAGCGTATGATCAACTTGTCTCTTTTTTAACTAAACATAATATAATCACTAGTAAACAACACGGATCTAGGCAGCACAAATCGACAGAAACTGCGTTAGTAGACTTAACACAGTATATTTACAAGAATATGGATGCACGTAAACATGTTGCTGCTATATTTTTTGATTTAACCAGGGCTTTCGATTGTATTGATACTGATATATTATCTCACAAATTGCATCAATCAGGTATTCGTGACGCAGCGCTCGACTGGATAAACTCCTACTTATCAAGTAGGAAAATGAAGGTGAAGGTGCATAACTCCATTTCTGGCGAGTTCAACGTAGGGTTGGGAGTACCCCAAGTTTCAGTTTTGGATCCACTTTTATTTCTTGTTGCCATTAACGATCTTCCCAACTTTCTTTCTAATGGCTCTTTGGTATTGTTCGCCGATGATGTCTCAATAGCGCTTGCATCAGATATCACAGAGGATCTTGAAGATACAATCAAACAAACGATAGAAAATATGTCAAATTGGTGAAAACTGAATAGGCTAATTTTAAACAATGACAAGACCTCTGTAATATACTTTCATAAAAGACAAATTCCCCCGGTTAGTAGTTTATTCATCTCTTCCACTAAAGTATTAGGTCTTTTTATGAATGACTCACTTTTGAGTGCCATATTCAGCACCTTGCTAAAAAATTGAATTCAGTATATTACGCAATGTTACAATTAAAGTCCACTTTAGATGTTCAGGGCTTAATTGTTGTGTATTACGCTATGGTATACTCTATTATTTCGTATAATGTAATTATCTGAGGTCAAGCGGTGAGTTGGGAACGAATCTTCATCGCTCAAAAGCGTATTATACGTCTACGATGGTTGTAGAGACCTATTTAAAAATCATAATATACTGACATTTCCGTCTATATTCATATATCGCTGTGCCATATTTGCCAGGGAAAACCTCAATAAATTTCATGAACATTTACCTGATCATACATACCATACAAGAGGTCGTAATGTATGGACTGTGCCTCGGCATGGCACGACTCTATGTCGTAAGTCCCCTGAGTTTGCTTGTATAGAAATCTATAACCAGCTTCCGAAACGGGTCAGAGATGTGGCAGACATTAAAGGTTTTAAAACCTACTTAAAGAAGTATCTGACGGAAAATTGTTTTTATAGTCTAGGTGAGTACGCGGCTAGTGGAAGATAATGTATATGTCTTAATGTTGTTTTATTTATATTATATATTGACAAATTCTATTCAATGTTAATTGACTCATGAATAAACATTATTATTATTATTATTATTATTATTGACTACGTAGCATATGTATATGTATGAGGAAGCATTGTGAAATTCAGCAATCAATTTTTGAAAATCAAAACATTCAGCATACTCTCCGCTTAATTGGGTACATTTATTACAACGAATCTGCAACGCTTCTAGACCTTTCAAAAAGACATTTTTATCTTGCTCGGCAAACCAGGTCTTCACAGCTTCTATCATCTGCATTGGAAGAAAATTTGCGACCTTTTAAACTTTTTTCAGTTGAGAAATGACATGATAGTCGAACGGAGCCAGATCTGGTGCATAAAGGGGATGTTCAAGTAATTCAAACCCTAACTCACGAATTTTCTGCATGGTAACATTTGTGAGCAGCGGTATTGTCTTGCAAAATCAAAACAGATTTGGACAGATGTTTGTACACGAAACTTCTTAGGGCTTGGAGAACCAGAGTGTCTGCATTCCATCGATTATTGCTTTGTTTATGGGTCGTAGAAACGTATCCAATTTTCACCCATAGCAACAATTTGGCTTAAGAAGTCTGAATCATTTTCAAACAAAGCACAGATCGAACGTGATGCTTTCAAGCATTGGTGTTGAGAAATGTGGACAGATGCTTGATTTCATAATTTCATATTTAAAATTAATGTTGAATATTACATTCTAGTTAAGAGAGTATCGATTTATTTGTTTTCAAGGTTTGTCTTTATATTTCACAACTACTGTAAATTTAACATTCGTCTAAATCAGATGTGCAAAATTTTGATAACAAAAGTACAGGACGAATTAATCTAAAGCTTTGTTCATAATTATGAAGTTTATTCAACCCAAGCATTTAGATTTTGTGTAGAACATCTTTTGAGAGTAAATGAACCAACACACAAAGTCAAATCGACCAACGTATTAAGCTTCTCGCTGGAAACTTCCTGAAAAGAAATTCCTAATAAATATTTTGTCATTGAAAAAATTAAATTAATCTATTATGGAAAATGGATAGAAAGGCAAAAACCGTATCAATATAGCATTACGAGAAACAAAGAAGAATATTCAGTTACATGCAATATCATCATTTTTCTGTGAAATGTCTTCAATATTTACAAATTACATTCTATCTACTGGAAATAGACAACTACTGTTGATTTATAAATTCTTTAAATATGTTTTCTAGCTTTTCACAAGGAATATTTGTTGAAAAAGTATCGTATTAACTAATATTCTAATTCGTTTTCTGGAGATATGTTGATGCCATATGTTGCCATATGGCTTTTCCAACAAAAGAATAATATGGATTATTAACTTCATCTTCTAATTCAGTATGTTGATCATCACTAGTATATTGGCTTAAAGTCGAATTTAGAGGAACTGGTAGAAGTCTTTGTATAATGGAGAAACTCTTTCAAACTTTTAGCTTTTTACTTTAATCGAAAATATTTAACAGTTAATGTTAATGTCTTATCTCTGACAAAGTACATCATGACAGAATGATTGCATCAACCCGTAAAGTGTTGTATTTCTTAAAGGGTTCATTTTGACTGAAGGAACTATAGACGTAAATCAAATACAACTTTCTTTAGTTTAAAGATATCAATATAAAGCTGTTGAAGTAAAAATACAAGGACAAAAAAGTATTGCTTTTAGCTAGTAAAGCCCCCAGCCTTGAGGCTATACCTAATGCAATTATGTAAATTTTCTCCTTGCTTTCTTTTGCTTGGACATTTTTCAGCCATCTCAGCGAGTCTAAGTCTATTAAACTGTTAACTGCATTTTCAAATTTATTCACGTGAAACTTCCTTTGTCATTAAATTAATGAGTTGATAATAATTTCTAGTTGCTTACAATTTACTATAGAATTAAATTTATTTCATACGTTGTGGAACCTTGGTTTCTGGTACCAAATATACATTTTAAAAGTTTTTTAACTGTATAAAATATTAATAAGCACGTTCACAACATATCAATGTATAGATTTTAAAGTTTACATTTCACGAAATCCAACATTTTTGCATAATTTTTAATATATAATCACCGCATAACATTTCTGTAACCAATTATTTGCTTTATTTAGAGATATAATCACATAGAAATTACTGTAGAATTTAGCATAATTTAGAAATTTTTGCCAATATCAACCATTTTTTTTTCACGTTCGTTTGGGTTAAGTTATTGGAAAATGTGAGAGTTATAATTATTCATATCGTGAAGTTGTTGACGATGGGTGTATAATTGAACGATTGTTTGGGCTGTTTCCATCGTCTATTGGATGATAATGATCCGACGTTTCGGTGAACTCTCTATCACCGTCTTCAGGGTAGCTCTGAAAAGAGCTGTTCGTCTCTAGTTTACTCATTGATAAGTTCGCTAGAATCGAGACAAGTAACACAGAAGAAACAAACGCTTGTACCGAAGTATACTAGTGGATATATTCTCTCCGACTGAGTATCGATGTACAGTTGTATTTCCGCACTATGTGTCCCCCTATATAAGTGAGAATGTCAAAACTCACCTTTCGTGCAAGTGTGGGGATTTCATGACATTTGACCGGTTGTGCGATAGTGCAGTCGGTCATTGTGGAACCGGAATGTTCCCTGAGATTCCGATAGGCCTTACGCGGTTCGACGCAGTTTCCGTACAGAGGTTCTACGCAATTTCGGAAGTTTGTTTGTCTTTATGTGCCCGTTTGTCTGCGATTGTTTAAGTTATCTTTGAGTATCGGTAGCCAGACGCTATTAATCTCAAGGCTTGGTGTACTGATGGCATCAGGTGTTGTGGCCATATATGCTGTTTCTTTGAGTTTTCTTTTTGTTTGATTGTCCTCCTTTTCTAGGACTATTGCATTTTGCCATGCGATATTATGTCCTTCTTCCCAGGCATGTTGGGCTAGGCGAGATTTTTCGGTTTCTCCTAAGCGGACCAATTTTTGGTGTTCTTTGATCCTGATATGTAGGGGTCTGCCTGTTTCTCCAATGTATTTTCTTCCACATTCACATGGTATTTCGTATATACAGTCTTTAGTTCTTTGGTTTTCGTTGTCAGGTTTAGTTTTTGTTAATGCAGACCTGATGGTGTTGGTTGTCTTTATTGCCGTTCTAATTCCGTACTTGTTGCCTATTGTTCTGAGTTTTTCTGATAGGCCTTTGACGTACGGTATTACTGTAGTGCCCACGTGGGGTCGTTGTTCTGGTGTGGTTTTTTCTCTTTTAGCCTTTGACAACGTTCTTTCTGTATATCCGTTTTCTTTAAGTGTGTTTGTTACATTTTCAAGTTCTTTTTTTCTATCACATTCACTTGAGCAGGTATTGTACGTTCTGTCGTATAGGCATTTAGCTGCACATACCTTGACGTTGTGTGGATGATTGGAATCATGGTGAAGATATTGTCCTGTGTGAGTAGGTTTCTTATATACTGTTGTTGAGATCGTACCATTTGTATGTTTTTTTATTAGGACATCAAGGAAGGGGATCTGGTTTTTGTTCTCGATCTCCATAGTGAATTTAATCGATTCTTCTATGTTGTTTATATGATTAAGAAACCCTAGTAATTCATCTTCACTGTGTGGCCATATGACGAAGGTGTCGTCTACATAGCGCAGCCACATTTTGGGTTGGTAGGGGTATGTACTTGTGCCTTTTTCTCAAACTCTTCCATATATATGTTGCTAAGTACGGGTGATAGAGGGGAACCCATTGCCATACCGAATTCTTGTTGGTAGAATTTGTTTTCCACCTGGAAATAGGTTGTTTGTACACAGATGGATAGTAGTTCTATGATTGCGTTGACACTTAATGATGTTCTCTCTGTTAATGTGGGGTCATTGGATAGCCTGTCTTGGATTATCGCTAGGGTAGGTTGTGTAGGGACATTCGTGAACAGACTTGTTACATCAAAGCTTACTAATTTGTCCTGTTGTTCTAGTTTTAAGTTTTTTATTTTATATCAATACACAGGACTTCATAGAAAAAATAAAAAACTTAAAACTAGAACAACAGGACAAATTAGTAAGCTTTGATGTAACAAGTCTGTTCACGAATGTCCCTACACAACCTACCCTAGCGATAATCCAAGACAGGCTATCCAATGACCCCACATTAACAGAGAGAACATCATTAAGTGTCAACGCAATCATAGAACTACTATCCATCTGTGTACAAACAACCTATTTCCAGGTGGAAAACAAATTCTACCAACAAGAATTCGGTATGGCAATGGGTTCCCTCTATCACCCGTACTTAGCAACATATATATGGAAGAGTTTGAGAAAAAGGCAATAAGTACATACCCCTACCAACCCAAAATGTGGCTGCGCTATGTAGACGACACCTTCGTCATATGGCCACACAGTGAAGATGAATTACTAGGGTTTCTTAATCATATAAACAACATAGAAGAATCGATTAAATTCACTATGGAGATCGAGAACAAAAACCAGATCCCCTTCCTTGATGTCCTAATAAAAAAACATACAAATGGTACGATCTCAACAACAGTATATAAGAAACCTACTCACACAGGACAATATCTTCACCATGATTCCAATCATCCACACAACGTCAAGGTATGTGTAGCTAAATGCCTATACGACAGAACGTACAATACCTGCTCAAGTGAATGTGATAGAAAAAAAGAACTTGAAAATGTAACAAACACACTTAAAGAAAACGGATATACAGAAAGAACGTTGTCAAAGGCTAAAAAGAGAAAAACCACACCAGAACAACGACCCCACGTGGGCACTACAGTAATACCGTACGTCAAAGGCCTATCAGAAAAACTCAGAACAATAGGCAACAAGTACGGAATTAGAACGGCAATAAAGACAACCAACACCATCAGGTCTGCATTAACAAAAACTAAACCTGACAACGAAAACCAAAGAACTAAAGACTGTATATACGAAATACCATGTGAATGTGGAAGAAAATACATTGGAGAAACAGGCAGACCCCTACATATCAGGATCAAAGAACACCAAAAATTGGTCCGCTTAGGAGAAACCGAAAAATCTCGCCTAGCCCAACATGCCTGGGAAGAAGGACATAATATCGCATGGCAAAATGCAATAGTCCTAGAAAAGGAGGACAATCAAACAAAAAGAAAACTCAAAGAAACAGCATATATGGCCACAACACCTGATGCCATCAGTACACCAAGCCTTGAGATTAATAGCGTCTGGCTACCGATACTCAAAGATAACTTAAACAATCGCAGACAAACGGGCACATAAAGACAAACAAACTTCCGAAATTGCGTAGAACCTCTGTACGGAAACTGCGTCGAACCGCGTAAGGCCTATCGGAATCTCAGGAACATTCCGGTTCCACAATGACCGACTGCACTATCGCACAACCGGTCAAATGTCATGAAATCCCCACACTTGCACGAAAGGTGAGTTTTGACATTCTCACTTATATAGGGGGACACATAGTGCGGAAATACAACTGTACATCGATACTCAGTCGGAGAGAATATATCCACTAGTATACTTCGGTACAAGCGTTTGTTTCTTCTGTGTTACTTGTCTCGATTCTAGCGAACTTATCAATGAGTAAACTAGAGACGAACAGCTCTTTTCAGAGCTACCCTGAAGACGGTGATAGAGAGTTCACCGAAACGTCGGATCATTATCATCCAATAGACGATGGAAACAGCCCAAACAATCGTTCAGTTATAATTATATTGCGGAAATATCTATATTATATATAAATTTCTGCATTCAGGAACTGTCAAAACTACCTTTAAACAACAAAAATTAATTGTTTGAATGAATAAGGCAGTTGGAGTGCTGGAATTTGAAGTAAAACAAATTGACGTATCGAATTGACTAGATATAACACAAAACGATGGAGACGTTCCAGAGATACAGGCAACATCTTGGAACAACTGCTTTGACAAAAGTGGAATATTTTTCAACCTATTCTATCGATGCGTGCGGTTTTAAACTTTAGAAAAAGTCCAACTTTATTAATTTCGTAATGTTCAAAATGATTAATTCAATATAAGATTAATTTTGAAATTTTGGGTAGTTAGATCAGAATTTTTTTTGAATACTCTGTATATTTGAAATGATCTTCCCAGGATTTTCGTTGCAATAATATACAACGTACCTTATGATGACTAAAACAATTATACGATTATAAAACACAAGATAAGAGGATCCGAACACAAATAAATATCAATGCCAATCAATTATCACATAATTTTCTGCTTAATATGTGAGAACCCGAAAACTGGCAGATTAAGGTGTTTAACGTGGTTAAACCTGACTTCATCTTCTTTGACAACTTTTAAAAACATACAATTAAAAGTATTGCTTCTTATCAGCTATTTAACTAATGCTTATCTATACAAAAATAATTCGACGCATATCGTGGGTAATTTTCAGGAAATCACACTGTAGGTATACAAATTAACCGAAATTAACTTAACATTATAGTTCTTTTAAAAGGGACTGTTATTCTTAGAAATGACACACCAGTTAACTAGTATAATTGCAAAAAGTTGTATACACTGTATATTGTGTACTTATTAAACAACAAACACCTTCTTTTACTACCTATTACCTTTTTATAATTAGAAATGACGTAATTGCCAAGATTATAACATTACTAAAGTCAAGAAATATTCTGCATTTTTTATTACTGTTTTTTTAATTTGAACATTTCTTATTCAGCATATATTACACCAATGCATTTTTACAGAATGTTGATTCACATTGTTTTATTTATCGTATTTAACCTTAAACTGATATACACAAAGATCAAAAAGAATAAACATATAAATAATATTGAAATATCTTCATCGAGCTGCTTTGAGGTTATGTAAACAAAATGCACACCAAAAACATTGCCAAACTGGACTTACCCAAATCGTCCATTGTAGCTGCCTATAAAAGGTCGATCTATCGTAATTGTTCACTTCATAAAATAACAGAACTTAACAAACACAGTAAATGTTAATTGCCATATTTGGAATGTTTTTATCACAAGTGTATGTATTGGAAACCCAGCAGAACGTTCAGTATCGGCAACCCACTAAACAATGCACTTGACTTGCTAATTTATCACTACGCGATATACTGTGTGTGACAAAATGAAGAAAACACTAAAATATTTTTTAATTTTATTAAAAGTATTTACGATCAATTCAGGTATGTTAAATATTATAATTAAGTCGTCAATATATGTAGAACTTCGCTTTAGGATATCTTGAGGAATGCCCAATACTTATTCCAAGAAGGTATTGGGGAGCTAGATCACCCACGGCAATTGAATATTGTATAATACCGTTAAAATACGTCATTGTTCACCATACATTAACACCTACTTGCAATAACGTAAATACATGTTCTAGCCTTTTAATGCCCGGTTTTTCAGTGTCGGTTTAAACCAAATTTTTGGTTTAAGTTCAAGTTCAGCGTTCAAACCGTATTTCAGTGCTAGTTGAACCTTGAACTCAACAAAAAAATTAGTTCAACTTGAGCCGAACTGTGTACTAAGCTTAAGCTTGACATCCCGCTCAAATTGAATATATAACCTACAAATATTTGTTTGTGTCAGTTGGTGTCGATCTGATATTTAAAAAAAATGATGAATTTACTAGAATCTTCTGATGACGAGGACGTTATTAATTATATTGAACATCTTGGGCGTGTTAGATGACCGAGAATTAATCGTAGGCGTCCTAATAATTTCGAAATTTGGGATGATCACGATTTTTTTGTAAGATATCGTTTGCAGAAAAATACTGTAAGGCGAGTGCTTAACCGTATTACTAATATCATAGCAAATCCTACAAATTTGTAAGTATATTATACACATACCTATGAATTTAGAGAACTCACTAAACTGCTTTATAGAAATGCTAGCTTAAGACCAGAGGAAATGCTATTGCTGACATTGCGCTTTTATGCAACAGGAAGTTTTTTAAATGTTGTGGGTGATTTGAATGGTGTTCATAAAGCAACAGCTAGCAAAATCGTTCGAAAAGTATCGGATGCTATTGCATCTTTGAGCGGTGAATATATTCGTTTCCCTCGCACAAATGAGGAAATTCAAGAAGTAATGGGGGGCTTTTATGATATTGCTTCTTTTCCTAGAGTGATTGGTACAATCGACTGTACACATGTTAAAATTCAGTCACCAGGTATTTAGTATTAATACTTCTATAATAATAATAGTTATATATTTGTTTTTAAATTATGCAGGAGGTGATAATGCTGAGGTGTACAGAAATAGAAAGGGATACTTTTCACTGAATGTTCAAACAGTATGCGATCATAAGCTGAGAATTCGCAATATTGTCTGTCGGTGGCCTGGGTCTGCGCATGATTCCCATATTTTTAATAATAGCAATCTACGCCATGAATTTGAAGGAGGAGTTTTTGGAAACAATTTATTATTAGGAGATAGTGGTTACAAAAATCGTAATTTCCTTTTGACACCACTGCTTAACCCAATTACACGTGCTGAAAATTTATATAACGAAGCACATATTAGAACACGTAATTGTGTTGAACGCTCATATGGTGTTTGGAAACGAAGGTTTCGGTTTTGGCAAATGGTGTCAGATTACAAATACGAACCATTCAGAGTGTTGTTGTGGCTACAGCGGTATTACATAATATTGCCTGCGATGAAGGTGAAGAGGTTCCACCTGTGGATGCTGACATTGAAGCAGCTATTAACGCAGGCAATATTATACCACAAGAACAAAATTATTACCATGCTGCCTACAATAATCGTACTAGACATAATTTAATAGTAAATTACTTTAATAATTTGGATAATTAACCATAATTGTAACTGTTCAATTTTCCCTAATAACAAACAACAAGAAATAGACAAATAAACTCGAACTATGCGTTTTATTTTGTATTTGCTACATATATTTTTCTTTGGCCTTAATTTCTAATCTTAGCAATTCATTTTTTAATTGTTGCTCCTCTATTTGTAGTTTTTTTAATTGATTTTCATTTAAAAGAAAATCCATTTTTAAACTATGCTCTTCATGTAAGCAACGTGTTTGTAATGCTACATAATTAGCCTTATCATCAGCTAATGATGACCATTTCTCGTTGGTATAGGTACCAGTCACCTTCCGCTTTTTTGCTGTTTTTGGGGTTGCAGGTTCATTTTCAATTGGCCGCTTCAATGCAGCAGATACTGGCTCTGACAACATGCTCGGTGCATGAGATTCCCACGTAGTCTCTTGGGACTCCTTGTTACTTGATGGAAGAGCATCTCCTTGAATTACGATTACTTCTTCCCTGGCATGTTCATGTGCAGCTGCAAATATTTACAAATATAAAAGTGAATGAAATTAAAAGCAATGGATTAATTCTACTTACTGCTTGCAGTGTCACTATCACAATAACTGGGTAAGCCTTCTAAACGAACACCCAACAAGTCCTTCACTTCTTCATCCACATGGGTAAATATTACATGAGATGAAGGGCCTCCACCCGTGCCTGTTACATGACACCGGTTATCAGAAAACTTTTGTTTGGTTCTTTTTTTAATATTTTCATATTTTTTCCGGAGCACTATAGCACTTCTATAAATTTGCCCAGATAATAGATTAAACTGTGTCGCAATATTTTCCCACGCCGTATCTTTATCCTTCCAGAGAATTCGATCGGTTTTTTTGCACTCTATTATATCTTTTTTAGATTTAACTAAATCAATTAATAAATCTATTTCTTCTGAAGTAAAATTAGCGGCTCTTCTAGAAGGTGATTCAGACATGCTTCTTATTTTGATAAAACCGAATCGCACAAAGGTCGCAAAAATACTACAATTACACATTTGCATTTTATTATTATTCTCTAATATACCTGCTTTTGTATCAATTTTATATCTGCAAGATTTTTATATTTGGAAATTCCAAACTTTGCTGTGATTTCATTGGCTACCGTATTCAACACCCACTATCGCCAACTATACATATTTTTAGTTTCTTCTATACTCGCCTACCAACATTGAGAAACTACACTCACTTTCTGGTTTTATTGAACTAGTTCAGCGAACGCACTCGGAAACCCACTGGTTGAGTTCAGAGTTTAAGTTCAAGTTCAAGGTTCAGTTGAACCTACACTTAAACCAATACTGAAAAACCGGGCATAAAACTTCTTCAAAATTTTCATATGGATATACAAGGATTTCACGATATTGGCTATAAGTATTGCAAATAAATTACATAAAACAAAATTTAACGACACGAAAATTTAAGTTTTCTTATAGGTGGCGACGGTAAACTTTACGAGGGTGCAGGCTGGCATAAAGTTGGAGCTCATACTAAAAAATATAACACAAAATCAATTGGTTTAGCATTTATAGGGAATTTTACAAGTAAGTTTCTGATAAATATTAAATTAATATAAATCAAATAAAAATTTTTTTACGTGTAGATAAATTACCTAACAGAAATCAATTAAAAACAGCACAAATATTCCTGAAATGTGCATTGGGTGTTGGTGAAATTGATAGACGATACAAATTGTTAGGAGCGAGGACAATAAGTTCAACACAAAGTCCAGGACTCGCTTTATTTCATGAAATACAAACTTGGGACCACTTTGCAATAGTTCCATAATTTTCATCGTACATTATTATTTATTGATTGTATACTAAATAAAAGCATTTATATATATACATATATTACTTTTGTTTTTATTTTATTTACAAATAAACTTTTTTTATTATAAAATTAATAATTGATAATTTTCAAATTATTGGTAAATTACATATTTAGAGGTTGGCTGTATAAAAGACGCATGATGGCATTACTGAACTACTGCCACATTTGTTTACTATTTTGTCGTGATTTATATTTGAGGTTAATACGTTATAAGTTCGTAATTTCTTCTTAAAAATTATTCAAAATTTTATCATTAGATATACGTTTAAAGTAGAATTTCATATTTTCACTAACATAATGCCAAGTTGGAGTCAAATACAGATGCAATTACGGCATCCTGCAAATCCTGTAGTATTTTTTGATGTTTCTGTGGGAACTACAGTAAGTATTCGGCTTTCAAATTGTTTGTATTTACTCGTAACAAATCTCAATCAAATTTAGGAAATTGGACGCATGATATTTGAATTATTTGCTGATGTAGTTCCTAAAACAAGCGAAAACTTTCGACAATTTTGTACAGGTGAATTTAGAAAGGATTCCGTTCCACTTGGATTTAAAGGTGCTAGTTTCCACAGAGTTATCAAAGATTTTATGATTCAAGGAGGTGATTTTGTGAATGTATGAATAATCAATTCAATATTACAAGCTTTGATAAATTTTCTATTCTAGGGGGATGGTACTGGCGTAATGAGTATATATGGCGGAGGGACATTTTCAGATGAAAATTTTGCTCTCAAACATGACGGTCCTGGTTTACTAAGCATGGCAAACAGTGGAAAAGATACGAACGGTTGTCAGTTTTTTATAACATGTGCGAAATGTAACTTTCTTGATGGAAAGCATGTTGTATTTGGTAGAGTTATTGACGGACTGTTAGTGATGAGGAAAATTGAAAATGTCCCAACGGGACCTAATAATAAACCTAAAATACCTGTTACAATAGTTCAATGTGGACAAATGTAGATATAGTGCTTTTTATATTATAATTAAATATAAGATCAATATATTATGTGTTTTTATGCTTCAAGAGAATAAGAAATTATTGATTTTAAACCCCGTGGGGGTTATCTGAAACCAAATGCAAACTCCATAACATCACGTTGCTGTCCAATACCTTAAATTTCGCGCTATTTATTTAGTTTCGGACCTACTGCTAGATGCCACTATCTAGTAGGTTTACCAAATGTAAATATTGAAGTAAATGTGTGAGGTTTGTTATGCATATACCATGAGATTCAAAATGATTGTCGAAACCGCTCCTATAGATAGTGACATGGTGTACGTATATGCCACGGCACACATACGGCATATATCTACACTATGCTACTACATATCTATAGGAGCGGATTCGACAATCATTTTGAATCTCCCTTTAAAATGTGAATAACATGCGATTTGAGAAATTTTAATTGTATTGGTCTGTTTTTACATATATATTTTCTTTTATTTATTATGTATGCATTAATTAAGTCAATAGATTTAAAAAATGTGTGACTTTATTTTAATTTAGACTGTTGGCCACATTGTAAGAAATAAAAACAACTTTACTAAAACATAACCTAAAATTTGTGAAGTAACCACATTATTTTGTATGACATAAAATTGTAATTGATTGTAATGGAAGACGAATTTAAACTTTTAAACGATTTGCTCAATATAGGTTGTTGTAAATTGTGTGCAGTTCGATATTTGTGTAAAAAACAGATAGATTTTAGTAATGTAGACGAGTATTTATTAGAAGTAAGTTTAAAATTAGACATTAAAAAGTTTGGTTTAACTTAGAATTTAATTTTTAGCACAGGTTTCACGAAAACGTAGTTAAAACCGATAATGAAGCTACACATAATACGGTTATTAAAAAAATTAAAACAAATCCATGTGTTGTTTGTTTAGGTTTACTCCAAAAAGAATCGCTAACTCAAATTATTCAGTCTTCTAAATTGGACAAAGCGAGACAGTATGATTCTGAGGTATTTACATGTTCAATTAGTATGCCGGCTGCAATTTTACTTAGAGAACATAGCATGCAGATTTATTTAAAAAATCAATTTCCATCTTTATATAAAGGTATTCAGAATCATTTACGTTTTGAGATTATAAATAAGTTGCAATTTAAATTCTAGAAAATACTGAAATACCACTGAATAGAGTATGGAAAGTTTTTGTCAAAAACGAGCTTGGTAGGTGTTTACAGAAAGAGTTTGAAAATTCTGATACATGTAATTTTTCAATTAACGTTGCCATGTCATATCCGCTAGATACTGAGGTAACACAAAGTACTTTTATTCAATATTTTATTTTGCGCTTATATTTTTAAAGGAATTAGACAATTTACGAAAAATGCAGCCTAAAATGTACGAAGAAAGAGCCACACAACGCAGAAAATATAACTGCGAGTTATTTAGTCGAAAAGGAGTTATAACAGCTTTATCTAACACAACATCCGGTACTTTTATGGAGAATTATCCTGTACCCCCAGAAATACCTTCAAAATTTCTACAAGTTAAAGATATCGAGTGTAAACATAACTCGATTTTTTGCTGGTAGATATACAAAGTATTCACGAGAATTAAGTCAAAGCCCCTGGATAATTGATGGGGTAAAAACAATGGAGACATCAGTTCAAGAAATTATATTTGATAGCATAAAGAAAGTGCTTGGGTTAGTTTAAATTGTAAGATTACGTTAAGCAGGAAAAAAAGCAATAATAAATTTTTGATTAGCATTTCAGAAAATAATCTAAAATTCTCATCGAGTGGTAGAGAAGATTGCGATGTTAGATGTTTAGGTAAAGGCAGGCCATTTTATATTGAAGTACTTGATCCAATGAAAACAAAAATTAGTTTTAAAGAGTTCAGACAAATTGAAACAGAAATAAATAAGACTGAGTTAATTGGTGTGTTGCATATGCAAAATGTTGATAGGTAATGTTAGAAATGATACAATTCGTTAATTCATATTTTTTAAATTATTTTAGAAGTGAATTAACAAAAGTTAAAGAAGGTGAAGAGGAAAAAACTAAAGATTATAATGCTCTTTGTTTAACTAAAGATCCCATAACACAGGAACAATTAGATAAAATTAACAATTATGGTAAAGTGGAAATTCTGCAGAAAACACCTATAAGAGTCTTGCACAGGAGACCTCTAGCAATTCGAAATAAAACAATTTATGAAATGAAAGCTAAACCTGTAGAAGGTATAGGAAAAGCTTTCTTTTTAATATCTTTGT
This sequence comes from Holotrichia oblita, assembly GCA_023690525.1. NCBI lineage: Eukaryota > Metazoa > Arthropoda > Insecta > Coleoptera > Scarabaeidae > Holotrichia > Holotrichia oblita. The sequence goes on from CM043019.1 coordinate 114,550,953, forward strand.
GATATCAATAGGATTTATTTATTATTACTTTTCCAGGTAAACCTAATCTTATAGATCTTCATTTGAACACTCAAGCTGGCACGTATGTTAAAGAGTTTGTGCATGGCGATTTTGGAAGAACTATACCTAATATTGGTGAAATTATTGGAACTGATGTGGACATAATTGCTCTAGACGTTACTGCTATAAATCTTGATTGGCCAACAGAAATTGAGTATGAGAGTAATAATGATATAAAATCTAGTGATAACAATGTAAATGATATTCCAAATAAAAGTTAATAACTTTATAAGATTTAAACTTTTTTTAAAGTTGATACAATTTTTTTACTTATTAGAATTTAGGTTTTGTAATATACACGTATTTTACAATATATCGTTTTATTTATGTATTATTTTAACTTCTATAAAAGACTACATAAGCTGTATTAATATTGTTAATGCATTACGCTTATTTTTAAATTTTATTAATTCGCGCCATTTTTCTATTGGTAATTGAATGTGCATTGTAAAAGAGACGACCAGTATCCGGCATTAAAGTTTAAAACCCACAAGTGTTTCATAGACAGTGTTGCCGCTGATACCCCGTTCGGGCCAGATCTACCCCTTTTTAATACAATCTCGCTCCCCTTAAGCAAAAAACCGTACACAAAGGTAAAAAAAAATCTACACTAGTTACATATTATATACGTATAATCATATAATCCCAGAGTCGTAACACGGATTTATGCCAGACAGATCTGCTGTTTCAAATCTACTCGAATGTATCAACAATTGGACACGATCAGTGAATAGAAAGGAACCCAGTAGACATAATATACCTATAGATTTCAGGAAAGCCTTCGACTGTGTACCTCACAGAAGACTTATACACAAATTGGAATTCTATGGAGTGAGAGGGAAACTATTAAACTGGATTAGCGACTTCCTCTCCGGCAGGGGTTGCAGGGTTCTGGTGGGAGCGAGTACTCAGTGAGATATCACCATCCAGAGGTGTACCACAGGGGTCTATTTTAGCCCCGTTACTTTTCAACATCTATACGGCAGACATCGGCCTGGGACTGGACTCCCGGATCTCCTCCTTTACGGACGACACCAAGATCTACAAAGCCCCAGTACCACACTTTAATGAACTAGCAAGCGACTTACAGAGAATTGAGAGGTGGTGTAAGGACTGGCTGCTAGACTTAAACGAAAACAAATGCTCTGTTCTGCATATTGGTTCAAATAATCCTCACAGCCAGTATATGCTTAACAACCAGACGATAAAAGTAGTGTCATGTCAGGAAGACATAGGGGTAACAGTCAGTGCTGACTTAAAGTGGGCACCTCATATAGGAAAAGTCATAAAGAAGGTAAATGGTAGGACATATACGCTATCCCGGACATTTAGAAACCCATCACCGGAGCTTATGGAAAAGATCTATAAGACGTACATTAGACCAGTTATGGACTACGCAGCAGTAGAGTGGATCCCCCAAAGAAAAATCTCTAGACTACCTCCTACAATCAAGCACCTCAACTACGAGTCCAGACTGGAAATTCTCCATTTAACAAATTTGAGCGACCGCCGGAGAAGAGGAGACCTTATCGAGACGTATAAAATACTCCATGGGCACTACAACGTCAACTTTAGTTTTTTCTTGTTAAAAAGGGACGACCGACTGAGAGGACACAGTTATAAACTGGAGCGTGAGAGGTTTTTAGGATGTGCAGACAGCATTTTCTCGCCAACAGGGTTACACACTCATGGAATTTGCTACCTCAGGAATAGAGTGGACTAATAGTGACTAATAGAGACCAGTTTCACAAGTTTAAACGGCTATGCCGCCTACACTTTCAAATTAATAATAATAATATTAATAAAACAAAAACAATTCATTTTTATGAAATACTGTATAAGGAATTGCTGTGTTCAAGTTGAAGTGCAATATGAGTTAGTGGGGGTATTCCCCATTCTAGGTATGGTATTTCCTCAATAGTAGCTATTTGGTGCTGTAAGTTTGTTTAAAAAACGGTCTAAATTAAAATTACTTAATCTTTTTTTTGTGATTCGTGCAAGAACAAATAAATCGTGTAAAAAAATATTTATTCTTGTTGGTGAACCGTGTTATTTCAAGATCGTGTAAAAAAATGCTGTGTAAAACAAGAGTTTGGGTGTATTGTACTTGTGAAATAAATCAAATAGGAAACTTCCAAATCTCTTAATAAAGTTACAAATTGTCCCATTAGAACTGATTAACAATTTTGAAACGTCGTACTTTTTGTGTTAAAGGGCTACACAATTTATGTATAATTGTTAGTTGCTATGCTATTGCTAGTTGTCGATTCGCTTATCTTGAGAAAATCTAATATGGAATCTTTTGGAAGTAAAAGTACTAGAGAAATCTTAAAATTAAGTTTTGCATGGAAGGCCAATTTTAAAATTTGTAAATATTACTTTTTATTGTTTCTAAAATGAAAAATGTGTCAATACCTCAATAAACGCGATAGATAGGACGGTGATTTCCTTTTATCAATTATTTTTGTATGTAAATCTTAGCAAAAGACAGTATAAGTACAGTAAAGACAGGTAAGTAAGCATATATAGTCAGTATAACATCTTTCTCGGCAAAAAAAAGAAAACAAACTCCGTGTTGCGGACGATTAGTGTCCAATATTTATTAATAACTACATTAAGAAGTATGATCCCAAGAAACGCTGAAGCGTCATATTGACATCAGTTTTAGGTGCTCATAGGTTGCAGCAACAGTAAATCAACAACTGATAATGTGATAAAAACATATTTTTCGACGACTTTTTGATATTTCTACGAAACGTTAATTTAACATCCTTGGTTTAAATGGCAATTTGACGTCCCTAAGGGTAGTTATAATGGTTATGTAATTATTCTCTTTTATTTGGGTCGTAGATAGCACACGAAGATCCATAATGTATCCGAAGAATATCCATAAATAGTTTGAAATTCTTTGCGTATCCTATGGACGTTCATTTGTCACAAACATGGCTTTTATACGGATATATCAGATTCTTTACGGACGTCCTCAAGATATCAGTCTAAGCACCATATTTGTAACAAATATACATTCACAAAATATTCAGATATTCGAAGAACTTGCGAATGTATGTCGTATGTCTTCCATACATTCAGTTTGTCTGCAATGGATATATGTATATATACTCGTCAGAGTGAGATGGATGTACATATCCTTGGTAAATGGCGTACCTAAATATCCTCGAAGAATATCTACGACGTAGAGCTAAAAGATGACCTCTTACAAATTTCAGGCGAAGTATTTATTTGCTACCGTTCAATTTATACTCCATAGTTTATGAGTGGTATACATTCAACTACCACATACCAAATGTTCTTTTATATTGCAGAAGTTTAGATTATGCAGAGTTATTCAAATGTACAAATCATTTTGACATCGAAATAAATTTACAATAAATAATTTCAAACAAAAGTGTATTTATTTTAAGTAAGTTGTTATTAAAATATATTTCTAATCTACAGGAATAATCTCTGGGGCGTTATTCTCGAAACAGTGGAAAAATAGCACTCCCAGGGAGTAACTTTCACCGCTCACTCCTCGATACTACTCGTTACGAAAAAGTGAGAAAGTCAACTCCAGAATAGGAACTATTGAAATTGTAGGAATTTTTGACAATTCTCTTGAAATTTAGGGGGTTATTCTCGAATCTGAGGGAATGGAAATTTCAAGAGAATTGTCAAAAAATTCCTACAATTTCAATAGTTCCTATTCTGAGTTGACTTTCTCACTTTTTCGTAACGAGTAGTATCGAGGAGTGAGCGGTGAATATTTTTCCACTGTTTCGAGAAACCCCCAGGGGGTTATTCTCGAAACAGTGGAAAAATAGCACTCCCAGGGAGTAACTTTCACCGCTCACTCTCGTTACTAAAAATGTTGTATTCTCGAACTAACAGGGAATAGTTACGACTTTCATTCCCTATCTTTACTCCATAGGAATTGTAGCACATTGTTGCCAAGTCTTAAGTTAAGAAGAGACCAATAAGAACTCAGGATGTGTTATTGATTTTATAACAGCTGTTCTGTGACGGCTATTTGAATTTAAGATACAAATACGGTTTCTTTAAAATGATTCTTCAAGGCATTTTCAAAAACAAAAATTATGGCAGACAAAAAATCTAAACACGTTACACTGCTACGCAAAAGCAACGACTAGTAGAATATATAACCAAACATCCCGAAATGAACAGCTCGAAATTGTCGCCATCATTTACCCGTAATAATTGTTGCAAGGTGTGGCTGGAGTTACACTTCTTAGTGTGGCTTTATTCATACGAAAATATCGTTTGAACAAATTATCGCTTAGCTGCTCAAATGCACTTAGTCTGGGTAGAAACTGCCTTGCTGGGGCTGCAGCAAGGTCTTCAGCATGAACTTCATCTTGAAGTATTTGGTCGGCTACTAATATTTCCTCAGCATCCATCCTATCGCAGTGGTTGTAATTAGTACAATGTACATATATTTTATATCGGGAATAATACCTATTATATTTTTAACGCTTCTAATATCGCAAACTATACTAACAATCACAACAACAATGACATATAGGTAACTAATAACAAATAACTATATGCCACAGATCCCCGCAAAGCACCGAAATGAGAACGAGCGAAGCCGATTCAATTTCTCTAGCAATTTCTCCTACTAATTTGTTGGAGAAAATACCAGCGAATATTTGGGGAATATTTTCCTACGAAAAAGTGAGAAAGTCAACTCCAGAATAGGAACTATTGAAATTGTAGGAATTTTTTGACAATTCTCTTGAAATTTCCATTCCCTCAGATTCGAGAATAACCCCCCTGGGGGGTTATTCTCGAAACAGTGGAAAAATAGCACTCCCAGGGAGTAACTTTCACCGCTCACTCCTCGATACTACTCGTTACGAAAAAGTGAGAAAGTCAACTCCAGAATAGGAATTATTGAAATTGTAGGAATTTTTTGACAATTCTCTTGAAATTTCCATTCCCTCAGATTCGAGAATAACCCCCCTGGTGACGAAACGGTAGGAGAAAGTCAGTACCCCTACTCCACTTCTCAACGCACGCATGTAGGAGTTAACATATCATGATACCGAAGATTGAAGTAAATTAGCGTAGCGTTCAGTATTCATTTAGCTCTTATGGGGCATATACGTTTTGTATTACACTACTATGCAATCTACCAGAGGAGAATGTTTTCAATCATAGTGGGGACGCGACTTGCGCACTTCGACCGTTTCGTCACCAGAGATTATTCCTGTATATGTTGCTCGTGTTATTATGAAAATTGTATTGACCTTTTTTAGAATAGAACGCCCGATATATTTTTACATTTTCCTGCCTTTATGTATGTAATTACTTCTCTACTTTGCACTCTTTTTGAGATATTTATACTGTTTTTTGCAGTTTCTACCAAATATATGTGCCGAAAAAAACATAATTGGTGTGAATGTGTGTTTATTCACAAAATCTAGGCTAAATAAGCAAAAAAAGTTTTCGAAATATTACATATGTAGAATGTCCAAATAGTCGGTTCACATTTCGAAAAATAAAAAATAGAAATATTTAGTTTATTCCCAATAAAAAACAAATAAAAAATGTTATCATGTCTCAACATTATAGATAAATATGGTACTGTAATAAATAGAGAGAAAGATGCTAGTGTGTAAACTGGTAAAATCGACTTAATTTTTCTGTTTAGTGAGCAAATATGTGTAATTACATGTATTTCTAAGCTAATATTTGTTTAATGGTTCTATGTGAATTTTACCATTGCCTCTCAGCCTTAATTTATACAGGTTAAAAATATCTGTTTGTTATATCTTAAAACATTTCACAAATTTCCATATCAATTATAAACCCTATACACAGCTATTTTTCACTTAGGTAAGAAGAAAATGAAGGAAATACTTTCAGCAATTACTTATTAGAAAAGTATTATTATTGAAAATTTAAACACTTTTGGATCGTATATACTACTTTCACTTTCTCTTTTTAATTTCCACTTCACTACAGTTACTTCGTTACAGTTATTTAAAGTCTCTTTGAAGCCTTTCCTGAACTGACTAGACATCAAATTGTAAAGTAGTGGATTGATAGTGGTGGATATTACGTAATATAATACTCTGGTAATCTTTTTCAAGTAATAATTGGTCGTGGTATCTACGTAATTGCTTCCCTTATGGTAACTCATATAGATGTAGTAGTATCGATGAACGCGAGTTGGTGTCCAACACAGTAAAGGGTGATGACAACTACAGCTGTAAGAATAAAGCAGATATAATATATCACAGCATATACAGAATTATAAAAATAGTTCAGGTAAAGAAGTTAATTTAAAATAATGAAATATGCTTGCATTTTTGAAGACTGTTAATCTGTTTATGCCATAAATCGACAGGTTATTGAAAAAGGTAATTAGCTATAGACAGTATGTTTTAGAAAGGTTATTGTAACTATTATAAACTACAATCTAACATCAGCTTATCTGGGTCTGTTCTGCAACTCCTAAATGACAAAATGGCATACGTTTTATAAATAACACTAAGTAAATTCGATTATAGAGCGGAATCAGTCTATTAAAACGGAAAAGAGAAAGGCTATGTATTTTTGATTTTGTCATAATTTGTTCCATTGCTGCAAAAATTCCTTCGCCCAAGCAATGGTGAACTGAGTGTTTAACTTTAACTCTTAAAACTAACTGAAATATAAGATTCAAATTCGAGCCAGTGAATTAACCTGTCATTAAAAAGTTAAAGTACCTAACTTATAAATCTGATACGTACCAAGCATCTTGATCACTTTCCTTTGATGAATGGTGTTCACTGACGATTGTATTTCAACAGGTTTTTCGTAATTTCAAAGTTATCAGTACATAAAAAGCGACAGTTATAATTGATGTAATTGCGTATGTAACTAGAAGTAACAATTCTAAATCGAGCTGGTGCATACTGTTTAAGACACTGAGTTCGTAACAATGCGTATAGATAGCTTTCGGAAGAGACAAGCAAAAAGCAACAAGCCAAATCATAACTATTACTTTCGTGTTCTTGGAAGGTTGATCTACTCTGTAGACGGAGAACGGATGGCATATTGCTATATACCTTTCAGCACTGAGCGCTGTAATTGTTAGTAAACTAGCAAAAGTATCTAGCTTCGACATAACTTCTTTAATTACGCAAAAATCACCTGTAGGAATATTTCCGGTGACTAGATTTATTATCCACGGTAAGAGAGAACACATAATTATCACTATGTCCAACACAGCTAAGCTGAAGAAGGTAATAATTGATTGCAGTTCGCATACAGTTATTGTTTATTATCACGATACACACTTAAGTTTCCCAACAATCCAATAACGAATATTAAGCACAATAACACCAAAATTGGAATTTGCGGACTTTCGTTGACTAACACTGTGGTATTATTCATAACAAGTTCGTTTAGGACTACATATATTTAATTGTGCACGTATTTTTATGATTGTACCTATTTTACTAATTCTACTGCAGTGACCTAAACATTAGTAAGTTTACAATATGGTTTTGTCGCAAAATGCGAGTCAAGGTCTTCTCCATCTCGTTGAAATTATTGTATAGTCCGCGTAATTATTTTTGTTTGATAACTGCTACTATTAATCTGGTGATGTATGGTTCAATTCGCTATTAATGCTTATGTGCGGAACGTATAAAGATTACCAAATTATTATCTATGTATGTATGTATGTTTAGATCTAATAGTTACTGTTGATGAAGATAGTGTTGCTGCGTACAATAAAAATTCGACTGAATGGGTTTCTCAACGTCTTTTTTTTGTTTTTATTAAATATTTGTTGATTATTTTTAGCAATATAGTTACAAGAAGAATCATGGCCTGAGATCACTGCATCATCAGTAATATCCTAAGAGAAACTACAAAGTAGGTAAATAAATACTATGTAGGTATATAAGAAATATATTTAATACCTTATATTTTTATAAACATAATGGCAAATATAGATTTGACATAATGTGACTACTATTATTTTATTGTAATGATTTCTAATCTATCATATCTTTGGTTTAGTTTTCAATACGGTAGGATTTAACCGCTACAAAAAGTTGAAAATCTACTTTATTATTATGATTACTGCATTGTTTCTTTTGTGTTGTTTCTAGTGTTTATTATTGATAGCATATTGGTAATGTTTGATACGTTTCTGCTGAAGAACGCAAAGGACAAATCTTACTAGTAGCAATCTTCGTTTCTTGCTCTTCTTTCATTGTAGTTCCATTTAAACTTTTTAAGTACCAGCCCATAGTCTTACGGTGTGCCAATTGTATATATCCTGTTCCTCGGCTATTAATATTCCACTATGTTTATGCTGTATAAGAAAATAAAGTTTGAATTAAATAATTACTATATACCTACTGGCCTAACTTTATAATGGAGAATCAACCTGATAGTAAGAACTAGTTTACTAATTTTCTTGAAGGAAACAAAGATATATTCATAAGAGTGAGTTTACCAGTTTTTTTGAAAGAATCAAGATACTTCTAGAAGAGCAGCTGAAGTAAATTTATTAGGAAGAGCCATGGGTTTTAACAAGCTTGTAGTTGCGAAGTTCTTTGAAAATTAAAACCAAAACTAAATTGGAGATGTTTCAAATATACAATATTGACGAAATTGTTTTCACTATAGTACAGAATCGTACCAAAGGCTAAAAGTAGGTGGGGTAGATAACTTTCAGTGAAAGGAGACGTTGGAAACCACATATGTTTATAAGAAAATATTTTAAGCAATACATGATTAAAAACGTGCCACCCCTTGGTACTGTTGGGATGGAATGAATCACACCAGAAATATTTGTTATTTATCGATACCTATTATCATGAATAACCATAGAAAACATCTATTTCATTGGAGAAAATAAAACTAGCAAAAAAAAAACCCTTTAAAATTATTAACCTTTCCCCAGATACGAGTCATGGAACAATGCCAGTCATGGTTACTAAATAATGCAGGAAAAAGCATAACAATACACAACATTGCATAAATACTGAGCTCAGCATATTTATTAGCGTGTAGGTAAATGTGTTTCTGGTTTTAAAAACATCTTAAGTGATACCATATTCAGCAACGATGACTTTCCAGCCAGTTGATATGCCAAGTGATTTAGTATAACTAAGTTAGGATGACACATCAAGCGCAAATCCACTACATTGATTTTTAGATCATGAAGTTGAACAGAACCTTAATTTCGGCAAACCCAGCATAAATTCCAGTTCAGAAACAGCACAACAATATCCAAGTACTTCTATATCTCCCCATAACAGTTGATGCTTTTGCCCAACTTAAAAAAGGAAAATTTGAAAAGGTACTAAGCAAAATGAAAACATGAAACTTCAAACCAAAACAGCAACTTTAGTCAAGAGTAGATGTTTTAATGACAATTTAAATTCAAGCACCCATACAAAAAATTAAGCTGTAAAAACTGTTCATTCTTCCAAGATTTGAGACAAGCAATGACGATTGTGATGTGAATTTATGGAATGTGACAGGTTCTTAAGATTGAAAACCTACAAATCATGAAAATATTAAAGACTTATATGAAATAAATATTGACTTATTTGTTTTGATCAAGTTTACAGCGAAAAAAGTTCTAACAGCTGAACGTAGTGGTCACTGTTAAATTCTGCACCGTGACTAAATAATGAATTCGGTATTCGGTTGATGATGAGGGCCTATGAAACTTCGAAACACGTGTCCCGAATAATTAATTAAATGTAGTGGTGTTGGTGTTACTGGTGGTCGTAGTGGTGCTTTATCATATCTTACAAGGCCCACAGTCCTTTTATTGAAATCACATTGAATATAAAGAAATGAATAGTAAAATAAATTAAGATGTAAACATGATTAATTATGGTCTTTATAATAAATAATAATATCTAGCCTTTTTGGAAAATTATTACTAGTCTTACCATTTATTGAGACAAATCAATCGCCAAGCAAATTCTTAAGCGACTTTTGAAGAAACCCGTACTCCTAACACTTTTTTCTTCTTCGGTATCTCCACTGTTTACTGCTGAATCATCTAATTTCCAGCAGAAGAACGTCTTTTTGAAACCTTCTCTGAAGTTCTTCGGTATGATATTGTAAAGAATAGGATTTATCGTCGTTGAAACGAAAATAATACAAAGCTCTAGTTATCTTTCTGAAGTAGTAGTTTAACATCTTTTTCTATTTCTATCTTTTCTTTGTCAAAGATATAAAAGCGATAGATGCGAGTGGGTGTCCAACAGATCAAGGGCAACGACGACAGCCACTGTAAAAAAAAATAAAATTAGTGTTAATCATTTCATATCTAGAAGATATCAAGCTTCCTATAAGAAATGAATAGTAAAATAAATTAAGATGTAAACATGATTAATTATGGTCTTATAATAAATAATAATATCTAGCCTTTTTGGAAAATTATTACTAGTCTTACCATTTATTGAGACAAATCAATCGCCAAGCAAATTCTTACGACTTTTTGAAGAAACCGTACCTAACACTTTCTTCTTCGGTATCTCCACTGTTTACTGCTGAATCATCTAATTTCCAGCAGAAGAACGTCTTTTTGAAACCTTCTCTGAAGTTCTTCGATATGATATTGTGTAAAGAATAGGATTTATCGTCGTTGAAACGAAATAATACAAAGCTCTAGTTATCTTTCTGAAGTAGTAGTTTATTTAGCATCTTTTTCTATTTCTATCTTTTCTTTTGTCCACTTTTAAATAAAAGATATAAAAGCGATAGATGCGAGTGGGTGTCCAACATGGATCAAAAGGGCAAATGACGACAGCCACTGTAAAAAAAAAAAAATAAAATTAGTGTTAATCATTTCATAATCTAGAAGATATCAAGCTTCCTATAAGGAAGTAATTTTTTCATTTATTTGTTTAGATTATAGGCATTTTTATTTTGAGGTCTCCGGCATTTTGACATTGTTGTGGTTTATATTTTTACAGTCAGATAACATCCAAAGAAGCATGTTTATATAAGGTTTTTTATAATAAATCATGATATTCGTAGATCTAACCAGTTCGGTTGTTCTTTTCTTGTTCAATATGAAAGTTAGTGTTTCTCACTTAGAATTTATATTATTCTTATGGATAAAATGTTTTTTTCTTTTTTATTATTTAGGGCAGTTACTAGTAATTTATTTTCCATATTTAGTTGTGTTCTAATAAATATTATTTACTGTGAGTATTTAATTGATCTTCAAGGAAAATTGTGCGCATATCTATCTTTGCCACTGTAGTTAAATATAAAAAATGTTGGATGATTTCATTAATATGAATTGCATGAATGCGGTATTGACAAGAGAAAATTTATTCACATCGTGTCATAATGTCTAAGTATTATGACGGAATGTAGTAGTATTTTAAAAGATAATAAACTCTCTTTACTGGGTAAATTATGTAGGTACATATCCGTATAAATAACTATGCTTGTTAGAAGTATTATCTTGTGATTTTTTTATTCGCAACTTTGTTTTGTTTATGTGAATTGTAAAAAATCGCAGATTTTATATATTTTAATTTGGAATGTTCTTTGTATTTTTCTATGCACGAAATGACATTTATGAAAGCACCTGTTTTCTGCCATTTTTGGCAACGCTTTCGTCGAAAACAAAACGTAAGATTCGCAAAATGCACTTTGTCTTTGTGCTTTTGCTCCATTATTAGTAGCTCAATTATGAACCTCGTATATAAAATTTTACATCTATTACGATAGTATTTGAAACGGATATTCTTGTACTATGCTTTCTAAACACACATCTTATTTTTGAATGTAGGGTTATATACACAACGTGGTTTTTAGCTAGGGAAATATTTTTCAAGAATCCGTCTAATGATATTAGAAAGGGAAAAAGTTTATTATTATTAGAATCTATAAAACTGGTAACAAGCCACTGAAGTTGAAATTTCTTAAATGTGTTTATTAACATTACATGTAACATGAGATCTAAACCACTTATTATATTTCTGTCTGTTAAAATCTATCTTAACATAATTACATATATCCACAATGTTTGAAAATTGTGATTTATATTTTAGAAAAATCTTAAATAAAAAATCCATGTTATTTAAAAATAAATGTGACGGAATATGATCTATTTATCTTCATGCGGTAACAGATAAAATTATTGAAATTTTGATTTCGTTTACACAACCATACTTAACTTATTTCATACAGGAAATAAATTCACCAAATCTTTCTGCTAAATTGATAAGCTATTCAACAAGTAAAATCACGCAACAAAGAGAATTTAATGGTTACTATTATATGAAACCGCAAAATATATCGAAATAGGAAATTTAAACTATGTTTATCGCAATTACATCGATATTTGTTAAGTTAAAAATGTTCCTCATACCAAAATCAATATTCTAGTCGGTATTCTTCAGTACTTCCTATCAATGTGGTAATAAAAAAACAAACCACTTGAATGAATAATGAATTTTATAAATAGAATATTTTATCACTTTGAGAACCTTTCAAATTATCCAAATAGCCTTATTGGGCAAACCACACTTAATAAGATTCAGTCTAAATTTGAAAAATTAATATTGCAGATATTCCAAAATCTGGATATCTAGAGGTGATAACCAGAGATTATTTTGTTAATCATTGTATTAGAGATTTTCTTGATAATTGGTTTCTTACGAGGCGGATTAACATACCAGCAATAAAATTGCTGGCGAGGTCTCCACAAAATTTAGCTGATCTATAATATCATATTCAGATGAAATTTTCAGAATAAAATGCAGCGCAGAAAAAAGGTGTAACCAAACACCTCATTTTACCCTCGCAAAGATTTGTAGATTAGTGAAAGTGTTTCTAAACTGGATGTTGCGCATTTATCACTTCTTTAAAGCTTATCAAGTTTTGGGTCTTTACATGTGGACATATCTAGAAATGTCAAGTTATCAGAATAAAGACTTTCTGGGCAAGGACAAGAATTTATAAGTGAACTTTCTGCATTCTTTTAGTTGTTTGGCGTTGTTATTTTAACAAGTTGTCATTAAAACAAAAAATACATCATTTCTTAATTAAACAACTAATAGCAAAGGTAGTAACGGAAGAATGAATGTCAAAGCATGAAGCATTGGAATATCAGTATGCAGTATTTTAGCTAGATCTGCAGGTTTGAGCATTTACATCTGCTTCTTCTTCTGTTGTCATTGATTTTAAAAGCGCTTTAACTTCCGTCAATTTGAGATATGGAAATTCCAGAGGTTTGTGGATGAATCAATCTAAGTATATGTATATTCATAAAATTCTTGCAAATTTTATTGACATACACGAATATTTTAATGATAGTCGGACCTCTTTGTGAAAGACTAATTAAAAAATGACGTTTTTCTACAGAATTTAACACAAAAGAAGAAAAAGTCACGGTACCTGTTTTTTTTATGTTTTACAGTTCTTGGTAAGCGTGGAATGATCAAAACATTAAAGGTGAAATGATAAAACACAAGCTATACCTACTAATACAACATCTGCGACTTTTTAGAAAATAAACGGTCATGTATCTTACAAGGCTAAAGCAGGTAAGCAAAATGACAAATATTGTTTCACAGAATTATCCAAATTATTTTCTAAAATGTAAAAAAAAATAAATTGTGGGTGGTAAGATTAAAATATCGATCTATTCTATATTTTTTATGTTATTTATTATAAATATCTTAATGTTAGCCTTTTCTTTTTTATTATTTACTATGTACTGATATATATGCGAGCGATTTTTTTGTATTTATACAATACATTAGATCTGAAACCAAATCATGTACGGTTTTAAATGTTACCATTTCAGGTAACATGTGTTGGGAATGGTTAAACTTCTAGGTACACACATAAGTATGTATGTACATATGTATGTAAGACATATATAAATATTTATTCGTTGTAGTTGTATTTTTATTGTAATGAATGCGAAATATGCATAACAAAAGAAATGAACAATTATCTTTAACTTCAAATAGAAGATAAGTAGATTCTGGAAGCTGAAAAGTTTAATGCGTATACTATTTGCTATTCTTTGAATACATAGAGTCGTCTACTACACAGAGAAAATACTTGCATTAATCCAGCAAAATTAAATATTTTAATAAACCATCTTTGTTGTCTTTGTATTTTTGTTCAGACTAAGAGTTTAATAATAAAAATATCATTTATACCAACAGTTTTGTTAATTTCCCAAAATTTGGGACCATAACATACATATTTGATGAACTGTTGGTCCCAATCATCTGAACGGATGAACTACAGCTTCTACCTTTCTAGATCCTTGTGAGGCCAGCACTGAACCCAAGTCCATTTCTAGATTAAATCCACTTTGTTCAGTGTTAGAAATATTACCCAGAACATTAGATATTAAATTGTCTATATTTCTGACAAAAGCTATGGTTACTACAGCGGTATTTGCAGCAGTCTTTACTAGAATTCTTGTTTGAAATGTAATATTTCGCAAAAAAAGATTATGATTGTGTTCAAATTTCTGTATCCACTTTAAGTGTTGTCTGAAAATTCCCTGAGGCATTCTTGAATTGGTGAAACATTCGGACAGTTGATCGCCTTTTGCGCCTCCGATGACAGACTTAATTGTCCAAACTTTGTGGTAACGGTTTTGAACACTTTTACAGACAATATGCCTTCTATAAATTTTTCAAAATTCAACAGTACTCTGTTTGTCCATAGTTATATCAGCGAGTTTAGAGTTTTCCTAGTGTTGATCAAAATTACACATTTCTTCTTCGATGTTATAATTTACTCCATCATGCACATCTACATCCACAAATTCCGATCCAGGAAAGTCAGAACTCAAATTAACATCACAGGTATTAATTGGTTGAAGTTAATAAGTTGAATCATTACAATGACTTACAATTATGTAGAATACACTACGGGCAAGAGCTTCTTCAGCGTCACATTTGCTAGTCGAAGATAAATTTTGATAGTGGTGATTTATTAAACTGGTCCACATACTTATGCCAGTTCACAATTAGATTTACGATATACGACAATATCGAAGAATGAACAACGTTTGCAAAAAATTGATTTCGAATTAGTAAGATATTTAGCTAACTGGATATTTATATATTTCACATAAGAAATATGAATATGAAACGTATACAGCAGCATAAACAAGCCAAATTTGCATAAAAAAAATGTATATTTTTAAGTATTTGTGTCTCATAAATATTTATTATTCTTTTATCTTGCAATTTTATCAAAAATATTTGGTTTTAAATAATAGGAAAATTATTTTGTTACAGAGTTACCAAAATATGTCAAAATATAAACAAGTGGTATTTAATTGATTGTGAAAGGTTGATGAATCCTCATTTAAATGTTGTTATTTGAGAATAATAGTTAACATACATACAAAATTATTAATTGATACTATCAGCTACCCCTAATATTTATAGATATGAACTAGATTCTTGCCAATATACTTGACATTCTGCACTAATATACATACAATTCGAAAAACTGTAAAAAATTACGTGTAGAAGCGTACACAGGAAAAAAGTGTGCGGGGCTATACTACCTACAAAAATGTTATCATAATTTTGGGATACTCGGTATAATTATTACTAATTTTGTGTGCTTTTTGTGTCTAATAGTTTAGGATTATTACAATAGTGTATAACAAATCCAAGCTCGCGTTTCAATACCTTGTATATAGAACTATACCTCATCAACTTATACTCGATGAATTAAATTGACCCAAAAATTATAAAGTGAAAGCATATTTCTTTCTTCGTGTCTAACAGAATACTGATTTTATTGGTTTTTTTAACGCATGAACTTTCTGAGGTCAGATACATCACGTTCCAGATTTCTTGTATCTTCTAAGCTTGTTTAAAAATAGCATGAAATTTGTTCGTATTTTGTACTTCAATTAATTAATTAACAGTATAACTTACCAAGCATCTTTATAATTTTATTCTGATCAATGCTATTCGTTGATGCTATTTTCTTAGCTCGTTTCAATCTGAATCCAATCAAAGTGTACAGAATAATAATAATGGTCATTGACAGAATATATGTGACGAACAGAAGTAGTTCCAAATGAATCTTGTAAGCATCTATCACAGGTTCGAATCCATCAATGTTACCAAAACATGGTGTGTAGAAAGCTTTTGGTAAAGCTAAACAAAACGCGACTATCCAAAAAGCGATAATCACTTTAACAGTTTTGGAAAGTTGACTTATCTGATATGTCATGAAAGGATGGCAAACGGCGATGTATCGTTCAACACTGAATGCTATTATTGTTAAGAGTGCTGCGAAATATCCAGTTTTAGAGGCAACTTTCTTCACGACACATATATAACCTTTAAGGATATCTTTCTCCAATAAAGTCTTCATAGTCCATGGAATCAGCGAAAAAATTATAATGAGTAAATCGGCAACTGCTAAACTGAATAAGTAGTAGTTTGTTGCCGTTTGCAACTTTTTAGTTTTAAGAATCACTACACAAACACTTATATTTCCCAAGAGCCCTATTATTATAATTAAACACAAGATAATATTAACCGGGATTTGCCATGAATTTTCTTGGCTCTTGGCATATATGATAGTAGTATTGATTGTATCGTTTAATATGTTTGTATCGTTTGAAAAATACATTTTATAACAATTACGATAATTGCAATAAAGTGTTGAAGTTATTCGCGAGAAATTGTACGTACAACTAATCCGGTAACTTGCGAGCGAGTCGAGGGAACTATGTGTAATGTTATTACGAAGAACTTCACTTAAATGTTTTCCGCGCTTTCTTCATATAAATATAGAAGGTAGGGAAATGAATATCATGCGGGTAAGGTTGCATAATCTAATCTTGATAATTTTCTACGTATATAAAGCTACATTTAAATTTTATTGCAATAAAGTTTGTTTTATGGTTTTTTAAATATCTAAAATTGATGGGAAGTACGGCTGTACTCGTTGGAATTTGAATTCTGATAATCTTGGGCTACGGAGCCGAAGAGACAAGTGTCAATAAAATTCAATGATTGTTGCTTTTGGCTGTCTTACCCAAGATTTATTTGGATTTTGCTTACTGAGGTTGGTACAATAAATTTATGTTGTTAAAAATTTCAGCTTATATTCTAGAAAATTCAATATAATAAGTCTCTTTTAGAGTCATGTTCTCCAAATATTCCGTTGCAATTTTTTGTAATCTATTTCTTGACAGAGGGTATCAGGACTCTTATGGTACATAGATTTGGATTATTTTAGGAGTCTTAATACCACGGCTTGCAATTTAAGTGTTAAAGTCTATAACGGTTTCTTTAATAGTCTCGTTAATAGTTCCAGGTGATGAATTCAAACTCGTTGACGAGTATATTATAAGTTTTCTAACTAAATTCGCATTGAATTCGAGAAGAATAGTAAGTGAATATATTTCAAGAGATTTTTTCCACACCTCTAGGATATTACTTCAACTGCAATTTTTTCCACATTTTTTTTTTTTTAATATCTCTGAGGATATTACGGTGTAGTTTTTTGTGTGTATGTTGTGTTCAACTGACAGCATCATATCGTTTTTTCTTTGCTCCCAAACGAATATCGATCCGGGATTAAACTCTCGAAAAAATGTCACCGTTGATTTTGTCACAACAATAATTTAGTTAATATAATTTAGTAATCTTTATTTAGCGGTATTTGAATCCTAAATTTCAGCCAACCACTATCTATTGTAGAAGTTCATAGTGCTTTATTATTTATATATATTTATATGACTTGGGATCCATACCTAGTCAAATTCTGTATTTGGTTTCGGAGCTAGTATTACAGGATGGAGGACAGGAGGACTAGTACATCCTCTAATACTACTTGATTAACGTGTCTTTTTTCTAAACTCCATCCTGGATTATTTTTCCAATTTCTAATTTTACTAGAGCTTTTAGTGCGATATTTCTGTGGCACAACTGATAGTTGGTATTGGTTGGTATATCATTACTTGGTCTTATTTTGTATTCCTGTGGTAATTCATTAAGACCTTTACTCGTTGACAATTTTTCCACTTTCTCCTTTGAATTTGAAATTTCAGCTATATTATTTCAGCTTCTAATAAAATTAAGAGATTCCACAGCCTGGAGAGTATGGGCATTTTGTCTTCAATAATAACGAAATATTCAAAGGTATCTTCTAAACTGTACAATCGAGTATTTATTTTGGCCACTTCTATTACTGAGACTTCATAACTAATATAACTATATATTTTTTTATCTTTTGATGGGTGCTATTATGATATTTACCTCAGAACCATTCCGTAATCATTTAAATTTGATTATTCTACCATCTATTTTTACATTTTCCTATCATTCGTTTGTTACACTGCTGACTGTGCTTTTAGTTTTACACATTGTTGCTAAGTAATTTTTCTTTTTAAACTACTTGCAGATTTATATGTTACACATCAGTAATATACTCTTTATTCCACTCACAAATTATGTATCTCGCAATTGATATTCACTAATAATAAATCTGACCATAGCCCAATCTCTGTTGCAACGACAGACCAACTGATATTTTTTAATTATTTAATACTGGTCTCCAATTCCAATAAGACTGTCGTAAAATTTCAGACAATTATTGGATAAATAATTTTTGTTTATTTTGCAACGCTATCGTGAATATTTTACTATTTTCGTTAGAATCTACGGAAATGTCTGTGAGCAACATTGATGTAGTTATACCAAAAGTAATAAAAGATCAGCAACTGTCAACAAGTTTTTTTGTAAGAATTTACAGAGTAATAACGGCGATAGTGTTTAAACTTTGTAAATAAGCTGTGACTAGATTCCTATAAAACGCATTAGGAAATACTCGTATGAACTCACACAAGGAAAATATTACATAGGGAAAATATTATGTCTATGTTGAAGAAATAGCTTCAACTTTGTGTCAGGTGTGCAGGAAGATGTTATCGTCAAATGTATGTCCTCCGCATTCTAATCTAATAATAGTTATTTCAAAACTTATTGACAAGATCGTTAAACCTTGAGATTAAAATTTTATTAATACTATAGAGAATAATAATTATATATAATATGACGAATTAGGATAAAACGATTTTCTATATTTCTTAATAAATTGAGAGGTCTAATTTATTTTGCATTTGCAGTAACAGTTTTAGAATTAGTTTCAATATTGTACTGTTAAAGGTTTGCACATACATAATATGTTTAGTTCCAGAATCATTCGTCAATAATTTGTTATTAATTAAATTGATCACATCATATTTTTACGATTAAAACTTGAAATGTGTTAACATAAGATATACTATGGTGGAATAATGGAATAAAGGAAGATGTTTAGAAGGAGAGAAATACAAAGGAAAAAATACCTAAGCGGCAAACCAAAAAATAATTGAATAGAGTTTGGAAACAAACTTGAAAATAACAGTAAACCTGATTAAAAACTATTTTACAAAACTTTAAATACAATGAGAACGAAAAAAGCATGAGCAATATGTATATAAAAGACGCAAAAAATGAAATACTAATAAACAAAGTAGATATCAAAAATATGCTAAAAATATTTCAAAAACCTACTGGGAGTCAGATAAAGATAAAATTACCTCACAGATAAAAAGAAGTTTAGGAAGAAAATCGACATTTTCGGCAAAATACTTGACAAAATAATAAACAATATATAATAAACTCGAACACTTAATCGAATCTTATCTTGTAGAACCTCAAAAAGCTTTAGATCGGGATGAAGTGACCAGAATCAGGTTTTTATAACAAAGCAGATAGTTGAGAAAAGAGTGATTCAGTTAATGAAGATTTGCTTGGGATCATAAATTTAGAGAAGACTGTTAACCGAAAAAAAGAAAAAAGCAGAAGGTTAGATTAGTGACTTAGTACATATAATATACATAGGTATAAATCGAAATAATATAACGAATGGCATTTAAACAACATGAAGTCTCGGAGGATGCGAAACGGAAGAGGCATTGAGACAAGGAGCAGGATTAAGTCTTATGCTAATGGATTTATGGATGATATAATTAATGCGACTACAGCATTAATAATACATTTATTGGTTGAAAAAGTTCACAGAATTGAAATAGTTGTAGAAGCATGTGCAGAGACATAGGATTGATTGCAGAAGATGAAGAACTCAAACATAATCTAGAAGAAATCAATGACAAAATAAAGAAATGAATCAACTTTTATTATGTATGCTATGAACAAAAATTTTAACAATAAAGGAGCAAACTTAATCAAAACAAAAGTGCAGCTATTTAAATCGATGTTATAGACCAAGCTTGACGTACAGGTCCGAATCCTGAATATTTTCGGATAAACACGAAAGCAGCACACAAGCAGCTGAGATGAAGTATGAAGCGTCAAAGGAGTAATCGGAGTAGGTAACCAGAAGAAATGAAATAAGAAATGCAGAAACTAGAGAAGAATAAGATATTGAGATGATGCCGCATAGTATTATATACAGAGAATACCAAACATAAGACAAGCCAAAAGAGTATAAGAAGCTAGAAGATCAACAGGAAGAAAGAGAGGAAGACTTGGAGAAACGTCGAATGCTATAATTGCAAACGTATTGAAAGATAAGAACAAATCCTGGAATGAAGAATATTTTAACATCAGAAAGATAATCATGAGAATGTTTACAACGCGTCGTATAGAATAATATATTCGTATTTCTCAAACTCAACGTTTGAACAATACTTCAGGAGCAAAACTAGGTGAGGGGCGCCAGAATATTTTAACGAAAACCTTCTGACGCGGTCAAAACCCGGAAGCCCTCATAACAGAGACTCAGACCGTGGAAGATAATCATGAGAATGTTTACTATTATGTTTATTATATGTAATTAACTGTAAACACAACATCATTTAAAATAGTTTTAGACAATATAGCAATAACAAATCAAATTTGCATAAAATATACATTCAGAATATCTGTGTTAATATAATGAAATCAAAATATCTTTGGTCAAGTTTCTGTAGTCGTAAAATTCATGCGTTGTAAGGTTATGTTATTTCGTGATGTACGTATCTAATTTATACATATTACACGCACGTTTGTGCGTTGCTGAAATCAATATATATAAATTATAAATATTTTAATGTAGTAAATAAGAAATTTACATTTCATTTTATAATGTTAACTACTTTGTAAACGTATAAAAATCTTTGTAGTAAGTACCTATACGTAGTAACTATATGCTTTTTAATTTACGTTATTTTGTTGAGATAAAGATAGGGTACAGCATTTTCTTTCTTTTGCCCATAAAAATAAAGTTGATTTATGTTTGACCCTGGACATTTTCGTGTTGTTTACAAAATAAGTTATATCGTGAAGAGCGATTGTTTTAAATATAATAATTACGAATTATTTATGTGTATGGAGAAGAAATATGTTACAGTATGTTTCCATGTTATGCACAATTTTGTTTACATTCGATTAAACTGAGAAATATTTTTTTTGCTCCCACATTCCTATTATTTTGCGTCTGTGCTAAAACCCCGTATTTTTATTCTTACAATTGGTTAAATTCTCTACGAAATCATTCTCTTCTACTGATATTTCCAAAAATCATCTATCATCAATTTCTATTTAATTAGGCGTCGTAAAGGAATCTAGTCAGTATGTATAATATTTGAGATGAAAAATATTAACATTTATCGATAATATATACAGCATAGTAATATTGTTGAGAGGAAATGCCAATGTCAATAACGTAAACACTTGGAAATTGAATAAATGCTAATTTACATAATTTGCAGTAGCAACGGTATTATGACGTGTACACAACAGCACAATTTGGCTAACGCGTTTGTGGTGATCAATAATTTTACAGAACAGCAATTAACAAGCGGAAAATTATGATTAGATTAACCATGTAACACGAATGTGTAGAATACGGTATCAAAGGGAAAAACTTAAATTATAAAATGAGCATCAAAACAGAATTTACATATTCTAGAATAATAACAGTGAGCAACAGGAAAAAAAACTTTTTTTATCTCAAAAATTAAAAATATGTGATTCTGATTTATTATTTGTTGCCCTTGAATTCAAATATGATATCAGTTTTCCCCATCATACGAGATTTCCGAGACATAGGTATGTATAATTTCAAACATTTTAATAATTCACTCTTAACTACACAATATTGTTATTTTTCTCTATTGATGGTTCAACAATAATTGGTCAGAATATTAGTCGTGATATATCTCTTCTATAGCTGAAATCTCCTGATAGAAGTATTGTCAGGTGTTGTCGAGGGTTGGAAGTGTACTGTTATGAGGACTTCCGGGTTTCGATGGCATAGTAAAGTATACATTTAAAAAATAAAATAAAACAAAAGCAAAAGCTTCAGTAGTCAAAACTGGATGAAGGTCGCCAGAAAGTCACGATATCTCGACGTCCAAACCAAGCTAGGGACGAAAACCTTCTAGCAAAGAAAAAATGGTCGTTGGGTGGAGGGAGGGAGGGGGGGGGGTGATATTTATGTTCATTGTCAGGTTTGTCAAGAAGCTACTTCCATTAGTGGCCAAACGTCGAGTTTTAGTCAAGTTTTGTACATACTTTGTATTTTTACTTTATTTTCGCTTTTGTGTTGTATATATTTACTGTACTGATAAAGGAACACCGGTTGGTGTCAACCTCCCGATTTCAATGAAACTTCCTGACTGAAAGAGTACCTTAAAATAAGAAGTAGGTACTTACAATATTTTAGCGGCTCAATCGGCCCCAGTCCCCTCCAAAGTTTGGGTAACTTTTCAATTTTTACTAATATCTCCGAAATCATAACAGATATTAAAACAAATCGTTTTACATACAAAAGCGATCTATTTTTGATGAAAAGAAAAACCAAAATTATGAAAAACCTAGAGGGTATTTCAATATCTATTATAATCTTGGAGATATTAGTAAAAATTGCCCGAACTTTGGAGGAGGCTAGGGCTCAAAATAGCGCGATTGAGTCGCTAAAAATACATATGTATTCCTTATTTTAAGGTACTCCTTCAATCTGCAAAGTTTCGTCGAAATTGGGAGCTGACACTTGCGGGTGTTCCCTTGTAAAACGCAGTCAAAGGCAGGTAATCCTCATAACAGAGACTTGGCCCGTGGAAGCCATCTATATCAGGAAGTGTGCCGTTTATTATTGTCATGAGATCGTAATTTTGCTCTCCTCAGTTTCCAAAAAGGCTGTAACATTTTTGAATGCTTGCCAAGCTTCTTTTCCAGGAAATTCAATAGCTCTCAAACTTTTTATCGGGCATTAATGATCGTATTTGTCGACATACAAATATTCCTTCTGTAATTTATGCATCACTAACTTTATGAAACCTCTGTTTTAAGTACAGGAAAGATTGTCCATGGCTCTGACAAAATTCTTCATTAATTCTAGTTTAATAAGTATGTAACGGAGTTAGATACATATTTTTAGGATTACAGAATGCGTCATGTTTCACATTTTTCTGTCCAGGAATAAATGACTTACGATTTAGCAATTTTTCTCTTATGTAGTGGATTTTTCTGTGCCTACCATTCTCGTATGTATGTGCTGCACCAGTAGGTCACCTTTGTACATATCTCCACATGGCTGGGTTTACACAACAGTAACAATAGTACTATTTGGTTGCATCATATTTACAGTACTTTTACTTGAGAATGGACAAATGGATGAAAAACCGTTTTAAAATTACATTTTCTAAAACCGTTATCGCATAACAACATTATATTTTGAAACCAAATAAATTGGAATTAATCTAAAACACTGATTTGCATGTTAACGAATTTGTCAAAGACTTTTTAACTATACATTGGCCAAGCTTTTCACTGTAGTTGCCAATATAGTGTGCAAAATATGATTAATACATCACACTATGATCTATAAATCATTTGTCCAAACCTTGCTTCTTTATACGGAGCAATATGATATGTCTTGGCTTAAAAAAAATGCAGTTAAAATAGTTGCTGGCTAATCCATAGTATAGACTTCAACCTGCTCAAGATAATTTTGAGCTATGCGATCAAAGTTGTCTTCTCACACTATTACAAAACCACTATTAAATAATGAGTAAATTCGAAAAGATGACTAAAGACTATATAGATCACTAGTGTCAGTCCTTTTATTCTAGTAGTAGTAAAAAGTTAATCGCTTTTTGTGTTGATGCACTTCTTCCATTGTAATACGTTTTGCTAAGAGATGACGAATTTGGTAGTACCGTCCAAGAAGTGATGTAAGACCGATGGCATTAATTTTGCCGTTTGACTGGATTTGAACAATACCATTTGATTGGATGTTAGCTGCATTCACCAAAAAGGAAAAAACAAAAAAGTTAAACCTTTACTACAAAATATTTTACATGCATTACAAATTATTAACAATTTTGTGTATATAATAAATTACAGTTATATGTTAGCCAGATAAATAATAACATAAATTAATACTTATTTACTAACACTATTACAATAAAAATTGCGTAGATGTTATATATAAAGTATCTTAATTTAAGTGAACTAAATCTTCGTTAAACATTAGAAGACGAATGCTTAATTGATGCGGAAGTTAAATTAAACGTTTCGATATTGGTTTTGGTCGAGAAATTTGTGGATGTTTCCTCGTAGTTCAATTTTCGGAAAAATGTTTTCCTGAATGCTTCCCTAAACTTCTCAGACATGATGTTAAATAGAATAGGATTGATTACGGTGGATACGGAATAGAATAGAAAGCCGCATAATATTTCTATATATGGAGCAACGGAATCTAATTCTGTGTATGGTATAGTCATAGACAAATAATAATAAATTGGTCTAAATACTTGGAACGGCATCCAACAGATGAAGAGACCAATAATCATTGTATCTGTAACAGCATAAAGTTTCCAGTTAGTCTGATAATGATTTAATAACTAGTTCTGAATTATATTTAAATACTTACAGAGCATTCTAACTACTTTTCGATTTTCTTCGTGTATTTTATGATTAATAATGGTTGTTGTTTTTGTTGACTTGTTTAATTCCTTAATTATTCGCCAGTAGATAACAGCAATAAAAATGATCAAACTAAGGTATAAAAACAGGATACACAGTGAAGCAATGAAGTTGTAAGTTATGCTGACTGTAAATGAAAACGAATCTGTTGTACATTGATCCAAGAATCTGATTGCAGAAGGAATTGATAAACAGGAAGCAAACACACAGATCGCGATTATTACTTTAATAGTATTGCGGGCGTTATTGATAATCTTCTGAGGTTGCAGAGGGTAACAGACTGCAATATATCTCGTCACACTAACCCCGGTAACTATAAATAGGCTGCAAAGTATTGCTATTTCAGCAACGAATATCTCGAAAACGCAATATAATCCTTTGAAATCAGTAAAAATATCAAAGAGAGCAAATATCCAAGAGTTCAAATCATTAAGTATTAGCAATGTATCGGCAATTGCTAAGGCGAATAGGTAACAATTTGTGATGTTGTGCATTGATTTGTTACGCACAATTACAATACAAATACCTAAATTCCCTAACAAACCGACGATAAACATTAAAGAAAATAAAACTCCAAAAAATGACTTATATATTGCGATAAATGGATTATTAGAAGAATTATTTATATCATCACCCATAACTTTAATTTTGAGAATATTGGAATGTAATAAAATATAAAAACGTTTACACTTGAAAATATCACCAACAACTGCTTCTTTATCAGTTGCAGTTCAACAGGCGGAAGTTTGCAATTTAGAATTAATAATATAAAGGTAATTAAAATTGATTAATTAAAGGGATTGAGATTACGTTAAAAATATTACTAGGATTATTCTTATTTGTTTGATAACTATTTAGATGTAAACAGTTAATCATTTCTTGTGTTGATGCACTTCTTCCATTCAAACAAGTGTTATCATAGTCTCTAGAGACGAGAATTTAGTAGTACTGTCCTAGAAAACGCAAGAAAAACAAGCATTAATTTTGCCTATTTACATATTTTATTTGTTACATATTTGATATTGAAGTCGTATTGTCATTAATGAGTTAATGCTGTAAGGAAACTATAGAACACTTTGCACATACTAACTTACATAGAAGTTTTAGCAGAAGTCTTGACAAGCAATATAGTTTCGGAGGCGACCACAGCTGCACTCACCATAATAGAAGAAACAAAAAAATTAAAACTTTACTATAAATACTTGTATAACAATTATATGAATGAGCTACATAATTGACAATCGATTATTATTATTATTTTCATATTTTAAAATAAATTTAAACTTATTTACAGATAAATACTAAAGCTATTACAATGAAAATTGTGTAGAGGTTATATACATAAACCATCTTAACTTAACTAAATCTTGGTTCAACATGGGAAGACGTTTGTTTAGTTAATACGGAAGTTAAATTGAAACTTTCGATGACGGTTTTGGCCGAGAAAGTGTTAGATGTTTCCTGGTCGTACCGTTTTCGGAAAAATGTTTTCTTAAATGCTTCCCTAAACTTATCAGACATGATGTTAAACAGAACAGGATTAATTACAGTAGATTCGGAATAGAACAGGAAGCCGCATAGTGTTTTTGCGTAGTTCGCAACTGAATCCAATTTTGTTGCAGGTATGATCATAGACAGATAATAATAAATTATTCGAAATACTTGTAAGGGCATCCAACAGATGAAGAAAGCAATAACCATCGTATCTGTAACAGTACACAAAATTTTCTGTTAGTCTGTCTAAGAGGTGAAAAAGTAAAATAAATCATAGTTGTTCAAACAATATACAATCAAAAAGTCATACACAGGTGGTCTATTAACGTTGACTTTAATCAAGTAACTGTATGCACATCGCAAAATGCCATATATAATAAAAGCTTTAGCTTTATATTTAAATACATACTTACAAAGCATTCTAACTACTTTTCTGTTTTCTTCATGTATCTTCCAATTGATAACTGGTGTTGTTTTTGTCGACTTCTTCAAGTCCTTAACGATTCGCAAGTAGATTACAGCGATAAAAATTATCAAACTAAAGTATAAAATCAGGACGCACAATGAAGTGATGAAATTGTAAGTTATGCTGATCTTAATAAATAATAAATCTTGTGGACACTGATCCAAGAACCTGATTGCAAAAGGAATTGATAAACAGGAAGCGAACACACAGATCGCGATTATAATTTTAATAGTACTGCGAACGTTATTGATAATATTTCGACGTTGCAGAGGGTAGCAGACTGCAACGTATCTGGTCACACTAACCCCAGTAACTATAAATAGGCTACAAAATGTTGCCATTTCAGCCACAAATACCTCGAAAACGCAATATGATCCTTTAAAATTGGTAATAATATCAAAGATACCAAAGATCCAGCAGTTCAGATCATGAAGTATTAACAAGGTATCTGCTATTGCTAAGGCGAATAGGTAACAATTTGTGGTGTTGTGCATTGATTTGTTACGCGCAATTACAATACAAATACCCAAGTTTCCTAACAAACCGAGTATAAACATTAAACAAAATAATACTCCAAAGAATGACTTATACATTATAGTAACTGGAATATTCGAAGAATTGTCTACATCACTACTCATTACTTGAATTTTGAGGATAATCGAATGTAATAAAATTTAAAACCGTTTACATTTGAAAATATCACCAAAAACTGTTTCTAAATCAGTTGCAGTACAACAGGCGGAAGTTTCCAATTTAGAATTAGCAATATAAAGGTGATTAAAATGATTAATTAAAGCGACTGAGATTACGCTAAATTAGGATGATTGTTATTCGTTTCGCAAATTGGAAAAATATATCAAGACTAGAATATATAGACTAAATGAAGTATTAGAAAAATTAAACGATATTAAGGACGATAATAATGTATTTAACAAAACAATAAGAATAAATAGAATTCAAGTGAATATTATTCGAATTATCACTGATTAGTTTATCTGTAATTTGTATCTAACACATCGTTCTAGATAGAAAAGTATCTTTAAAAGCTCGTTTGAATTTGTGCGACATCAAATTATAAAGGATAGGATTTATAGTTGTCGACAAAAAATAGAATAACGAAGAAACTATAACTGCAATATCATTTAGTGACCATGAACCCTTTATGATTGCATAGTCTGCAGGTCCAGCAATGAACAAGTATTCCAAATATAGACGTACTAGTTGCAGGGGTATCCAGCAGCAAAACTGTGATGTGACAACAGCAACTGCAACAAAAAGGAAATAAAAAAGTTGTATAATATAATTATGTAACATTGATGTTGTATTTTACACCGCCAACTAATTCTTGTACGCAGATCAACGCAATGGTTTTTTGCTGTTTTATTGGAGATCAGTTTTTGATTTACTACTGGTTTAATGTCGCGATGACAATAACCTTGTAATCTAGATTTTCTTTATAAAATCCATTTTCATTTTGCAGTTTACAATTGATGGTTTAAATTAAAAGCATTTCCTGTTTCAATTTTCCTTAAATTCTATTTTTGAATTCATCCAATGAAGATGTAATGAATAGATAGTTATATCAGCTAAGTCTAGTAAATAGTTTTATAATTCGCATAATCGTCATTGTCACACAACAATTTGCTTTTAATCCTGCAGTACTAACGCGGTGTTGTACTATGGAAACTAGGAATTTAAATACGAGTTGTATAATTATCATTGATGATGCCATGTAGTTACCTCTCTTTTGCATTGTTTTCACAAAAGTTACAATTATGAAATGTACCATGCATTTGTAATCCATTACCAAAGTTTAGTGGGATAGTCTGGTACCCTGTGCTAGTAGTTACGTGATGGCACCTACTTAATCATGTTAGTACTGTTTATCAGTACTGTCACCTATAGTGGACATATATAGATGTACACTTTTGGATTCTACAGTATTTTTTTGTTTTATTTTGATTTAACAATACTTTTTTTGTTTCTCTTTATTCCACGGTACTTTTTATTCCTGATCATTATCAAATTTTGTGGGCGTTACATAACATACATATTTTTCGTGCAATTTAAACCTTTAACCTTTTTTACAGTTTTAGCCTGCACTGCACCTGCCTCATTGCCTGATTTTATTTTTCTGATTACTGGATTGGCACAACTTTTGATGTTAGATACTTCAATAAAAAATAACATATCGGTGTCAGATAACTGGATTTCAGTCATTTCTGTGGTCATTGCACTGGTCCATGGGTAAAAATTAAACACTTATGGAACAGTCACTTACTCCAACTACTACGGGTTAATACGCTGTTAAAAAATCATGAAATCTTCTAGCGTTTTAGAAGATATGCATAAAAATAGAATCCTAAACAGTTATTTTTTTTTGAGCTGCACTGATTGAAACGTTTGTACCTCAATAGGTTTGCTGGTTTGTTTCTCTTATCAAATGTTGATTTTCATCGCTCTAAAGTGATTGAAAGCCGAAAATATCAAGGAAATATACAAGGTGTCATTTAAGAAACATAATTTGTGTCTGTCTTCAATTTGCTTTAAACTGAGATCCCACTTTTTCGAAGGCCATTGTATAGGGTGTTTTGAAAGGTGTTCACGAACGATACCACATATCCTACTGGCTAAAGTTTGATGACTCAACGAATCATAGTCTAAAACTAAAAATTGATAATATAACACAGGGTGATAAAGTTGAACAACTTATACTCTGAAACGACACAATCTTTGTATGCTTCGGTATGTTAATTTTCTAATTAAAATTCAGAAAAAAAATTTAATGATAGCGATGTATCTGATATATCGTTCAAAATTATGTTGATGAATACGACACCGTACTATTTAGTGCTTCATGTACAAGAATATCAGAAATTGATCTGGCGGTTAATCATTCTAATAAACTATCCAAGATTTAATTTTCTAAATAAGGAAATGTTTCGAAAAAAAGTAGAAGGTTGCAATATCAGCAAATGAAGAAAAAAGTTGTGGGAAAAATCTGCATACAAAAATAACTAGATAAAGATATATTCATGATAAGTTTTGGAAGATTCCAAGTGATAAAAAAATAGAAAATCCTTTATATTAGATCATCTTTTGACAATTATTGCAAAACTAGATCTACGTTGAAAGCTGATAAAGGTACTTCACACCGTGATTGTAAACAATTCCTTTTGCCAAATCTGTTCTTTAATAAGAACAACAACAAAATATCTATCAAATGATCTCACATTTACTGCAAGGTAAATTTTCTAAATCTGTTCGGGATGGCGGTGTATCGCTGTGAGATAGTTTTCTTATTGGCTAGTGTTAATGGTAATAATATTCATTAATGCTTAAAGTTAGTTATAATAAGCTATAAAAATTATGAATATTACACCTAAAGTAAGTATGCATACCTACCCAACATTTTTATCATTTTCTTTTGATTAAAGGTGCGATTGGAGCCGGAACGGATCAAACTATTTTCTTTCTTCAACTCCAGAACTATCAATATGTAACAGCATGTGATGCAAATCAAGGGTACTATACCAATCACCATGATATATATACCAAAGGGTAAAAACATAGATTTTACTGTATATTTGAAATATTTAAACGCGAATAATACCCCTTTCGGAATAGCGAGGCAGAACGCTGTTATCCACAATCCTATAATTATTTTAACTGTTTTTGATAAATTTGCTGTGTTGTACATTAATAAAGGATGACAAATCGCGATGTATCTTTCGATGGTGAAAGCTGTCACCGTGCAAATTGCAGCACATAATCCAAATTGTGCCACATATGTCTGGACTACGACGTAATGGAAGTGTTCATACCAGTCATCGAAAATATTAAATGATGCTTCCCAAATTACTAACAAAAATGGAAACATATCACTAACGATAATTAATAAGTCTGATATCGCCAAACTAAATAGATAATAATTTGTCGAAGTATGCATATATTTTTGACGAACTATCACTACACAAATTCCGATGTTTCCCACGATTCCAATTACGAAAGCTACAGATAACACTGTTAAAACTACAAACAGGAGTATAATGTACATTTTTCCATGTTAAACTAACAACACTCACACGCTTATTCGCAAAAAAGAACCTTTTTAATTCAATTAAAAAACTAATAATTGAGGGATAGCAAAGGTCTTACTGCTTTTCTTGTCTTACGTTATATCTATTGCATTTTAGCTCTTATATCGGCTTGGATGAAAACAGAAGCGGTTCGTCTTTAAATAGCTGTTTGCCAATTGTAATATAATATAAACGTATATCTTAAATAAGTGTAAACTTAATACACTTAAGCAACTGGTACTCTATTTAATGCATTCCTTCCATCTTTCTGTATGTATACTACGTTTAGTTTATATTTAGCTTTTATCTATTTTTATATTTCTATTTTGGTTAATTCTAAATATAGGTTACCTATTCATTTGTATTTTAACAAAAAATACTGGCAGTAATAATGTTTTAATACAAAATTTTCTAAGAATAGCACAAATCTAAAATAAAATTTATTATTTTATTTTTGAACAGGAAAGTATAGTACACAAACAATATTGTACTGTAGATTACAAGATACCAAAAGAATTCAAAGTTTACAGAATTGCTGTTAGATTTACTTTGTACATTCAACACCAAAATATTTTCTCAAAAAAAGTTAGACTTTAGTAGTATCCATTGATTATTATGGCACGAGCTAGGCAAAAAAGCGAAAGCGTCATAGTGAGAAAATACTCGCCAGTTTTGAAGCTATTTATACATAGAAAGTTTGGCAGCAAATTGAGCTCAATTATCTAGAAAAAATGGTAAGCAGACTATCGATAATACGCGAAGTCGTAATACGTGCCAAAAGAGACATAGATAAAAAAATTCAAATCAAAAGAACAAAAATTTTTATTTGGAAATTGTAAAATTTAATGCTATAGTAAATGTTGCTAAGTTGATTAATATGTTTTAAATCTGTGTAAATTAGAAATTAGATTTTAACTTGAATATATGAATTGGAGAGGTAAGGAAGGAGTTCATTGATATTACCAAAGTTTGATCCTTTTGTTTGGAGAAAGTATTTTGGTGCTAGGTCTAAAATTACCCAGATAGTTCCATTTGAAGTCCTTAGGACATTCTATGGTCTTATATTTGTCACAAGCATGGCTTTTGTACAGATATGCTAGAGGATGTCTTATGGACATCCATAGTACATCCCAAAGGATATCCATAGTCAATCCGATGAGTAACTCCTTAGGATTTGCCGGATATCCATAAGACATTCGCTTAAAGTCCTTCAGACATCCTATAGACGTACATTTGTAACAAACGTGGCTTTTATACGAGTATCTCCTGGAATGTTTTATAGACATTGACTAGGATATCCGCATAAAACAAATATCCATACCATATACCACAATCCGAATGCCGGATCCGAAAAACGTAAGCTACTAACTACTAATTATACGAAAGTCCAAATCATCGCGATGTTTTAAAAATGTGACCAACTTACCCGTTGCTTATACAAATACCAATAATGTCTGGATGACATCACACATTTTCGCAAACGAAATCCGTAAGTGGGATGTAGAACTAATAAAGAACAAAGATTTTGCTTGTGATTGAGAACTGCGCCGCACATCCTGCAATTGATAATCTGCGAAATATTAAAATCATTTTGCTGCCGCCAAACACCAACCACCAATTTTAGAAAAATGTTGGTAGTGTAATTGATTGAGAAGATAAAAGAAGGCAGAAAAGGCATCAATTAGTTAGAAACATAATACGTTTAATTGACGGAAGTTGGAATCCAGTTACGCAATAAAGTACAATAAAGAATTGTTTCATTCATGTGGGATTTCTCGATCGAGAGAAAGAAATCGAGTGTCCGAGCGAAAGTGAAAATGAAGAATTGACATTAGAAGATAATTTGTCACTCGCAGATTACATGAGACTTTTGGGCAATAAATCTGTAACAATGAAAGACTATGTGGAAGTGGACGCATTTAAAATATCGAAAGTTTGTGAAAATGCTTCAACGTGTTTGTTTGCTAATAAATTATGGCTGTGTTTTCATTAATTCTATATAGTATAGTTTCTCTAAATAACGCCAATTTTTATATCGGTAAAGCCGATGTAGTTACGCCCCTGCTGCCGAACCGCACTTGCGGTCTTTAGTTATTACATTTCTAAGAAAATCAAACTGTCGTGTTCGAAAATAAGGTACAAGTAGGTAGTATTAAAATCTTGTAATACAAAGTTTAAAGATAATGCATCTGTACTACACAATTAACATACTGTTAGGAATACATTAAAAACAAAAACAATTAAAAGAAAACATATTTTATAATTTACTTTCTTAGTATAACAATGTAAATGTGTGTACAAAAATAAATTATTTAAAAAAACACCTATTCATGTATATCACTTTGTTATCACTGCTGTACACCAAGGTCCACATGTTACCGACAGAATTTCATCAAAGCAGAAATTCTTCAATAATTTGAATTCATAAATATTTTCATTACTAATACTTCCAAGTTGCTTGTACTTATTCCATCCAGCTCCATACACCTGTGATCCTTAAATAACACAAATATTAAAAAATAAATTGATACTGCCAAATTTTAATTCACTTTACCTACGAGAATAACTGTATGGTTTGATCCACAAGCTACGTTGTTTACATTATAATCATCATTTTGGAAATTAATCAATTGAGGTGTCGCAAACACAGATGGATCACGTGTTGGAACTGCAAGTTGCCCGTTGCGATTCCAACCCCACGTATACAAATCACCTGAATCACTTACAGCACAAGAATGCCAACCTCCAGCTGCAATTTTATTTATCTTTACACCAGCTAATGCATCAATTAATGTAGGATTCATTAGATTCTCTAAGGCACCGTGACCTAATTGACCACGACTGAAATAGTATTATTGAATTTTAACTATCGCACATATATATATTTATCTAGTACAGTCCATTTCCAAAACTATAAACGTTCCCGTAATTATCTAAAATTAAACAATGCTCATGACCAGAAGCAACATCTTTTACTCTTTTTCCATTATATTCGATCTTATTCGGAATATTATAAACATCATTGTTATATGAAACTGCAACGTTCATTTTTGAACCACATGCAATTTTAGTAATATAATCGGAGGTCCCCGGATTTTCAGTTTGTAAGAAGTTTGGTACATCGGTGATTTCTCCCGATGCTGTATCTACTTTTTTAATAGTACCATCATTGTATAAGATGTAAGTAATATTGTCTACAGCTGCGATTTGTGAGATATTTCTAACTTCTTGAATACTAAGGTTCGAACTAACACGACCATAAAATGTTATTGTGTTAGCATTTTGTGCTGCTATGTACGTATGACTAAAAACCAGATTCTGTATAGTACCATATTTAAATACACTGAAATCGTTTACAATATGTTCTCTGGATATATGAAATTGATTATACAAATTAAATCCACTATACCATACTTTCATCTTTTTGAATTAGCTATTATTAAACAGAGAATGTTATAATTATAAAATTATTATTAGTAAATAATAAATATACAATTTGCAGTGTTTTGACAAGTATAAATTTAAAATAATTTGAGGTTAGACTGATGACTGAATCCTACAATTGTTTATTACCACCGATGATAACCACCTTCAAATGTCAACGAGATTTTAGCGCCGCCTTAATGTTAATAGTCAAAATAGTTACGATGAATATTCCATTCAAATTTGAAATGCATATAAACTGAAAAGAATATTCAAAAAATATTGGGAAAACTCAATATATTTCTATAATTATAAATAAAACGATACGGTTTATGTTTAATGGTACTTGTTATTTAATAAATAATTACGATGATATTGCAGTGATATACATTATTTAGATTTCAATTATTACATTATTGAAGTGTAAAATATTCTTTTAGATAAATAAAAATAAATCTAGAAAGACAAGTTTTTAATTTTAGGTAATTTGTTATATTTGATACATAGTGTTTGGTTTTATATAATGAAATACTTAACAGTTTCCTTTAATACTCGTAGACCATTACCCTTCGCTCCTTAACTGTGGCAATTCGCCGTTAGATAGCGCCATGTGGCTACTACGTTTATTATTATTTCAGAAGCTAGTAACACTGAATTTCTATCTATTCTATCAATAATTTTAAATTCATAATTAATATACACATGATCATTCACGGAACTGGTTCATTAAAACGTTTTGATGTTCTTGAAGTTCAATATTTCTGAAAACTTGTAATTATAGCTTGTAAACTCTACCCTTATATTTTAATTAGACAAAATAACACAATACACAGACAAACAGTCTTGTTTAACAAATAAAATCTTATAACGAAAAAGCAATAACAGAAAAAAACTATATTCTTATAAGAAGGTCTCGCATCTTCTACCCTCTCGTTCCAATGATAAGAACTTTCCCTCTCCACGTCCCGGTCGACTCCGAAGAATACCGAGTTTACAGTCGGCCAGGCTACCTTTTCCACGTCCTCGTGGAAACCCTACGTCAGGAAAATGGTTTCCTATAAAATGTACAAGAATTTTTAGCTAAATGAAAACACTTAATGGCCTGTCGCTATAATTGTTGTTAGTATCCCTATTGCTTCATTGCTAAACTAAAAACTAAACTACTTAATTCTAATCAAACCTTATAGTGACCACAAATTGTCACTGTCTCAGTTGTTGATTCCTACCGTATACCTAGATCATCGTAGTCTAGTTATTGATTTCGTTAGTATCAGATTCCTCGTTGGACTCTGAACTAACCTCTACGTTAAAGGCCTTTAACTTATCAAGGGAAACGATTCCTTCGTATTGTCTCTGCGATCGAGACGATCCTTCAGTGTCCTTGACCACATAACGATCGTGGTCTAGGACCTTAGCAGTCACGTATGGGCCACTATACGTTGGTAAGAGCTTCTTACTTTGGCCCTGATTGCTCGTAGTTTGGGTACGAACCAACACTTGATCACCTTCCTTATAATTGTGACCTGGACATCGGCGTGCATCAAACTTGGATTTCCGTTTTCCTTGTTTGATATCTATCATTTCTTTTGCCTGATTTCGTAGTGCTAGTAGGTCTCTTTCTTCAATCGCTTCCGTGGCGATTTCGTTAGAAAGAACCGCCTCAGAAACGCCTCGAGGTTCATACCCAAATAACAATTCGTAAGGGGATTTCCCAGAGGACGAATTCTTCGTTGAATTCAGTCCCCAACGTACTCGAGAAACAGCCGTGTCCCATCTCTCCTCATCGTCCGTAGATGCAGAAAGAGATGCTAAAATCGTACGGCTGTATCGTTCAACCTGGCCGTTTGCTCTTGGAGTTGCAGTTGCATTTAGTACATGTTTAATATTCATGCTGTGGCAATAATCTTCGAATTTCTTACTTGTATAGCAGCTTCCCCTGTCTGAAATTATCCTTCGTGGTACACCAAAATTTTCGATTACATTGTCTAGAAACGTCAAAAGCGGTCCCGTCTTCGTTGACGGTACAGCTTTCATAAAGACAAATTTAGTAAAGGCGTCTACGATTACTATAAGGTACATATTTTTCCGTTTAGACTTTACAAATGGACCTAAATGATCCACATGTATCGTGTCGAAGGGTACTGCAACTTTTTCTATGGGGTGCACAAGATATGTATTTCTTGATGTATTTTCGCATTCCAGGGAACCAATACAATCCTGAAATTGCTGCCATTGTTTTGTCTACAGACATGTGACCTCTACCATCATGGAAATGCAAAACTACTTGTCGTCTGGCCCCAGTAGGTACTACCCATTTTTTTCCATCGTCTGTTTTCCTATAGAGCCTATGATTTATTTCAATAAAATTTTTGTGTATCTCACGCTCTTCGTGATCCGTTGGCAACTGCTGAAGTACTTCTAAAAGAAATCTGCATCTTGCATCAGTTAATTGAGCATTTAAAATCCAATCTTCGTCGCTTATGTTGGTAACATTCACCAAAATTGTTTGATGTAAAGGATTTTGGCTCAAAGCATCTGCGTGTGACATTTTATGTCCAGCTCGATATTCAACATCAAATTTACATTCTTGAATGGCCAACCACCATCTGCCTATCCTCGGCACTAGGTCCCTTTTTGTTAATGTAGTGCGTATTGCGTTACAATCTGTTACAACTTTGAACTGTATACCCATTAGATATATTCTGAAGGCTTTTAGGGTATATACCATTGCCATGGTTTCCAGTTCATACGAATGATATCTCTGTTCTTCCTTGGTGGTTTGTCGAGAGTAATACATTACTGGACGAATCATCCCATTCGTTTGGACCTGCAGCAATATACCTCCAATTCCTACTTTAGACGCGTCGGTGTGTACTTCTGTTTTCAGTTGAGGGTCATAAATAGCTAATAAGGGTCGTAATGTCAATTTTGCCTTGAGGGATTCGAACGCTATACGTTGGTTCTCATCCCAAACAAAACTTACATCCTTCTTCGTTAGATTTGTTAGCGGCCTAGCAATCGTGGCGAAGTTCTTTATATATTTTCTAAAATAACCGGCTAACCCAAGAAATTGCCGAACTGAGCGGACATCTGTTGGTTTCCGTTTTGCGTCTGCCTGGTTGCACACCTTCACTACTGATTTCATGGCCCAGATACTCTACCTTCTCCATGAAATATTGGCATTTCGATAGACGAAGCGTAAGGCCAGCATCTCTAAGAGACTGAAGCACCAATCTCAAATTAGCAAGACCAGTTTGGAAATCTGCTGATGGCAATAGAATATCATCCATATAAGCGAGAGCTTTTCCATAGCGAAGATTTCCTAATATTTTGTTTATGGTCCTTTAAAAAACGGCAGGGGCATTACATAAGCCAAAAGGAACGCGTAAGTATTCAAAATGACCATCAGGCGTAATAAAAGCGGTCTTTGGTATTGACGATTCCTCCAACTAAATCTGGTGATAACCGCTTGCTAAATCCAGACTTGTAAAATATCGGCATCCCTTTAACTTTTCTAAGAAGTCGTCGACATGAGGGAGTGGAAATCTATCCTTAATTGTTTTTGAATTCAGCGCACGGTAGTCCACACACATACGTTGCTCGCCATTTTTCTTTTTTACGAGAAGAATGGGACTCGCATAAGGAGAGCTTGATTCCCGAATAATACCACTGTCGAGTAAATCGTTTACCATATCTCTAACAACTTTCCGTTCATTGTAAGAGAGACGGTAAGGTCGATACACCACCGGTGTATCATCGCTGACATGTATAGACATTTTTACCACACTTGTTTTACCCAAATTACTATTATTTCGAGCAAAACAATCACTAAATTCATTAATCAGTGCAATTAATTCCTCTGTCTCAGTAGGCGTAAGGTTTTCGTTATGAATCAAATCGTCAATAGCAAAATCAGACTTAGCCTGTTGTGTAGCTACTGTAAATACCGGTAAACGTAATCGCGGCGATTGGTCCTCAAAACAGGCTACACACCTAACTAGAATGTTGTTGTCACTTAGCTCGAGATCTCGAGGAGATAAGTTCGTGATGGTTACATATCCATCTTGTCCTTTCGTCACACATTCGTCTACTATATATTCCATGCCAGGGATGGGTCGTAATCCTCCTCGAACGTAGATGTCACCAGTAAAACTTCCTCGAGATGATACTGCAACTAGCGCGGTCGTATTTGGAGCAATAACAGTAGACTTCTTGGCCCATAACGGAATTTTAGCTGGTGCAACATTTAAACTTCTGCCTATGTCCTGTTCCACAATCTACCTTCACGTGAACATTGGTTCTGCCGATAACTTTTATTGTAAACCCACCGTATCCTGTGATAGTAAGTCCACACGAGATATATTCAAGTTGCAATAACTGGGCAGTTTCTTCCTTAATGAGGACTGCGCTGCAGCCTGAATCAACGTATGACCGCAAAGGTTTTCCGTTCACCCAGCAGTCGAAAAAATAACGTTCGTTCGTCGAAAACGTGTTATTTCCGACGACATTATTCGTAACGCGCCGTCGTCGGCAGTCTTTTAGCAAGTGTCCCAGACGCTTGCATGATGTGCATTCGATTCGTGGTTTAGGACACTTATGCGAAAAATGTCCTATGTCTCTACAGTTGTACCATCTCTGCAATTTGCTGTTAGATGGCTTATCTCGTTTTGCTGGAGGTTCGTTCAGCCTTTCAGTCATTGGGCGACGCTGCGGATTCATTTTTGACTGACATCTATCCAAGTTAAATGTGACAGTATTCTCCGGTTTGAGCGTTGAAAGATATTCCGCATATAGTGCGTCAGGAGTATCATACCTACCAGCTCTAGCACCTGCCTGGATGCTGGAATCCTTGATCCCATCTATTACGCTGGAGGCGGCCTTTTTTCCACCAATGTCACAAGCATTGAGCAGTTCCATCTTTTCAAAGTATAGTGTTCCCATGTCTCTGTTGGCAATTTAAATCTATTTACTACTTTGCGTAATATTGTGGCAAAGTCCTGGTGTTCTGGGAATGATTTCAAAATCAGTTCTTTCCACTCCGTCCACGTAAACTGGTACGACGGTAGGTTGTCATACCAACGCCTTGCCAAACCTGCTAGACGAGATTGCATATAAAAGACGATTGTCGGCTCATCCCAATTATTTATAACTGCTAATTGCTCAATTTTCTCAATCCACTTTGCGGAGCTCAGGTTTGGATTCAGGAGTAAACTCAGGGATACACTCTGGTTTAGCGTATACTCTACGTTTTGCGGTCGATGTTTGTTCCTGGTGTTCTATAAGTTTTTCAACTAAAAGCTCTAGTCTATACTGACTTTATCTGATCCTTCTGACAAGGGTGGCGTGTATGTCGACCTACTCCGCGACGATCTACTAAATGTACTCACTCTGCTCTCATGCAATTTGGACTTTTTTGAACATCGTTTTTTACTACGTTTGTAATTTCCGTCTGATGAGCTAGAGCTAGCCGTGGAACAGCTGGACGAGGTTCTTGAACGTCCCATTATTATGATATTTAATATAGGTATATAAATATATAAACAACGTGTTACAACTTTCCTTTAAAAAGTTAGTCAAATTCGTATTATATATATATATAAGTAAATAGAAAAGAAACACGAATAAGATATTCCGTATTTATAAAAGAAAACTAATAGACACGTATTTATTAGCTAAATCACCATTCATTAGATGTTCGTATATTTGTTTTCCGAAAAGAATAAAAGTATCTATTTTAATCTTCAATGAAACGTAAAACGTCTTTTCTTAATACAGTTAAAACGAACACCACCCTCCGGTTCTCACGACCTTCGATATCGTTAACCCAAACAAACGAGTCTATTTATTCGTTATTCGTCGCACAACGTAATGTAAACAAATGTCCCCGATCGCACACTATTGTAGGCTCGTGCATATACGGTAATTTTAATAAAAAAAGAATACATACATATGGTGAGAGGGCTTCTTTTGTTCGTTTATTTTCCTAAATTAGTAATATTTCTCCTTGCACAATATTACTCATATACTCGTAATATACTGAGAGCGTGTTTCTTGTATTTCATCGAGAAGAGTTCCAACACAGGTAACTGCCGCACTTGGCACGAAAGGCGATCCCGCCGCTGCTTTGTAAACTCTACCCTTATATTTTAATTAGACAAAATAACACAATACACAGACAAACAGTCTTGTTTAACAAATAAAATCTTATAACGAAAAAGCAATAACAGAAAAAAACTATATTCTTATAAGAAGGTCTCGCATCTTCTACCCTCTCGTTCCAATGATAAGAACTTTCCCTC
Organism: Holotrichia oblita; assembly: GCA_023690525.1. Taxonomy (NCBI): domain Eukaryota; kingdom Metazoa; phylum Arthropoda; class Insecta; order Coleoptera; family Scarabaeidae; genus Holotrichia; species Holotrichia oblita. The sequence goes on from CM043019.1 coordinate 114,591,763, forward strand.
TCCACGTCCCGGTCGACTCCGAAGAATACCGAGTTTACAAGCTGATATCATCTGGACTCATTAGCAAAATTATTTGCGCCATTCATACCACTTCCGGTTTACCGGAAGTTGACCTCAACTTTCTTAATTTAAATAGTATATTTTTTTTTGCGTTGATAATGATAAGATTTCAAAAATCGTCATTTGTAAATGCTAAATTTGCCATTGCTTGCTATAAAACATGAACGTTTGAAGAAAAATGTGAAAACATATCAAATGCATACATAAACAATTTACTATTAAGTTGTTACATTTTTGACAGTCACGGCCTACGCTTTATTAATGTTGAAATATTAATTTTCGTTATTGTTAAGTAAAATAATAAAATATCTCAAAACCGGTTAGATTTAGGTATAGGGAATGCTAGTATCAATTAAATGAGAATAAAGATAGAAATTTAAATCTGATATAATATACAGGGTGTTGTATTTGAAATAAACGAGTTATAATTGTTTGAAATTGTTGGAATTGAGTGGTATGTGGAAAACACCCTGTATAAAAAAATTACATGTCAAAGGACGAGGCAGTTTAGTGCTGTCTTGCAATTCGCCATGTCAAATTTTGAGTCAGTAGCGTGTTTCTTTGCAGTAATATCGTGATTTATTTGGGACTGCGTTTTTCTAGAAAAATTAAAAAAATTGATATACATATCTCAAAAACTATTAATTTTTGGTATAGGACATGGTATATGAAAATTACTCAAAATTTGATAGAGAATTGAAAAATAAAATGAAAAATACCATGTTCTATTTAAAATAAGCGAGTTGGTATGTACTTCCGGTGTACTGGAAGTAGATCATTCATGAAAATATTATTTATTTATTTATTTTATTTATTTATTTATTTCGTTTATTGCAATATTTCAAGTTCACAAGAAAGAAAAAGTGCAAATGTCAAATGAAAAAAACAAAGCTTAAATACATACATTCCAAGTTAAGAATTCCTCTATATTATATGGCTCAATTTCCAGTAATAAACTATATACGTGTTTTCTAAATACAGACAAGTTCGCAACAGTTTTAATATGTGATGGCAATTTATTATAGTACCTCAGGCAATTATATTCTAAATTATTCTCACTTAAGGTGAGTCGATGTTTGGGGTAACGGTAGCCGGCTTTAAACCTTGTAGAATACTCGTGTTGTAATTCACTATCTTCGAATAAATTTTTGTTTTTCCATAAGAACATCAGTAATTCAAATATGTAAATACCATATACAGTTAAAATATTATTCATTTTGAAGAATCCTCTGCAGGACTGATTGAACTCAAGTTTATTAATTACACGCAAGATCTTTTTCTGTACCAAAAAAACTCTATTCAGGTCACTACCGCCGCCCCAAACAACGATCCCATATTTTATGTTCGAGTAGCAGCAACCATAATACATAATGCGAAGGACATGCGGACTCACTATATCCCTAAGTCGACGAATCGCGAAGCAGTAGCTACTTAGCTTTTTGAAAAGCACATTGACATGGTCTTTCCATTTTAGGGTTTCATCGACTGTAAGGCCCAACAGCCTAACACAAGTGCGGACTGAATAGTCGCGGTTATTAATATTCACCACATCTGGGAAAGTTTGAGATTTGTTACATTTGAAGAATATTACATTAGACTTGTCATGGTTAATTTTGAGATTGTTTATGGTTAACCATTCTTCAATCGTGTTTATATAAGTGCTACCTAATTCGATAGCTTCATCTAGAGTACTTCCAGTTATTAATAGAGTAGTATCGTCCGCGTAATTTGTTGTTGAGAGGTTACTTATGGTAGAGGTCGGCTTAAGATTATAAATATCATTAAAATAGACAATAAAAAGTAACGGCCCTAATATACTTCCCTGTGGTACGCCTTTTGTTAGAATCAGGTTATCTGAAAGAGCAGCCTTATTTTTGATTCTAACGTGCACCTTTTGTTGGCGATCTTTTAGGTATGAGGAAAACCAAGCTAAAGCATTACCCCTTATACCATAGTGTTCAAGTTTCCGTAAGAGTATTGAATGGTCTATACTATCAAATGCTTTAGACAAATCCAGTAAGTAAGCATAGGTTATTTGTCTGTTTTCCAAAGCGGTTAATATTCCGCTTGTTAGTTCGAAAAGTGCAGTATCCGTATTTTTCCCTTTAATAAAACCATGCTGACTTTTATTTATGATATTAAACTTATCAAGAAACTTCAACAAACGACTGTATGCTACTCTTTCAAATAATTTAGAAAAACTTGTTAGTAGACTAATGGGTCTGTAGTTTTTGAGATTGTCTACATCGCCAGATTTGTAGATTGGAACAACCACAGCTTGTTTAAGTAGGTCCGGAAAAATTCCAGTCGATAAAGAATCATTTATGATATGTGCAAGCGGTTCCACAAAACTGGGATAGCTTTTTTTATAAAACAACTAGGAATACCATCAGCTCCCGACGATCTCCCGTTCTTTAAGGATTTAGCTATTGCTGATAATTCATTTACATCTGTTGGTTGAAAAAAAAAGAGAAGAAGGATTATTGTTTGTATTTAAATTAAAATGCGGATTTTGCGTTTTAGATGTGACTTTATCTGAGGATAAAAAATATCGTTAAACTGGTTAGCAAGATTTCTCAGGTCAGAACAAGTAGGATAGGTAGAACCAGTACTTCCACCAGTTTGGGAACGAATTATACGCCAAATGTCTCTACTTGGGTTTGTTGCTGCCAGTAGCTGATGGTCATAGTAGGTGCGCTTCGAGTCAACAATTGCCTGGTCATATATAGTCTTATAAAATATGTAAGTTTGTTTATAATCTGTATCACGGGTGCTTATTAACTGTAAGGAACTAATTGTATTCCTAAGATCTAAAATTTCCTTAGAAGGCTTCCAACCGCCGTTAGATTTGAACGGAATTTTTCTTACTGGAAAATGAGCATTGAAATATCTCAGAAACCCAGACAAAAAAATATTAAATTTTTCATTAGTGTCTCTATTGGTCCTATACACTTCCGACCAATCTTCTTCAGATATATCACGTAAAAATTCATTTATATTACTTTCACTAAATGACCGTATCAGTTTATATTGTTGCGCTTTTTTCACATTCCTCAAGAGCAATGATACTATTTGATTTTTATGATCTGAAAAACCGGTCACATTTACTACAACACTCGTTACATGAAGTTCGCGATTACGTTCTGCTTCAAGTAGAAATATATTATCTAAGCATGATTCAGTAGTCTTTGACACCCGAGTTGGCTCCGAGATTAAGATTTTCGCCCCAAACGAGTCTAAGATTTCCTTGATCCGGTCACATTTACTGTCCTTTTCCAACAAGTTTACGTTGAAATCGCCAGCAATTACTGCTGGACGTTTTCTTCCAGTTATCCTATCAAGTAGGATCTCAAAAGCAGCACAAAAATCCTCAAAACAACCAAGTGGGGATCTGTAAATGCATACAACAATAAGGTGAAAATTGTCATAATAAGTATCAACTCCATAGCATTCGAAATAAAAATCGCGTGCCAGCTCATTAATTTCTACATTCGCGCTAGCGGTTACATCGTTCGAAATGTAAATTGCAGATCCACCATGGGCACCATTTTTGCGACAGTAAAATGACTTGAGATCGAAACCAGGAAAATGTACAGTTTTTAGATTTTCCTCCGTTTGCCAGTGTTCAGTGATACAAGAAAATTTACAATTTTCTAAGAGTCCCAATTCAACTTGTAGTCCCATATACGCAGTTGTTATACATTGCACGTTTTGATGGTATAATGAAAAGGAATCGGTATCAGGGCCGCCATCTATGTTGTCTCTGCTGGAGGCTTCATCTTCCAGAAAAATTATTAACATAGGTTCCCAGGGCCAGACATTCGGATCCTTAAGTTCAGGTAGACGGTTCTGGGAACGCCCAGCCTGAACGAGGAATAGATGTCCGGCCTTTTAGAATTCATTTTATCACATTTGATATCAGAGAAATCTTTCCCTTCCAGATATTTTATGATCTCCTCTACGGTGGTGTCCTTATCCAGTTTGGAGATATACAGATAAGAGTACTTCATTACCGCTTTTAAGTTGGTACTTGTGCTTGATCCCATAATTGTCGTTCTAGGTTTTTTATTTTTTCTTCGGTTAAATACAGTCTGAAATCCATCAAATTCCGACGAGTTATTTTTCTTACTGCTTTTTTCTCCAGCTTCTTTTATGACAGCAGCATATTCTTTTTTGTTTTTGTCAGTGTCGCCGTTATTTGTGTTATTATGTACAGTTTTTGGTTTGTTTACATTTTTTGCATCTTTACTTTTTTTTGTGCGTCGCACTTGATATTTTCTGCTTTGGATATAACTTGAGGAGAAGAGACCTCTTTCGGCGTGTGATATGGACTGGAAAATTTTATGTTAGAAGTTCCCCTTTTCAGATTGTGATTTTCTGTACGTAAGCTTTGTACTTCAGACTTTAAATTGCAGATTTCTTTTTGGAAGTTGCAATTGTTTATGTGTAATTTACTGATTTCATTCTTAAGTAGGTTGATAGTTTCTTCAGTTATTTGATTTATTGCATATTTTATTTTCGTTGCAATTAAGTCGTTAATTTGTTGGAGACTCACCGCTTGGTATATTTCACTGTTTGGTGGTTCCAAGTTTTTACGATAGTGTAATCTTCCTTGTCTGTAGACTGTTAAGACCCACACTTCTTATTTGTCTCCTACCCATCCAGAAAAGTCATTTCAATTGTTTTCTTTTGATAAAGGAAAGTGCATTTACATAGTCTATTAAATTGTTGTCCATATTTAGAGTTGACGTTTTCGGGACTCCAGGACCTAGCGTGTTGTTAGTCACTATTCCATTTCTCTCTTTCTATTTTCTAGGAAAGGAAGACTTAAAAACTCTTGCATTTGCAGCAAGTAGTGCGTTAAAAGGGCATTGTGCATATATTTTAACTAACCTTCTGCAGGCCAGTGCCTCCTGTTTTAAAAATGTAGCCCTTCAATCTCCATAAATGTATCTGGGTCGGTAAAAACAATTTATTGTGATTCCTAGTAACGTTTTCAACTCTATTCAAAATCCAATCAAAAAATTTCTTCAGTAGAACCAATTGATTATAATATCTTGATTTTGTTCAGGTTTTGTCCACTATTTAGTTATCTTGAAATACTTGTTTTTTTTTAAGTCAACTTGGATTGAGTTTAAGTTAAAGGAAAATATATAATGGATTGATGGGATTTGCGTTGAAATAAAACTACGTTTTAATGTACTTCACAGTATAATAAATACTGGTATACTTCAGAATTACATTATAAATATACAATGTGTATGATATTTTTTTGTATTTTTTTTTGCGATTTTAAAATATTTTCTGAAAATAACAATTTCCCACAAAGCAATGTTCAAACATCTAACTTGAATAAAACATGTCACAGTTACAAACATGACGCTGGTATGTATTTCTTTTTCTCGGTGGATTCTGGCAAACGGAAGCGATCTTCGGAGGAAAGCGTATAATAACTATATATATATTTGTATATAAAACGGAAATAAACAAAAAAAAAACTAGTACGCAAATATGAATATTTAAACAACACTTACATATTAATATTTCCTTCGATATATTCGATTACTGTATTTGCCAGCATCCTCCTTTTATATAGAGTAAAATACAACCCACTGATATAATATATATTTCAATATATTCACGCTAAAAGGCAATTTTAGTCACAATAACTGTACAGGTTGTTCTATCGGAATTTAAACGAGAAATTTGTTATGTAAAACGAAAAACGTATAACAAGTAAGTTTTCAAGATCTCAATGTTAAGTTACGTTTTCGATAGAACATCACGTACAAAATGTTTCTTAAAACATGCTCAAAAGTCGTCTTTACCATTTTTGTTTTCGCGGGGGTCAAGTAAAAACAACTTTCGTTTGAAACAAATTTAATTTAATACTAACATATTGTCAAAAATGGAATAGTTAAAAACTTAACTGAATTAACTATATATATATTACAATGGCGAAAATAGAACAGATTTCTTGAAAAATATTAATTTAACTTAAATAGTTAGTTGCACCATATTTATTTTTTTTTATTCGTTTAATATAATAGCAATATTTTTGACAAGAAATCTATTTTACATAAATCTCTTCTTCTTTTTTGTATATATATTATATATATAGATATACTTTAGTTTGCATTTTTTTTGATACACTTATAATAAATAAATTATTATTCTTTTATTTTAATTACAAGAGAAATGTGAAATAAAATAATAGTTTCTTTTGATATCGGTTTTTTTTTATTTCTTTGATAATTTTTGTGGATATGAACTTGTTTGGTCCCAGTTATTTCTAACGGATTCTTTTGTGGTTCACAATTAACTGCCTATTTTGGTTGCAAAGTGGATCCTTTTGTTACTATAGTGTATGTGTTATGATTATGAATTAGATTACATTATGGCATATTTAACGGAAATATTTTTCTTAATTTCAGGACAAATAAAAACAAAAAAAGTGAAATTGACGAAGCCATTTTTTTAAATAATCTTTTTCTCATTATCGCTTCTTTCTTCTAAAAGTCTTTAAAAATATCTCAGTCTTAATCGATTTATACCGATCACAATTTCATGCGTTTTAATTAATTAATCTGTTTAATACGTTTAATATTATAATCAATTAAGCACTGCATAGACTAGATGATATTCTCTTATATGGTTTCTTTTTTCTTTCAATCTTGTTAAATTCCTTTTTAATTTCTTTAAATATTTTAATTCAACTAAAGTGGAATATGCACCGAACAGCAGGTACAAAAATTATTCTAAAATAATTTATAATAATACAAGAAGACACTTTTTGGTGTATTTATGTGTGCTTTTAATTTACTTGATTATAAATTTTATCAATTAGTGCTAGAACTATTTAGTTATTGTTGTAAAGGAAATACGGAAATTTTTACATAATACAAAATACAGGATGTCCCGATTATCATTTGATGAAATCACTGTAGAGATATCTGACTTGATTCAATCAAAATTTTAGTTGTCAATCGACAATATTTGCGGACGAAACTTTATTAAAATAGTTTGTTGAGATTCAAATCAGGAATTTTGTAACTAGTGACCGGGACAGCAGGTATATATTGTTATTGTTTTTTTATATCAATAACTAAAATATTTAATAATAGAAAGACCCTGTATATACAAAGATATATGTTTAAATCAAAGTACGGTAAAACATCGAGTCGTCGAGATCAATTACAATATTTCTTATTTTTAATAAATTATAAAAAGGGTTCAACTTTTATTTACACATTTTTAAAATGTCAAAATTAAACAAAGCTTTCATAATAGATTATTACATAAAAGTTGATTTAGTAAATAAAGCACAACATAATTGTATGATAGCAAATATAATGTATAAAAAATAGAGAAAGATTTAAAAGAACTGGGATTATGGATTAATTCCGATGATAGATGCAACAATTTATTTCTATTTCTGTTTATATTATATTTATTATTAGCTATTGTGTTATCTGTTCATATGCATGTGATGAAATAAATCTTTGTAATATATGTTTGTAGTTTTGTGTTTGTATTACTGCGAAAATCGAAATCTATGGAATGAAAAAAAAATATGCCATTCTTTAATCTATGTTTGAACCTGTTTTGTTTGCTACCGCATCCGTGAAAAGTTCTGTGGTCTATCTCATTGACATGATCATCACCTAAGTAAACTACATACGTCATCTATTATATGCACTAATGAACTTACCCTATATCAAAAAGTTAGTAATTAAAGTGCCTTCACCAGATTAGTGTTCATTTTCTTTACAAAAAATTCTAAAAGTATAGTGGATATCATTCAGTTGTACTGTATCATCATTATCATCAGGCCCACGGACGCCAATCTTCTCTGAATATCGACGTTCGCGGTTAGTTTATACAGCTAAATATTACTATTATAATATGTACTGCTTCAGTTAAATATGTACTCATAAACCTGTATTTATTATAATACGCCTATCTTATAAAACTGAGGTGTGTGTTGTGTGATGTGTTATAATATAGAATTAGATTAAAACGAAAATAAAACAGAAGATAATCATTTGTTATAAGTTATAGCAGTGAGTATATTAACACACGGTGTTTTTATTGTTAGAAAAGAAAGGAAGCTACATTTACAAAGGAGCTATTGAAGAAAGGCTATTCCAGAGATTTAATGATAGTTTTAAAATAATTTTTAATGTTTCATCAATTGCTTATCGCGTCCCAAATATTTTAAATAATCCAAGCCTTTTTTATGATCAAATTGATTACAAAATTTTATGAAACATAAATTTAAAACAAATCACTTAAAACCTCAGCTAGTCTTTCCTTTAATAGAATATTAGATATATGTATTGGAAAAGATATTTCCACCATATTTTTTTTCTAAGAGAATAAAAAAATGAAACGAGTACCTATACGGTTCACTAAGTTACTGTATTGCAACATACAAATAATATAAAACACATAACAATTCTATTTTATGTAAAAATATAACACGAACCACTTTTCACGAATGCGGTCTAATGTGGGAATATTGTTCCTGATTTTCATTTAACTATTGTTCAATATGGATGCGCTGACACTGTTTTACACTGTTTATTATTCAATAATAATAATAATAATAATAATAAAAAACAAACAACTTAGAGACGAGAAATAATAAAAATAAAATAATATATACGTGTTTGTGTCTTAATAGAGGTTCAACATTATTATTTATTTCTTTTAGCAGGCACACGACACAGGTGCGCTAAGGACTATGTACAAGAGGATTATATTAAGCGAACTTAAGTAGACACTGCACACTACCAAAAGAAAAAAAAACTAAAAAATATTTAACAATTACGTTGATTAAACAATATATATATATATATTATATATATAAATTGTGTTTATATATATGTTACATATAAAAACACTGGAGACAAAAACACATTTTAAAGTTATATATCAAATCGTGTAATGTAATTGTGTAAAAAAATATTTATTAGGAATAAGGAAAAGTCTTATCGAGTTTATCAATATTGAAATGTGGAATGATCAACTTAATAACTAAGCAGATATAAAAGAATATGGATATATCATGTAATTTCAAAGTTTATGGAAACAATACTGTTTTAGAATATACGATACGAATAATAAAACAAGACAATGCGGACTTCTTTCTTGATAATATAATAAATAATTTAGTGCAAATCAAAATTTCGCAATAGGATTAAAAGCTCCCAGTTATGTTATTAAAAAATAACAATGTCGAGAACTTTTACATCTAAGTTGATTTAGAAATGTTGAATAACGACACTTTTCTAAACATTTAATACTGCGAGACAATTAATTTTTTTATTTTACTTTTTCGCTGTTGTTTTATTCAAAAAAAAAATTAAAATATCGTTTTAATTAATAAGTAATAATAACAGCTGTATAATAATTGTTCATAAATATATTTTACAAAAAAACTTAACAAATACGATACGGTATGCAACTCTAAGGTTTGCAAGAACACAGTATTGGAATTTTGATTTTTTACTGGTTTTTAATTTTCATTGTTTTTGGGTTATATATATTTAAAAAGCAATATATGCACCGGATACTTTAATATAATTTTTATAGCGCATATATCCGTTTGTTTATGACAGTACATCAAATTCTGTTGCGTATACACTTCTGTTTTCATATTGTAAGATATATTTCTTTTTATTTATAATAATTAATTAAATGCAAAGTTTGGACCTCACTTTCTTGAATGGAAATTCAAAGTAAATTAGTTATGAGAAGGTATATTTATAATATAAAGCCTTACATTTTATAAACGATAAATCAAATATCACATTTGGGAGATAAACGTTGAATGTTGCTGGGCGGGGGGTAAAATGGAAAATAAAAAACAAAATAAAAAAACTAGAAACACTAAATTCAAAAATTGCACAATTAAATAGGTTGTACACTATGCTACATTTGCAATTCTATCTTTGACATTCGTGGGAAAAAATTAAAATTAGAAAGGGGGTAAAGGAGACCGAGGGCACGAAATTAAGCCGAAAAATTTATAAAAAATCTATATAATGTTTTCTTGAAAGTTTGCTTAGTAAATTCGTAGATTTTTATCTTTTTTTTGTTTTGCAAATTGGCAAGCGTATAAGTGTTACACACAAACATTTAAAAATACAGTGTTTAAAAATCTTACTCGCTAATTTTCATCTTTTTCACTTCACTTAAAGGATATAATTTAGGTAGCCCCCAACGCGACGCAAAGGGGCTCCGTAAATTATCGATATTTAATAATGTTAATTATATTTATGTAATAGTACATTTAGAAATATGCATTTCCCATATTTTTAATGATCTATGAGCTGATGGGCCAGAGATCACATCTGTGTTACATTTTGTTTAATATACATAAGTAATAATTTTCTGTCTATTCTTTTGTTAGCTATTATAGAAATCAATTGTTTATAAGTTTAGTTATTTATTTTTTGTTTCAAGTGGTATTCTTGCTGCGGATAAAAAATCTGGCACATATATGGTTGGAATGTTTTAATATATAAAAGAGCAATGCATTTGTGATAAAATGGCGGTACACTCGATTTAAATCCTTAGATTTCAATTTAAATACTAGAACAACTTTTATTTCTGTTTTCGGAGGACCGTCCGCATATGCAAAGCTCTTTAAATCGATATGTCTATAAAAGCATACCATGTTTTTTTTATATATACAATATACTGCAATTGGTCCAACTTAAATATGTGTTTATTGTAAGATCTGGCTTGGTTTTGGTAAGTCGATAAAATCGCATTTTCAGCAATGGCATACCTGCAAAAATCTCACGGGTTACCATGATCTGATTACGATTAAACCTGACTTTATTCAACTGTCGGCATCGGTTTGGTTTGTGGTTGGTTGTGTATTGTATGCAGAGATGGTTTTTGTTTTGTTTTATTTTTGAGGGATGAAGCGTTTTTTATTTATTTTATTTTTTTTAATCTGTTAAACTCTATCTGGAGTCAATCTTTTTTCTCTCAAACAAAATAGCTTCCATTTGTTTATCTTCAAATATATAATATATCTTGTTTTTTTTTAATATATCTTATATACTACTTAATATTGATGTAAATATATATGTATTATATACCATCTAATTGCACTTCATTTTCATAATATGAAAAACAAGAGTGCGCATGCGCAGAATTTCAAATAACCTAGAATAACGTAGAAATTTAAAAACTCTACACGCACGCGCACCAATATTTAATCAATTTAATTTCATTTATTTTTTTATATCGATTATAACTATATCCTAATTGTTTAAATTTATATTTATAATATTTAAGATATTTTTAGAGAAAATATACATCAAAAATTTTGAATAAATCACAGATAGATATAATTTTTTTTTCTTCAATTTAAGGGATGTGTTTTTCATAAAGTTCCATCCCCCGCGTATTTTTTTTGCGTATATTTTAATTAATTAGGGTTTCCGATATTCATCAACATCAAAGCAGTCACTGGTGTGTGTATATTTAATTACGTTTAAGATGTATGTGTTTTAATGTGTGTGTAATGTTATTATTTATTATTATATAATAGTATAAACATACATAAATTTTATTTATATTAATATTATATTAATATACAGAATCTGAGGTATACGCCACGTTGAAGACACATAGAAAATACACTGATACATTTTTTGAGAGATACGTTTTTTGTATTTTTATTTTTTGAAACATGCCGAAAAGACACCAAACAATCAACATAGAATAATATGATTTTTTTTTATCTGTACAATTTTTATTCTTTAAATATGTTTTTTTTTCGTCTTTAAATATTTCATCGTCATCTTTTTTGATAACTTCAAAGTTGAGTCGAACATCTTGTTAAGTATGTATTCTTCATGTTATTGGTTGCTAATAAAGTACAGAGTAGTGATATATTTTGCATTTCCCACGCTTTTTGATCACTGCTTTGATGTAAAAAAGAACGAAACACTAAAAACTATTTCGAAACCGCACTACGTGTCTATCTTTTGCTTTCTTTTTTTCTTTAAAGAGAACAACAGAACATAACATTAAAAACGAAATAAATAATCAACAAACACCGTCATCGACCTCCATTTACTATTTATTTTCTTGAGCTAGATGGTTCATTTAAGCTTTTCCAAATTCGATTTTTTGGAGAACCTATCTTTGATTAGATATCTATCAAAATTTGGTAATAGCTCCAACCTAGAATTTTTTTTTACTTGATTAACTTATGATTTCTCAAAAATGCTTTGTTACGCGACCTATCTGTATATTTTTGCTACACAAATCGCAAATTGTTTTACATATAAGTTTTTATAATATAGGTACATCTCAACTATTAGAAAGCTTGTAAAAGGAAAGTTAAGACCCCAGCTCATAATTGTCCGAACGCATTTTAGACTTCTTACGTATTATAGAGAGACTTGAGTATTTTTAGTTTGCTAATATTCTCGAATCGAATTCACTTTATTTACTAAAACTGTCAATAAATTGTATACAGATAGGACTACACAAATACAACACTGATTATGGATTTATTCTAAATTGTGATATGAGAAAAAAATCTAGCAATTTGGCACGTATACATTCGATTTAGTTAAGATTCTAGGTTAAGACCATTAGAGAGAAATGCTTTGAAACTTTGGTTTGAAAATGACATCCATCGAATTACATTAATTTTAGGTGGTATTTCATCTTCGCGACTTATTTTTTTTAGTTGGTTAGGCCTGACAAAATCGATTTTGAAAATACTTTGAAACGAAACATCTCACATTAATCATCAACATTTTCTTCTTTCTACTAAACTTTGTGTTTTCTCTTATTTTCTTACAACAACCACTTTAATCGATGGGGTTGACTCTCTACTAGAATTGAACACACGCGTTTTTTTTTCATCGGAAAAATCTTACAGTACCTACAGTACGATGTCAGTCTTGACAGATATCAGTATCGGATGCACTACCTAGCATGGATTCCCCACCGATACCATTCCTATCCACGTCGTGTAATACATCCCGAAACCTTACCAGCATTTCCGGTTTGAGATTATCGGGATTCGTCAACTCCGTTTTTACGTATATTCGGCCGGGCGGTGGCGCCACCTTCACCTCCTCATCATTCGTTGATTTACGATCCGAAGCTTCGTTTGAGTCATTTGAGGACTCTATCGTGTGTATCTCGGAGTTCTCCTGTCTCCTAGGCGAATGCTCCTGGTCATCTTTCGTGTTATTAGTGAAGACTAACGGACTAGATCCTTTCCGGTAGCTCTCGTCCCCGCTACTGCTCGGATCGGTGATTTTCGTTAACGGTGTTAAACGGCTGTTTCGACATAATTGATCTAAGAGTGCTTTATTTGACATATTCTCGGGTGCTACGTTCTTTTCTTCTTTGGGTGATTTATCTCCTGTTGTCGGGACACCAGATTCTAAACTCGATCTGATGATGCCATCCAAGAAAGAACTGTTTGCTCCTGGATCCAGTAGAGATTCAGCAATTTGCCGAGCATTTTTTGCCAAGGTAGGTGTGGAATTGGGCGTCGTCGAAGGGGTGGTTGAGTTGGAATGCGTTCTGGATTCTTCTTGTAATTTCTGGATCATATGGGACGCATAGTACTGTTCAGGATTCGTGGGGAAGGCCGTAGTGGTTCTTGTATAGTCCATGGGGAATTGTGAGAAACTAGGTGGCCAGAAGGGGAACGGCGGTGGATATTGCATGGGGAGGTTAGGGTCAAAAATAGGCATTTTCATGCCGTTTGGCGAGGTTGGCGGGAATTTCTGTAGAGGTTTTATGGTCGGTTTCATCCTCTCGGCTGCGTTTTTCAGGTCGTTCTGTTTAAGTGATGCGATCTTTTCGTCGACTGGATTTGGTTTTGGATCGCGTTTTCGAGGTCTCATCAAATGGCGTTCTTTGACCTGGAAGAAAAATAAAAATTAATTATGTACTATGCTCTAATTAAAAAGTTTAAATTCTCTACCTTGTATTCTAATGTAGAATGAGGTACACCATAGTAACTACCGGCTCTGTGAACGGACATTTCACCTCGTTGTACGGCTCGAACAGCTTCAACGAGACTATCCCGATCGTAATTTCGGTACTTCCCTCGTTTAGGTCTGGTACCTTTGCCGCCCGTCGCCGCAGTTGTAGTGCTGCTCGTAGTATGAGTAGGAGGTTTCGAATGCGGTTGTGGTTGGTACGGTGTCCGCGGCAATTCCGTCGGCGTTGATTTTATGACCGGAATGCCACCTAGAGGAGGCGTGAAATCCAACCGTTTCGTGTCCAGGTCAATGATAGGGTGCCGTGTAGCCCCCGCGTGTATCGGATCGGGACTAACGTGAAATTTGTGACTGATATTCTTCGCGATAACGTCTTTGACGTCTTTCATGGTCATCTTGGTTGTCGTGGGTGGTGCTTGCGGTAGTATCGGCGGTGATCCCGATTCACTAGCGGAGACGGGCGGCGATATGAGGCTACCGCCGGTGGGACACGATTCCAGTAGGGGACTCCGGTATTGTAGATCGCCGTTTTTACTCACGGTCGGCCTGTAGGACGGAATTTTTAGTATCACATTCACTGGCGCCTCATCGGTTTCCATGTCCGATTCGGATTTGCATTTGTCGCTCTTCAGCGTAACCGAATTTGACGGACTAGGACGCAGTATCCGCTCGTTATCACCGTTGTTCTAGATGGAAGAAATAGTACAGTATTAGAACAAAAAGCAATATTTGTTGTTGTAGTAATAGTTGATTTTATATGCAACATCAAAGCCAAACAATTCATTAATAAGATGGAATAAAATATATTGCAGCCAAAGACAGTAAAGAGAACATTAAAGACTTCTTATCTCCTTCCAAAAAAAATTGATGTTGATGTATATTATTTTACATACAAATTAGTCCTGAAGTCCAGAAATTAAAAAAAACAAGTATTTTTAAAGTAGTTAAGATTAAAGTACAAATTGGTGCTAGAAGAATTTATAATTTACTAGGATTTAAAATTGAACAAATTAAATTTTTTCTTACTGTGTGTAATCGGAGTTTCTCTTCCGTTACCACCTTCCGCAGGACTTCTCGTAAGATCGGTGTTACTTCATTCTCTAACGGCGGTTTTGGACATATCGCCGTCGTCTTCATAAGGAGGTTCTGTATATAAGGGCCGACGGCACTGTGTTCCATTCCGGACCACATTTCTTCCTTGCCTTTCAGTAGGCTTCGTAACGCATCTGGATTTTCGATGTTCGATAACCGGACGATGTCGTCTATGGAAAGTAGAGGTGCCCTGAGCGCTTTCTCTACTTCCTTCTCCTCTTCAGCGCCAGACAAGTCCTTATCGTAGTCCATAGCTTCGTCCTCTTCGATTTTGAGAGGGCCGAGAGGGTTCAGGTGCGATTCCCTTTCCTTCTCCAGAGCTAATTTGTAGACTTTGTTCCGTAACGTCGATCTGGGTATGCCGTATATGACGGCGGCTCGACGGGTACCTAGTTTCCCCGACTGTATATCCCTGAGGGCGGCTTGTAGCTCGTCTTCCGTATACGTACGTCTACCTGCTACTGTTGGCATCCTAGGCTTCGCTCTAAAATCAGAACTGAAATTATAGTGACGTTAGAGTGTGTTCAGTGAATCTTAAGAATTTGTATACGCAGAGATGAAAACCAAATAACTGGCGATATAATTGGTCTTGTAAAGACAGCAAAAATCAAAACAATAGCGTTGGTAACTTAGACAAACGAGTAACATAATCGTTGATAAATTGTTGGTAATGTATGCAGTTTTGGATGGGGACTTTCCACAATTCTGCATCGCCCTTTGCAGAAAATAGGCCCCACTATTGCCACTAGTCATATACAGTATGTCCACGGATTGGGTTTACAAGACAAAAACCTTTTTTATCTTTAACTTTTTCAAAAAAATGTATTGTTTATAAAAAAATCTGCATGTTTTAAAACAACGAATTCAAGTGAGTTATGTTTAATGACTTCAATACTTTTGGCAGAAACGATAAAAAAAAGGAAATTTATGCGATAATGCAACTTATCTAGTTATCTTCTCTACTTATATGACAGTCCTGTTAAATCAAATACATGTTTTAAAATGTTTAACATTCGATCAGAGACTATATGTAGTACACTGCTATGGAACAGGAGAAAATAGCTAGGTATATCATTGATAAATTTCATCGAAAGTATCCGGAGTTCCTATTCCCTCTACCTCGTATGGGTGTGCACAAGATCATCAGAAAATTTATGAGAACTGGTTCCGTACAAAACATTAAAAAGCAGGCAGTGCCATTTGATGCTAAAGAAGATGCTGCGGCTATAATAATTATCCAATCTGTGGACAACCCTACCATGTCGTTAAGAAGAGATTTTTGCAGCTAGGAATGAGTAAATCGCACATTCGTAATATTTTAAAACGGCTTAAAATAAAACCTTATAAGCCAGATTTAATCAACATTTGGAAAGAGGCGATGAAGGACAACGACTACTTTTTTGTTTATGGTTGGATGAGAAAATCATTACAAATGAAAGAAGCTCTTATAAAAGAATTATGTTTTTCGACGAAGCGACATTTTCTACTAATGGGATAGTTTCATCGCAACATTTTAGATACTGGAACGACATTAATCCGCATTTTCGAGTTTTAAATCGCCGGCAATATTTTCAAAAGGTTAACGTCTAGTGTGCTATATCACGGGAAGGAATAATAGGACCTTACTTTTTTGATGGCCACACAAATTATTGATTTGTGTACCTATCTTCATTTGTTAGAAATTTTTTTTAGGGACAGTATGGACACCTTTAGTTTAGCTAATCGCAGTACAATGTACCTACTTGCAACAATATGGCTACCTGGCTCACCTGGCTCGTGCTGTAGTAAATTATTGGTTAAATAACAAATTTGGAGATAGATGGATTGGAAGAAATGGACCAATTAGATGGCCTCCAAAAAGTCCAGATCTCACAATTGCATATTTTTATCTCTGGGGACTGAAGCAGATCGTTTATAGTCAGCCGTTACCCAATGATAGAGATGCTTTGAAAGATCGCAAACGGCAAGCTGTAGCTGCCTTGTCAATTCGTGGAATAAGAAAAAGTTTCGCTAAATTTCGAGCAAGAACTGAACTGTGTGCGGAAAAGGGAGGAGGTTTATTTGAATAAAACTATTTGTTCTCTGTTCAAACGACATTACTATTTAATTTTAATAAAAAGCAAATATTGTAATGTCGTTTTTTTAAGCTAAAAGTTGAATAAAATCTCAAGTCTAGTTTTGTTATCTGTTCCAAAACTTCCACAAATTTCTAATGGATTGGACATCAATTAGGTCTTCAGTAGGTTGTCTATGATATGACGCTTTATGCGGTCATTAATCTTTTTGCCAAAAGATTAATGACACATGATCTCTGATCGAATGTTAACATTTTAAAACATGTACCTGATAAATACCTACTTTGACAGGACTGTCATATACCTAACTAGAAAAGAATACTAGATAAGTTGCATTATTGCATAAATTTCATTTTTTTTTCGTTTCTGCCAAAAATATTGAAGTTATTCAAGATAACTCACTTGAATTCGTTGTTTTAAAACAAGCAGATTTTTTTATAAAGAATGCATTTTTTCGAAAAAGTTAAAGATAAAAAAATTTTCCTCTTGTAAACTCAATCTGTGGACATACTGTATAAAAAATAGTGGTTGTCTATCTACTATAACTTTTCAATAACTGGATATGTCACGCACATATCCAGTTATTAAAAAGTCTTTATTTTATTATTTCTTATTACCGAGTGAAAATGAATTCGGTTTTCTTATATCAGTTCTAGAACATTCTAAACAACTAACTCTTTGAAAGCTTTAACAGTTGATTTGAAAATTATAAAACGAGCTAGAAAAAACCTGAGTTTAATTTTGTTATATTTTTTTGTAGTCTACAACACCTGCAAAATAGTTGTTAGTTAAAAAAAAGTCTTTCAATTTGCCACAAGTAATTTCTGTCATTATTTAAGCGATTGTAATACCTTGCGTGTACCTATCATTTAATAAATCTTAGAACGTCGTGCGTTAAATTATCTCTACGAAGTAGGAATTATATAGAAGAAATCGAAACGTACGCTGTATCATTATTAATCGCTATTTGATAATAAGTATTTAGGAATTAATGTCAATGGATTTCTCGTATTCACGCACATATACGTAAAAAATTATAAACCAGGACAAGGGCGCTACGAGACAAGATAATGCATCTTATAAACATTCAATTTATAAAGTGTAGTTTCCTATTGATTCTGTAGTGAACACATTAGCCTCAAAATTTCTGCAAAGTAGCACATCATCTGTTAACAATCAATTCTTTAATAGTCGCGATAATTACTTTTCTCAATAGCTAGCAGATGTTGTTGTGTGTTTCGATGTTTGTTCATTCAGAATAATTGAATATATTTGGAAAGTTGGTATGCAGGTACTCATTTTTAGGCAATCTTTCTTGTGTTGAATTTCTTTGGGAAGATGACTTTTCTGCCTAAGGAAGAGTGAAAGCTGTTTTTAGTAATGCGTTGGTTTGAGTCACGCTGCAGATTATATATATCATACAGGGTGTAAAAGATGTATCGAATAACTGTTTTAATTTATTTATTTATAGTTTTACGACAAAACAACGTGATTAAAAGTAATTTAGCTTGTTATTCTGTGTCATTCTTTAAAATGATATCTATTCATTTTTCTGTGTTTAAAGAGAGCGTGTTTTTATACTTATCTTTCAATCCCAGATAATTTTCACTTTCAGGTCAAACGAAACAGCAACTAATTAAATACCAGACATAATAATTTATGTTCTGGAATAAATAGGTATTTAATTAATTCCTGTTTCATTTGACCTAAAAGTGGAAATATATCTGGGAATGCAAGATAAACTATTGGTATTGTTTTACAATGTCGCATGAAATAAAACCTAGAAAAACGCTGTTTACTTAAAACTTACTTTAAATTTAAGAACGTATTAAGCATTCATACTAACATCAAAGAGAACAATAAAATCAAAAATCTATAAATGAAACTGTCTGTTTGACAACTGTATGACTTATGTTGAAGTGGCTAAAGTATGCTACATTTCAGTGAAAGAAAACACATTGTGGTAGTATTGATCATGTATGGGTATGTAAATGGGAGAAGACCTCAAATTCAAGTTGGTAACTTGATTAGTCATTTACATCGGTAGAAACAATTATCATGATTTACAGTCCGAATAGCACAAGAAACCCCAAACGTTCCTCTTAGAGTATTCTTTTGTGAAGTAGTGGTGGAAAAAATGTAGCAATGCACATTCTATTTAGTGATCAAGCCATATTTATGCTGAATGGTATGATAAATAGGCATAACAATCGATATTGGGTAAGCAGCAATTGTCATAGGGTGGAAGAGAGAGAGAAGACTCACACTACCCACAAGAAGTAAATCGATTGAAATTTGCGAAAATGGTTTTTTCTTAATGCCTTAATGAGGTTTTTTGGGCTTGGTTAAAAGAAATGCGATTCAATAGAGACCATCTGCAGACAATGTATTGGAGAGTGGTAACTGAAGGGAGATAAGTTTCCTGGATACAAAATCTAGATCACGTTAGGAATATTTACATATTTACATTTACGGACTGCAAGACTGGCTCGTCTTAAGATGTTCTGAGATAGTGAAGTATTATGGTGACAAAGTTTAAGAAATCTTGAGATAACTTGATGGTCGAGGAAGCGTGTGATAGTGTAGATAGTTTGAGACGTAGTTTGGAAAAGGTTAGGATTTTGCGGACAATTTTCTCCCTGTGAGGGTTTGTTACATGGTATCAAAGGCTTCCATGGTCCAAGTCTCTACTATGAAGGTTACCGGGTTTTGATTGCGTCATTATAATGTAATTTGTTTTGTTATCACTGCAACTCTCTCGGTGTAGTTTTGGTTTTGTGACGGCATCATATTGCCTTTTATAATACCGCGCTGGTAAATAAAATAAAAGTATAGGTAATACTTGCATTAGTGGAGAAACTTTTTCAAGAGCAAAAATGGGCAGAGGGCACCAGAAGATCACACAACTTGACTTGTAAACCACGCTAGAGGCGATTTTCTAATGACCGTTTGTTGTATTGTCAATCGGATTATCTTCCAACAAGACACGTTATAAAGCACGTGTTAGAAGATATTTGAATGGAATGTTTCCTAACAGGTGGATAGGAGAGAAGAAGATCTACCGAATGGCCTGTATTAGGTCTCCAGATATATAACCGCTAAACTTTTTTCCATGGAGTTTCATAAAAATTAGGTGTACAGAAATGGGTGGCAAAATTTAGAGGACTCAACGAGAAAAAAATTGCTGAAATGCAGATGACACCAGAAGATATGTTGGAAAGAAAGGCAATCTAGAAAAATAAAGCAAAATTATGCTGAGTAACAAAGCAAACTACTTTGATTAAGATTTATTTTTGTTTGAAAACTATAGCTGAATAAATTCTATATTCTTTTTACACCTTTCATATTTTTAATTTTTCTAATTGACGGGATTAAAGAGTTTCTTCAAAATCTACGAGAATTAGGGGAGTAACTTTGTAGTTGGTGATATAGGTATGATTTTGCGTTAAACCTGATTGACAATCTAGTAAAAAAAGATTAGAAAGTTTGGAAGTACATAGTTTTAAAATGGAGGAATTCTATAATAACTGTTTCAGGATATATTCCTACACAGCAACTTGTACCTAAATAGATATGTATATAATATGTATGTACCTACAAACTTGTTTAAATTAAATGCGATTTTTTTAGCGGATAACATCCATATAGTAGATGAAAAGCAAATTTCATTTCTCTAAAAAATTAAATTCATTTGAACAAACATATACATTTTCTGCTGAAAAAAATTTCATTTAATTTGAAGAAGATTGTACCTAAGTATGTCTACTATGAAATTAATACTAATTTAAAAGATTGTTACGTAGCGAATATTTTCTAACCGAGTTAATTGCAACTATGTATATATGTATAAGTATTCAGAACGTCAAGGAAAAAACATACAATTTAATAGCATAGTTCCTCATCCTTATACAAAACTTGAATTACAAAAGTATTCTCATCAAAAAAAAAAATACGCATGTATACATGTGAATTGCTTTACGCACAATTTAATCGCGAAATTGTACATTTCTCTTCTTGGCCGTACGGAAAAAGTACAATTTAATATCGCCTCCTTTGTTTTATATGTATTTTAAAATTAATGCCAGTAATATGAGTGAATGAACCAAAATCTAAAATATTCCCTGTAATTTATCTCTTTCAAAGGATTTAAAACTTACAACGAATTTATAATTTTATAAAAAAACAGTTCAAACTCACCGTTGAATATATTTTTTATGGTATTGATTACTGCTTGCACTGCTTAAACTTAATTTATATTAAATTTACATTTGCAAAAAAGAAACATAAACGGAAATGTACATTTTATGTATGTAGATTATTTACTACTTCATTTTTTTTTATTTTAAATTAAACCAAAGCGATATATTTTTGATCATAAAAGATATACAGGTCTCCTTCGATTGGAGCTAGCAACAGAGACCAAGCAGTAATATATCGTAATACTGCGGCATTAAAATCTTATATAACTTCCTTTTCTCTAATTATTTTACAGTTATTGAAGTAAATTGTTTTTATGGCGTTTCCGTAATCAATATCCTTCTCTGATTAACTTGATGTGCTACTTGGAAAGAATGTAATTAATTGTATTTAAATACCTGATACTATATTTTACCAAGTGATACGGTTACCACGATTATGTGAACAAGACGTGTTCTTGTCGTCAAAGCGGCTGATATTTTGAACATTTACAAATAACGTGAATTATCTTGATTTCCTAGTCGCCAATTAGTACTGTTTTATCAGCCTGTATCGATAAATGAAAATATCCAAGAATATATCGATAACTTTTGTCACTCCATAAGCAGGAATTATTTTAGAGCTCAATTAGCGAAACAACGAGGATGATAATTTCTTTTAGCTTACATTTAAGACTTAATCCAATATTTTTACGCAAAGCTTTCCGTGCAATGGCCTGCCAGACTTCTAATTCATCGGGAAAGGAACAGTTTGGTGGAATTTTTCCAGCCAGAGCATTCGGTAGATTAAATTGATTATAAATGTAAATATTATCAGCAGAGAATTATCCATAGCAATAGAATACTACAGGAATCTATACTGCAACACCGGGAAATCTGTCATCGTTGCCGAGAAACGCCATAGAATTCTTCAGTGGAAACTCCAAGTGAGGACAGTTACAGATGAAATTAAGAAAATTCCAAGGATTCATGAGGGAAGGCTTGGTTGAAGCATTTTAACTTTTAAATAATCAAGAATTGGGAGAATGACTTAGGTGGACCAAATCTTTCGAACTTATATAGTAGTGAAGTCATAAGTGTTAGGTAAAAGCAGAGTTTCTTGCAGTGGAGCCAAAACAAGGTAATTGGAAAAAGTCTACAAAAATGGTAGCAAACTCAATGTTTGAAGGACAAATAATTGTACAACACTGTACACAATTCAAAAATGAAATTAGGGTCATCAGCATTTAAAACGACAATTATTTTGGAGAGAGCCCGAAGAAAAGAAAAATGACAGCACTTAACGAGGTGAAGGAATGAATGCACAATTTGGGAAATGTTGTTTCGTTATCTAGCGATTCAAATGGAAGAGATTTCAAAAGTAAGGATGGTTCGGTTAACTAAGGCCGATACACCAATTGCATGTATGAATACTATCGATAAAAATCAAAACATACAAAGGGTACAAATACTTATTGGCCATAATGTCCAAGCTATTTAAAAAGCGAATTTTGCTACTTAGTTAGTCCCATGTCCCATTACTGTGGATTCTAAATCAAGTGTATTTTTTATAGTAGATATAGTTCAAAGATTTTTCGAAGCAAAATTAAATGATTTTTATCTTGATGTGGCTCAAATGTTTGACCGAGTTTCGAAGAATATTCTCCTATGTGGGCTTGTCCTCTATCTCTTACGCATCAAAAACACTTCATGAAACACTTTTGAACAAAAAATATGACTAATGAGTCTCAAATTGAATCCAATGCTCCTCTTAGCTTCTCAGATATCACTTTAAGTTGGTAATACCAAATATTTAATTTTGAGGATGCATGAACAAATTAAACATTAAAATCTTACAGGCAAGGTGTTTCAGAAAATTAAAAATATAAAATGTTACACATTATAATACAAGAAATAAAAACTGTTATTCAATTCTTGGTGTTACTGCAGCATTTAGAAAGCATATTCTACGAAATCTATCCACATTTCTATAGGCGCATGACTGGAGGGTGGCTGATTTTCAAATTAAATTTGAATAATTTGGTACCATTGTTCAAACAGGAATTTGCAGCATCGAAGAATCTGTCGTGATTTTCAAAACTGCCATATTTGATGACCTCAAGATCTTAAAAGTTGAAGTTTGAAACTGTTAAAAGTTCTTCATTTGTCTATTTTCAAGATATTTAGGCAAATCTATAAATTTGCTGTATTATCTCGAAGAGCGTTATGTAGAAAAAAAGAGGATCGTTAAAATATGTAAAATGTATAGGCAAACTCTGTTTAAAGTGAAAAAGTTGGTGACATTTCCGGTTCAATCAGGTTTATTAATATTATATTAATTTCAGAAATGCTTCCATATTTTACTCTAACGTCTTTACCTCAGCAATAAAATTATTTCAGAATTCGTTAATTAATTGTTTCAGTAATGAAAGAATAATAAATGATTTTTTAAATGGTTAATAAATTATATGCACGTACATTTCAAAATTTATTTGTACAAATTCAACATGCAAGTGACTATAAAGCAAGTTACTATAAAAATTGACGATTTCTCGGACGACTAATAATAAATAATTAATTTCTAATTGAGTTCTAAAACTAATTTGACAGCTCTTAACAAGAAATACATATATATATTTAAAAACGGTTTCAAATTAACATTTTTGGTTGTATTAAATTAAACGAAGCGCGATTATTTTCTACTAAGTTAATGATAACTGGACAGGCAAATAACTTAATCCATTATAATAATGCAAACATATTTATGATACGCGTATAATAAAAAATAATGCTTGCTTTTGTTTGAACAGTTCATTCACATTTGCCGATTTCAAGACTACTTGCCCGCATTTTACCGGTAGTTTTTCAAATTTTGTACTTGTACCTTTTTAAACGTCAAGCGCACAAAAGCAAATTAAACCAGACAAAAAAATTAAAAAATAAAGAAAGCATACATACTACAAACGACACAAAAAAGCCAATGAAAAAGTGCACTTACACATCATGATGCAAGTTGATAACACAATATAATCATACCGCTCACGGGGAAAAATGCACACTCGAAACCGTTTTTTTTTGCGCGGAGAGCTCCGTTCACAAACACAGACAGCCAAACAACGTTGATACAGATATAAAAAACAAATAGACCATATGCAATGCATATAAATGTGAGTGACCTTTTCCAGTTGCATATATTGCTCTGTCCGATACGAGAAAAAGTCTTAAATAATTATATATTGATCGTCTAGTGCTTCATTTATCGCAAAATTTTCTGAAAAAAATGACTCACAAATAGACGCTGTATAAATATGCGCGTAATTATTATAGAATAGTTTTTAATTCTTTACTGATAAAATTAGAATGTACGAATTATGAATACAATTAATCGATAGCAACGTTCTCTTTTTTTAAACATAATGATTTCATACCTTAAAGATTCGTAATCAAAAATTCAGTTATCGAATTCTATGAGAATTATATTCATTGATATTAAAACAATCTCAACTTCGTTGTAAACGAATTAGAACAAGAACGATAAATGTTCCGTTGGCTTTGACTTCCTTAGATTACATTGCTGGTTTTCCTTGAAACTAAAGTTTTAGAAATACCGCACGCCTTCTCTATTAGATTTTTGTACATGTACACACCCAAATGTAACCGCCCATGATATTCAATTTCAATTAATTATACACCTTAACGTTATTTGCGCATATTTAACCATGTTGAGAAATTGATTTTGTTGTTTATTACTACTCTTATTGCTTCTCCCCAGAAGTAGTGGAAAAATAATTACAATTTTGCAATTAAATAAGGTATTTCTATTTAACTTAATGTTTCTTTACATCAAAAATAAATAAAAGTAATTGGAGCAGCGAAATAAATTATACAAGTTTCCTAACTTGAAATTACAGGTAAACATAATTTGATTTATATAGGCAGCATGTGGATTAGTTTTTCTAATAAAATTATCAGCGCAGTTCAACCATCACTGATGTAGATTAGGGCGCAGAAGGTATAGAGTGCTGGTTTTGTACGTCCAACCTATTTCACCGTTTTCAATATTGTATATACCTGTTCTCACATTAACAAAGGGTTATATTTCTGTAGTCTAAGGTGTGGTGTTAGCCACTGCGCCTTACATTAAAAATAGTACACAACAATGTCTTCGCGAGTGAGACAGTGAGAGAGAGAGTTAACAGAAACATTAACCAATTGCATCACAAGACAAAACTTAATTATGTTATTACAAATATGTAACGGTTGATTAAATACATACAATAATAGATGTAATGGAAAAAAATGTTTTAAGAGTTTTAAGTGTGATACAAGCCTTTGGTAAAACTTGGTGCGAAGAACTAATAATAAAAATTAAAAGAATGGTTGCCAATGTGCAGCTTATAAGATCTTACATCTCACGCGAATCTTTAAAGTTACGCAATGGGGCTCCAAGAGCGCACGCAAGGACTGGTATTTTAGCTGTTATGCACTTACTATATTTTAGTAGCATAAAACATTAAAAATCTAAACAGTTTGGCTTCACTTTAGTCGCCAACCTCAAATAGAAGGACAAAAAAAATCAGAATAAATAAAGCTCAAATATACAAGTATATGTTGGCTGTTTGGAAGAAACTCTTTGTTAAGTATATATTAAAAACACTGATTCTCCAGGTACTCGTCAACGTACAAAAGGTATAGAGATGTGGCTTCCAATTGTGGAGTTTAGAATGAAGACTTTCATTGGAAAGTCCAGGCCTGAAGTAGAAATGAAGAAACTTGCCTGGAATCATGAGACGAGGCTTCAGAAACATCCAAACGTTGAGATACTTCAACTTTTAGATAAACAAACATTCTGAGTTTGTCTAATAGTAAAGTTAGAAGTTTTAGGTAAGGGCAGTGTTTTCTGTAGTGAAAGAAATTGGTGATGTAGTACAGCCTGTAATAAAATGGCAGTAAACTCACTGTCCGAAGAATGGGCAACTGCAAAATAAACTTTGTACACAACTCAAAAATAAAATTAAGGTTATTAGGAATGAGAGTTTTAACCATTTCTGTAGAGAGCTCTTATCTTAGCATAAGCATAGTGCAATTGTTGTAAGTGGTTTTGCAAGGCATCTAAACCATCATCGGGGGGTACTTTGGATTCTAAATCAAATGCATTTTCCATAACAGTTAAAATAGAATGATTTTTGGTAGAAAAAGATAGAAGATTTGTGGAAGTCTGTGGTTCAACCATTTGATCGAGTTTTGAAGATTATTCTCCTTTTTGGAACCGTTCTCGGTCTGTTACACATCACCAACATTTCATAAAACGATTTAGAAGTTATAATAACTAAGTCACAAATAACAATTACAAGAAGCCAATAAAAATACAGAGACAGTCAACTAGCCAATAACGTGAGACTGGATACTAATTTGTAACAACACTTCTGAACAAGAAATATTAGTTAATAGGCATAAACTGAAACCAAAGCATCAGCTCCTCTGATATCATTTTGAGGCGTTCAATTTTGAGAATGAAAAAATCAAATATTATGTAAAACCATACAGGTGACAAGTTTCAGAATATTCAAAATACAAAGTCTTATGCAACATTACGGCTCTTTCTTTCCTAAAAAGTTTCATATTATTTCTATATGTTCGAAAACAAATGGAGTTCCCATTTTTTCCTAAAATAATTCGCGTCGTCTTTAAGACTGCATAAGTAGGTAGTATAATTCAAATTATACATAAATTACATCTTCAACGATGAAATTGGTTACCCAATTTACAAAAACTGGATGTGTCAAAGATTTGTCGAAACAAGTGGGATCTAAAGTGGATGAAGGCGTCAAATAAAATGTGGTTATAGCAACTGGAAAGTACACTACAGTGTGACCAAGTCTTAATGAAAATTTAGTTTCTTTTAGTAACATTTCTTTTTTAGACAACGCTACTCTTTCACATGAATGGATGGGTAAGTCACCGCAATTGTAGGCATTGGTCGCAAGAAAATCCTCATTGGTCGCAAAACTACCACAGTTAACGTTAATTAAATGCGTAGATAGGAATAGTAGGATAAGACCCAATTTTTTTTGCACAAAATGTTGGTTATCATCTTCTACTACCGTGTCTTAATAGGTTTCCCTTATCAGATACGACAGTCTTTGACAATTTTTATGCTTGTCTAAATCAAAACTGGTCTGGGAATTCAGATTTCTGAGAACACTATTTATTATGCTGTTTCTTACAATTGGTAACCAGACCATTTTTACATAATGCAAAGAATTAGTAGAAATCAGGCTTCATTTATTTCATTTCTTTATACATATTTACTATATCATTTATAAATACTTAGCAATATTATTGAGTACATACAGTACGTGCTTTATTTTAGTGCGTACAATTATTATATTTGCTACTTGATTACATATAATAACAAGCATTGTAAAAGTTTAGCTTTCAAGTTTCGGGTCAACGTATGATCGTAATATAAATGCAGAGATTGCATTTTTTTGTTTCGTACATCATAAACGTGCACATGTGTAACTCAATGCATGTGCATATAAAACAAATAATTTTATCGGTCAAGCCCGGTCCCTTATCGGTCTTTCAGGTCTCCAGACGACGATACAAATCAAATATTATAAAGTTTTAATTTTCTACACAATTCTTAAATCCTTTCCTAACTATGCAAGTCGTACGATGTACAGAGCTTATCGCGCTCCTTGAAGTATACGCATATATTTATGTTTATGCGGTATAATAACTACTACAAGTAGGTTGCGAAAGCATTTTGTTTTCGCGTTAACTGCTCGACTGAAATTGATGTCTTTTTTTTGTTATTTTAAGAGTAAAAATGAGGTTATTCGTTATCAGAATCTCTGCCGTGTCAATAGACTTTTTATTTGCACTTTTTTATAGCCGTCATATATATGTGCGTTAAAAAATAGATTGCATTACGTACACCCGTGGGGATAACCTAAAAAAATATATTGCAATTGCATTTGTTGAAGTGCATATTTCAAACAGAAACTTAATTTGTCCATACTACAAGTCAACACGGTTTGAGTACCAACGATATGCAGTTTATCACATAGATATATGAGTTTACACAATTTTTGTCGTAATTATACATTATGTTATTAGAGGTAAAATTACCCTTTTATTCATGTAAAATTGTCTGAATTTTTCACAGTGTAAAGTAGAAATTTTAGTTAAACAGTACCCTAAATTAAATAAAGTAGATTGAAGATACTATTGCCAGAAAACATTAATTAGTAACTTCTTGCAGTTTTTTACCGTTTGGACGTAGACTGCCGGAAGGAATAAGCAATATATAACTCATGATTTGGAAGAAATATACTCACACCTACTGAGGACCTATTCAGATTTGGTGTCTTCTAAACAATGACCGGATGGGCGCCTGCTTTTGTGGTCTGAATTATTGGTCCTAAGCCTTGACAACCATCTAAAGTGGGGGAAAACCCCTATGTTGTTTAGTTTGAGTATTGGACCAATATACCTATTTTAAAACTAATAATAGAATCTTCAATTGTCAAGTTTTCAAAAGGAAAGGATTAGTTGATAAGAATGAGGCCAATTTCTGTAATCACTCCGGAAAGTATTGACTTCGATTTTGTTGTGGTTGGACTGAAGTGTATTGGAGAAACATTGCATACATCCTATGAAGGTATATTGACAACGACTTGGAAATGAAGAAGCTTTTAGTAAAATGCTGATTAGAAACTCTTTCGATTGATGGAAACAAATCACTTATTATATTAATTGCATAATAAAATAAACAATAAAAAAGCTCTTGAATACTACATGGAAATGATGTGATATGGTATTACTGTTCATAGATATCCAGCAATCATTTCACTCTGTTAAGCGATATTAATGAAAAAAAACAATAATCACTGTCTTTACTTACAATAACACTGGTTGCTGAACAGCTACGGGAAATAAAAGAATTTGGCATCTTGTGGTAGCCACAAGTTCCTGATCATATTAAAAGACGAGATAGTATTCCCTGTAGAGGGTATTGTTAAAGCAATGTGAGCGATTCACTAATACTTGTCGAGATGAGATGAGACCAGCAAGGGTTTCGATTTCGGTCTGGGTATCTCATGAGAAAGTCTTGATTTTGGGCTTAGCCTAACAATATTGATATTGTCTCGGTATCGCTTGGTTCGGTCTCATATCGGTTTCTTAGATGGGTGAAATGGCGGCACAATTTCAGTGTGTCAATGGTGGTATAGATTCTTTTTGATGTATAAATTCTCCACTGGGTATAGATTCTGAATACCGGAGCCGGTTAGGTATCGACAGGTATCGAAACTTTGTAATTGGTTTTTTGGTATTGACAATCCACTATTGGTTTCTTGACGTTTGAGTGCCTTATGCGATACGTTTTAAAATATTATTCTCAAGCAAGGCAGTCGTAGAATTCAGTGACGAAGCAAGTTTATATTTGTTTAGGGGATACACTCGATATCAGGATATCGCCATCGACTTTGCTGATGCCTATAAAAAAGGTATAGAAATGCTGCTATCGCTGCCATTATTTACAAAGACCTGGAAGGGGAATTGAACAATTAAGTGTACCTCTAAATGTACTAAGTCCTTAAGTAAAATAATGACTAAGGTCTGAGAGGAAGTTATTCACCATTATATCAGGTGGATGAGTTTTGTGTTTTTTTTTAATTTAATGGAACATCCTATATGTTATGTGCATGCGTTAAAGAGAACTTCATCAGTTTCCAAAAATACGATAAATGTTACCCTTTTGATTGGGATTTACTTGGTGAATTTAAACTCAATAGAGTGCTGTTATAAAGAGGATCTGAAGCTTAATAATGAAAAAGCTTAAATTTAATGTTAATAATTTATTTTTAATTAACTGTTTGGAAAAATGACTCAGAACAATAATGAATGTTCGTTTAAGGCTTTGTAAAAATTTGCCGAAATTGGCAATAAAACATAATTTCATCTTGTACACAGATCTTATTAAATCAAAAATCTTTTGCATATAAGGGAGATATGGAATGTTGAAATTGAGTAGTAAATTCTAAAGCAAGTGTGTCGGGAAATTACTATCAATAAAATGATGAAAAATAATATATCATCTTATCCGTTAGACAAACAATGTACAGAATAAAGTCAACAAATTAAAAGATTAATTACTAATAAACCACACACTTTCTTATTGTTATTAATTCTAGGAACTTTGACAGAAAAGATATATGTACATAAAGTTAATTTATAACATTCCTTTGATTCATCTACAATCAACTTAAAGTACTCGAGCGGCCTTGCAACGGTTCGAGAGAGAATGACAAATCTTTCGACGAAGACCAATTTATTTACGTAAAAGACGAAGAGCATATTATCGGCGGTGGAAATTAAAAATGAAGGTGCACGGACCGACGACAAACAAGAGATAACGAATTCATGGTTGTTGTAAATGAAACTAATCTCGGACGTGATTTCACAGTATTGTCGGACAATCTAAAAACGAATAGTTTTTATGGCGAGCGATGTTATGTCATTCAGTCAGACCTTTATAGAGTTAGCCAAGCGGGAATAAATATCATTTCAGCAATTGGCTGAAAATTGGTATTACACAGGCATCAATATTACAAAGTTAGTTCGAAGAATTTCAAATTGCCATTTTCACATTTTTGTCGCGATTTAAATTTGCAGCGTATTTGATGAATATTTCGGTTGGTTTGCCCATTTCATTAGAAAATCAGATAATTCGCACCCAGTCTACCAGAAAAAGGTGTACCGTTATCCGCAGTGACCTGCTCTTGGGTCCAATAATAAGCGATAAGGTTTCGTTAAAAATGTTTTTGTTTAGTTCAGTTCTGCAAATGGCATTAAATACTACAGTGCATTCAAGTGAACTACAGATAGAACAATTTATCCAAATGTATCTTCAATAGTGAAGGGTTGCCTGTTCATGTTTGTGACTTACTTAAGCTACGTAATGAGATCCAGCTTCAAGTGAATGAGAAGGTACTAAAGACGTAGAAAAGTACTACCCTCAGTCTTGTGACACTTCTCTTCAGACCTTTAGTAAAAACGAACTGAACGTTCACGATTTAAAGCTTACGAAACAGACAGCTGAACTCAAGGAGTCGAGATTGCAACTACGAAACCTTATAGCTCAAGGGACAAAAATTTCCTGTTTTAAATTAAGACATACTCCTTTTGCTTAATATTTTAGCAGTCAAAATTCAACGTGTGTAGGTAGAGATATCAATGGTCTCATGATGCAGCGGGGTATACAACATAATCCATAGTAGTGGCAACTGTTTATTGACTACAGTGAAGACTACTGTTATAGAGATAGAATTAGGTGGATATATTGCGGTTAAGTTCCAATAATACGAGTCGTGGTCACTCAATCATTTTTGTTGCTAAAAAAGTTTTTATTGTGAAGCGAACGTCGGCGTAGCTTTTTATTAAAATTATTAATAGCAATTATGAAAATATGAAGTGTTTAAAGTAAAATCATACCAACTCGAATGAGCAGATAACACTCGCCTCATTTGACAAAGCTCTGAAGTTCGGAAGAACGATATCAGCGTGACGGGCGAAATGACGACGGCAAAGTACTATGAACTGGTAGACTTGAACCGTCTCGTTCTAAAATTGTTATGCGAGCGTGCATATCTGTGCGAGTATTTTATACACATAAATGCATATTTCCGTAGAATGGCAAAAAAGCATGTTCTTCGGCCAGTCTTGCCTCCCAACACACAAGTTAAATGAACTCCTACGTATAACAAACCCGCTTCCTAATCTCGAAAGAGGTCAAGCGTAGAGCGATGTGCGTTTAAAAACAATATTAATGCACACGCACACTTAGTGAAATGCACTTTTACGACTCTGTGCTCCTTTTTGTTCTCACACACAATGCGAATGGAAATGAAGGAATAATTATACGGCTAATCCTCTCCATTGCAACATAGTTTGGATTTTGTAGATTGATATGTTCGGGTCAGGAAATAAAATGTATCAGACGAATATTATCAACACTTAAGTATAACGTTATTCTAGGATAATTACATCTAATCATGAATAATTAAATTTTTATTAAACACGTGTGTTAACTAAAATTAAATCATTATTACACTATTAATAAATATTTCTTTGAGTTAAGATTTTCCACTTTCCGTGATGATGCAATATTTCTGTGATTAAAATAACTTTAGGTGGCATTACTACCAATTTTTTCTTGTGATGGTAGCACATATAATTTGAACTTAATCTATTAAAACAGCTTTTTTTCATATGACGCAAGTAAACGTGTTGTGTGTGTCGGTTAAATTAATAAATTGAAATATCTTGTCTGCATAATAATTTTAATTTTGGGCGACTAAAAGATGGAAATTTATTCCAACTTCATAAATGTTCATTACTTACTTTTCAAGATGATTCACGCTATATAATCGACAATTAAATGTGATCAGCTTCTATGATTGCCCGAGGTTCTAACTATTATACAATAGGAATTCTAAAATTTGCATTTGTTGACATTTCGGAGAAACTTATCTCCAGTCATACCATTGTTTTTTCAGATGTTAGCTATCTTCTTTTAAGTTTTATGCTAATTTAATTGCCAGCCTAAGGATAAATCCCGAAGGGTTTTGGCTTTTTAGTTATGTTAATCTAAAAATTGCTAAAAGACACCAATTGAAAAAGTGCAACGTCTTATTGTTCGACGAAATGCATGTGAGAACCTCTGGAATAACTTTTAGAATTCTTGCCCATTTGTCCATGCCAATGCTTTGTTATAAAAAACACATATTGACTAAAATTGCACGATAAAATGGCGTCATTGCTAATTTGTTTATTGCAAAACATTAGATAAGCACTGAATTATATTCCTGCGAGGAAATCGGTTTTTATCGTTAAATAAATACTGTAAAAATCAAAAGTCCAACTTAATCATATTGCTCAACAAAACTCGGGAGAATATAACGGAAGCATGGAGAAATCCAAGTTGGATGAAGTTTCAAGAGTTTTCTGGAAAAGTTTTGATAGTAAGTACTCGGGCCATTTATTTTTCGTGTACTTTGACAATTATTCATCATGGCAATATAGGTAACTGATCAAGACTCGATTCATTTTGATCAAAACCATATTTTCAAAGATAGATTGTTTTGTTAACTCGCTTTGCTAACAAATAAAATAGCAGTTTTTGGTGTGTCACAAGGTCGAATAAGATGAGGCAAACAATGCCAAATAGTAGGGCATTTTTGGGCAGTAAATTATAAATGCGTGACACAAGAAAATAAATTGTACTTGGTCGACTATGTTTTGAGATTGCAGATTTTGCTACAGAGTGCCCTGATAGTGCAATTATAGGCCAATCAAATGCAAATTTAATATAATCATTTGAATATTTTGTATTATCCCTAGATTAATGGAATTTTTGTGCCGCTCTATAACAATGCTGTTCAAGGATTACGGAAAAGCATGGGGAAAAAACTAGTCAAGGTAGTAACTTAATGAAATTCAGCCTTTCTTAGAATCTCAGTATTTTCGAAATCAAAATTATGTTGTCTACCATTAGAGTAGTTTGACAAAGCAGTTTCATCGGTTACCTTATGTAAAACAGTTCAATTGATGGTTATAAATTCATTTCTTTGGATTTTGCTTAGCTTGTCCGATATTGCTTTGATCAGCCTTTCTATTTTATTTCGTTCTGCGTTTCTATCCGTTTTGTCTTCCTGATTTTTTTCTACTTCGTTACGCTCTGCTTCCTCCACATTTCCTCCTTCATCTCCCGATTTCAATGATGACTCATTCATGGTTGATCTTCATTCTGTTCCATGGTACTACTACGCATATTATTTTTGTATTGTTTTTAAACAATAAGTTAATTAAATTGCTCTTCGATTTGCATACACTGTGGAAAACTGCAAAATATATTCTAAACCGAAAGCTCCGTAGTTTCCATGTGTGAGTCCCATCGAAATTTTAAATGACTAACCTATCTGCTCACTGAGATTATTATAAAAATCTTTGTAATCATATATTGATTGCTATTTTAAATCGTAGAAAAAGGATATTTAAATTACAAAGCTACTCATTTGAATGCGAAGGGGGGTTGGAAGGAATTAACTAACCTTAATATGCATTCTAAGTCAACTACTAATCTTCTTGTTTCTCTAAAGAATGTTGGTCATTTATTATAATTTTTTTTTATAATAGGTACTCATTTTAAAACCGTTAACTTAAAGATATCGTTTCATCCTAAAAGTTCTTGTATTCTGGGTTCGGATAATATTAGTTTCGAGATGATTCATCTTAGTTGCCCTTATTTGGTTTCGTTTTTAGAACATATTATTAACACTTGTTTGCTGAAGGTGCAGCCATGGAAAGCTACTAAAGTCATTCCATTGCTTAAGAATAATTCGCTGGAAGACTTTGAGTACTTTAGAACCATCAGTATTACGAAAACGGAAAAATTCCGAGGTAGACCATTTTCTGTAATGGCTTAGAAGATTCATAGCCAACTCTCCCGAATACGGTTTTTAAAATATAATTCTTAAGGGTTGTAATACAACTTTAAACGCATATTTCGAAATTATAAACAGGCGCTGTATTCATAACTAGTTTGTACCATAGAGTTAATACATTATAGGGCGTGGAATTTATTCAGGACAAAATTCATATCTTTTAATATTTAAATTCTTCACATGACAAGATTTATTTTATCCATGCAGAATAATTATCACCTGCTGGGTAACAAGCAATAAAAGGAAAGTAAAGTATGCATATTCATATGTATATGACTCACATTCGAGCATTTTAATCTAGTTACTATAAAAATAGATTAGTTCTTTCTATGAAGAATAATTTGTCTGTGTGTCTGCAATTATTAACTTTACAATTTTGAGGGATGTTTCTGAAAGATTTGTGTTAAACTTTGTGGTCTTATATTTGTGTTCTCTATATAAAATATTTATATCCTTTCATATATATAAAATCACATAAGGAAAGGAGATGTGACATTTCAATGTGACTATTACATATTTAATTTATTGAAACCTTATTTTTTTTTACTAAGTGCTTCATACATATTAAAATGTTTGGCATTCGAATCGAAACGTTTCCTATTGATATTTTTGCATAATTATAACGAATTCTGTACGCAAATAAGATGCAATGAAGCTATAAAATGCATTAAATTAATGTTAATATGAAGTTAATTAGAAGTTAAAAGTGCTTGTCTTCACGTTACGCTTTGTTGAAAATTTTAAATGTTATGTGCGTCGACATGGTACGTCATTCTACTAAAACAAATCCTTGACATTCTTTCCGCAAAACGTGTAATTGGTAATCATAATTTTGTTGACTGTAAATTGTTTATTTAATTAATAAGTAATCTGTAAGTTAGTCATGTTCTACGTGTGTAATATAATAGTAGGTGTTGAAATATTTACGTTAATCTATAAGAGAGTTATGCTGCAGCACTAGAGAAAAAGAACCAGAATGATTGATCAATCGGAGTAGAAGAACTCAAATTAAATTTTGTTCATAATTTGGTCAGATCTGTTATTGAAATTGACAATTAATAAAAATTAATAAAAAAAGACCCATAGGACAAAAGGTACTAGTTAAGTAAATTTTACAGTTCATATAATTTAATACAGGAAATAAAATTAGTGAAGTCCATTTTAGACTACACAAAGATTACGTCTTAAACATTTCCTATAGTTAAAATACGAGGGAAGTTCAGATATTATTGTCCTTAACACAATAAAACGTGTTGGAAAGATTGAATTTTTTATTCTTAAACCTAGTCCCCTAAAAAGTTGAAAAAAATGTTCTGTCATGAGTTGCAAACCATTCGTTCACCTCTATCATCAGTATCTCATCGTCCCCAAAGTGAATCCCACAAAGGTGTCTTTGAGTTTGGAGAATTCTGAAGCCTAAATTATGAATTTCCAAAGGATTTTGCCAAATATAGGGAGCCTGGGAATAGAAAGAGAGAAATGCTATAATTAAGTCGCAGGTACATGACGCCATACTTGCTTCGAATTGAGCTTTAGATACCAAAAAAGCACAAAGAGACGATGGAAAAACTTCAAAGACGAACGGTCTTGAGGATAGTGAGTGATTATAAAACATGTCAGAGTGTGTGGTGCAAGTGATTTCACCGATTTCCCTGCTAGCGGATGAACAGCGGAGACTATTCCTTTCAAAAGGGGTAACGATCAGCATTGAGGAGAGCGTAGCAGAGGGAAATGACAATTAGAAAATGGGAACGACAGTGGAATAAATTAGAAATAGTCGTGGTATGGACGAAGACCTTGATTCCCAACCGTGTACCGTGGGCCCATGGTATAAATTTAGAAGAGTGGATTACTTTCTGATACAGTTTTTGTCGAAACACGGTCACTTCTCATGTATAGAAAGGTTCGGATTTGCGGAAAGAGACTCATGCCTATATTGGAGTAATATCGATACACCAAAACACGCGGTAATGCTTGTGGCAAACGGAGCAAAGAGAGGACAGAATTTGCGAATGGGATTGGTAACAAATTGCATCGGGATAATATGATTGAAATGCTAATCGAAACGGCAAACAAATAGGCACAATAAGGTCATTTTTAGCCAAGATTCTTTCCTTAAGAGAAGCAGAATAAAAAATCAAAAGCAATGTATACCGAGAACAAAACAAGGAAAATAAGGAGATATTAAGCAACATGAAGAACACCCGAACTCTTAATCCTCATTATGTGGGGAAAGGAAGAAGTAGGGCAGTGAATTGGAGAAAGACAGCCAACAATACGCTTGAAGAGAAGTTCAGAACGATAGTATTGAGGGTGTGAACTAAAGGGTAGTTCAACTGGGCCCAATAAAAAGAAAAGAAAAGGAGGAAGCTTTATATCTAGCCTAAGGTGGGGCTAATGTGATGAAGGCGGTATTGCTGCCAAGTTGAGTCCATGGCCAGCGACTTTGAGCAAAAGCAGAAATTGTGTTTACAACATTTCAAATACTTAGTGATTTGGAATCTGAACATTACAGGAGGAGAGATTCATGTCCTACAGATTCGCTTCTGGTGATTCTTTTGCTTGCAAAGCACTTTGAAAATAAATAATGAAATTTGATAGCTTATGGGTCAGAAGAGGAAAAAAAAGATCTAGTTAGATCCAGTATACTGCCTAGTGGTTCCATATGGTACCTACAGGACTTTTAAGATATATTGAAAGTTTTTCTTTTTCATTTTTTTTGTTAAACTTTTGTTAAGTAGGCATTCTGTAACATATTAGAAAAAAGATTTTCGTATTTTTTTGGATTAATAGAAAAATTGAAAATGATTTATAAAATTACCAGATTAATATCACGAAAAAATCTGCAGTGATATAGTTTTGCCAGTCAAGCGTGAAAGTCTTGCACGTTTCAATAAACGTAGCCCCACTGTAATCATTATTAAAACGATTTGTCTGAAAAAGATCCATATGAGATAGAAAGTAATGCAGTTTTGTAAACACAGAGACTACAGAAATCTGAATTATGGACCAAACTTTGAAACTTTGATTTAAGTAGTGTGTAGATACAGTTTTAATTATTGTAATTTTATTATATACATATTATCAATAACGTTTTCATATATAAGAACCTTTTACTATTAAGGACAGCTTTATTGATTAAGCAGTGCCTAAGAGTGTGGATTATAAGTGCGCCGATTATGTAGGTCAGTTACATTATTTATGTGAATGATTGGATGTGGGAACATATCCGAAGGAACTTATGTAAGAGAGGAGTGTAAATAACAGCTCAATAACACCAGTAGCGTTTTCTTAGATTTAATTGAACACCACGTCTCCAATAGGATAAAGGACATGCTGTTTAATTAAATCCATCAATGAGCAGAATTGCATTTCTGGATAAGTCTTATAAGGTTAGTTCTGAACAATTGTTGAAACTGTTTTGTAATCATGCTGTTTTACTAAAAATAAGCTCAAACTGCTATTGTTTCTTCCTCTGTCTTTGTTTCGATTATAGTAGTCATAGATTAAACTTACTTAAATATATGTTTAGTATCCAACGTCGGCAACCTTATATTTACTGCGCCTTTATTACCATCCAGCGAACCAGCGCTGCCGTTATTATTATTTGCCGACTTGGAACTGATAGTGAGATCTAAGGGTTGTTCGCCGCTTCCCACCGACGTCTTTTCCACATCCGCCGTCAGCCGATCGGTGTGAAAATTCCTCGCCGCCCCCGGCAAGAACCACTGCATGGCCGCCGGCGGATAAAAGGGCATGTGATGCGATACGGAGGAGGCGGGATTGAGAGCGACAGCCGCTATCGCTGCAATGTTCTCCACTGTTGTCATGTTGCCACTGTTTCTTGAATTGTGGTGGTGGTTATGGTGATGACGGTTGTGGTGATGGTGGTGGTTCAGGTGATTGAGGTGGTGGTGGTGATTGTTGAGCAACGACGGCGTTGGCGTAAGCGTTGGTGGCGCTTCCGTATCGCTGGGACTATCGCTGGAATCCGAATCCGTGTTTCGGGGACTCTGTAAAATAGAAAAGGTCGATGAATTAATGAATGATTCAGTTTTTAGTAATAGAGAAAGTAATAAGTTGCGAACAAATTCAAAGAGGATTATTTAGTTGTGGTAAATCATAAAACACTCGCTAATGATTGTATTACAACAGTTTGTATTATAACAGTTATTTGCTGGAACCAAGTAACCAAATAAGAGTCTCCTTAAATTGTTGTTTCAGATTGAGTCTAATATTACATAGTAGTAAGGTAGTTGTGTGACCTAGAGTTTTAAAGGATGATGTCCTTGTATGTCCTGGACTTCAATTTTTAGAAAGTTACGTCTTTACAATATCGTTGCTGTGTAATTGGAATAGTACTGAAGAAAGAGACCAAAATAAAACATTCTGCCTCTCGAAGCTAAGTGCTGAACAGGCTGGCGACTGCTCAAATTTATCAAAAAAAATCTAATAAAGTAGTAGAAAAGGATTTAGAGAGACATGTCTCGGGTCTTCAACGCGCATGCACTGAAAATGTTCCCGCTCTGCGTACCTCCTTTTGCTTTGTCAGAATTTGCTCGGTCTAGCACCTTAGTGCAGTACAGTATATTATACTCTGTCTTTGTTTGAGTAGCAGTTTGTATGAGTGGCAACTAACCGATCATAACCCTATATTTTGGTGGGCGATTTTAAATTTTGTCCCTCTTATTAAAAAACAAGGTAAGTACTTATAGTGTGGCTTGAGCCCAGCAAAAATAAATCTAATTAAGTGTTCGTATCAATAAGTGGTTGATAGGCTCAAATATTGCATGAAGAACTCCCATCAGATGACACAAATGAATTAAACCCAAATGAAGAGATCTGATACCTGAAAAGAAAGTGGTTCTTTATCCATTCACTATTTTATTTTAAAAAATCAAGATTTTTCACTTTGCCCATATATATTTTCGAATTCATCTTGTCCCTCAAAGAGATAAAAGATGAATGGCAATATTGTGCAAAAGCTTACAGAAGTTTACTACGACTAGATGATGCTACGTAAACACCGTACTAGTAGGCTATTTTATTGAAATCATTACATCGGTTACATCTAAATTATATATATGTATATACTCTACTCTATCGTTCGTGTAGTGTACTGTGCTCCCTCTACCGTCTATATTTGTACTTTAAAGTGAGTCGTTATGGAGAAACCACTCCATTATCATCGGAGAACGTGTTCCATAATGGTAGTACGCGCGCCATATACTTTTCAACGTTCGGATAGCTCCCTTCTAAACGCTACTAATATACGTTTTATTTAAATTGCAGCCGTGTTGACCTCTGACGACGATTACTCATAATAAACGACTTTTCAGTGAACGTACGTAATTTTCTATTAAGATGTTGTGCCGCTCCAACAAGATGAGCGACTTGATGTTTATATTCCTGCTGACAATATTGTGACTGGTCGAGAAATAGACTGCCCTATAAATATTTTCACGTGTGTAGAAGTAAACTGTATACTAGTTTATAGCATACTTTGCATGCATATTACATAATTGAGAATAAAGTTCTTGTCGTGAGAGAATTTCTTGAAATAAAATTTTATACGTCTACCTTTCGTATCTCCGAGCTGTAGTATTTGAATTCATCAATAAATAACATAAAAATATCAACCGAAAGTATAGTGTAGAGTAGATATCTTACATTTCAATGAGTAGGTTTAGTTGCATATCAACTAGGGGTTATCATGAACTACATTTTTATCTACTGTGTAAGAAAAGTGGAATATAGAAATGCCTTGAAATTATAATATACGCATCCTACTATTCGAAACATTATCGATACATCAAAGATTGTGAAGTACCTGTGTTTAATTAATAATAATTTTTATTGTGAATCCCAAATGGATTTGATGTCTAGCTACATATGTCATAAAAAAGATTCAAATATCATTTAATAAACGGCAAGTTTGATGTAAATGAGGTATTATTACTATGTTTAGTAGAAGTTAGATAAAATCATCAAACAATCAGCATTTTAAAGCCAGTCTGTTCAATTTTGTTTCGGGAATTTTCCAGTACAGCAAGATTATCCATAAAATTGCAGTTAGCCCTTTTACGGATCCATGGAAGGCTTTATTAAAAAAGCTGGACCACAAAAAATGGTGGTAGTTAGGAATAATATGCTGGTAATAATACGGTTAGGGCTTCATAATTGGATGTCAATTTTTTTCGTAGTTTTTTTTTTATGTGTGGTGGGTGCTTAGTTGCAGTGACTCCGTAAGCTGTATTACTTGTCTGGCTATCACTGCAACTCTTGCGGTGTAGTTTGGTGTGTGTAGATTGTGTTCAAACGGCTTTGTGACAGCATCATATCGCCTTTTATGATGCCGCGCTGTTAATCACTTTGCTCCCAACAGCGAATGGCAAGTCGTTAACCTGCTAATTGCTAGCATGAGCTTGTTTTGTAGTGTTCTATATAAAAGTCTCGTTGTTTGATGGAAAAAAACTAAATAATAATTCATTGGATCATATCATATTCTGTCAATTATCAACAGTTCAAATTTGATAGTCGTTTAGGTGAGTGTTGATTTCCATTGTAAAACTTTCCTTTATGGGATGCAATAGAAAACGTTTTTTGGGAGAATATTTCGTTCGTAAACTTAGTTCTAAGTCCTCGTATTATTTATAGCTATTGGTTGGAGCTAATTTTCTATTTTCGCTTTTTAATACCTTATGCTAAAAGTCTAGGTTACTCCTATTTAATTCCTCTGTCCTTAGCTGCCTTTCTTACATCTTTTTAGGTGTGACAGACGTTTAGATTTATTTAACCGCTCTATTGGTGCTATAGCTTTGTTCTATTGACTTCGATTAGTCTTTAACTATTTTGTCTAGCGAATTATTATTCTAGATGACTTTAAATCTTATTTATTGCAACAGTAGACGCCTTACTGCTTCTTAAATTTATGTGATTCGAAGCAGTTGAATTCTACAACAAATTATGATGGAATACTTTTAGACCTGATTGTTTGAATATTGAAGGTAAGCTTGATATTGTACCTGATGAGTTAGCTGTCTTACCTATGGATCTATATCATCCTAATTTAGTTGTTACTTTGAATTTTCCTAAGTTTTCATAATCTTCAGCTTTTCCAATTAACTTCTAATCTACGGAATTGGATTTTCTAATACGAATTGTTTATTTTTGGGAGATTTAAACGATGTTAATGATATTATAAAAAATAGAGATAATATTAAAATGACGACGATTCGTGCTTCGATACCAGCATAGTTAAAAACGATTTAATTTCATCCTTGGTTTTTAAGCGAAGTTCCAATAGCTTTCGCCAATCCTTTAGTTGTAATAATTAATTTATGCGCAAAAACATCTTTCTTCCCTCATTTATAGTCGCAAACCTGGATTTTTCCCGTATTCATGGGAGGTGCAAAACTGAGATTAATAATTATAGACCTATACTGATCCTATTCAAATTATAGTAGTGTATGAGAATGTTATTTTCTGGTACGTGTATGGAAACAGAAGTTCATTCATATTACATCGTTTGCAAATACATTTGTCAGGATTTGGATAAACAAGGACCACCTGACGTGTATACTGACTTTAGTATTTTAGTTTCGTTCAACTTTCTGGTGTTCTACTTGGCTCAAATTTAGGTCATTTACTACTTGTGTTGTGTTTAAACGATCGTTTAGAATATTTATGCACTTGTGTATACAGAAAGATTATAGGTCTATTGGTGGTGATCTATTGCGGATGATCTTTTATGCTTTTTACGAGACAATATCTAATACATTATTGAGTAAATGAGACGAATCAGTGCTGTTTTGTTCCTTGCACTTGTTTTTTTGCCTTCATTATTACCAAATTGGGTCACAAGTCTGGTCGTTTCATTATATCAGCCTTCAACTCTCAATAGGAAAATTATAGTCTAGTTGCCTTAAATATCTATCTTTTGAAGACAATAGATTATTGTCATCTCTAAAATTTTGCCATGGAGGTCAAGTCACCCTGTTTATATTAAAATTGGTCTATAGATTACAATCTCTTATTTCTTCCTTTAGCTTTCGTATTCGTAGATTTTTCACTCATTCCTTTACTGCATTCTTTCTTTCTTTTCTTTGGATTGAATATCCTTAATGCTTCATCTCTTACTGCAATGTATTGTTCTGCTGATATGCATTATTATTTTTGAAAATTTTCTTTTTATTATTTGTGGTACGTGCTAGTGGTAGCTGCTTCTTAAGCTATATTGCTTGTCTGAGTACAGTTATAACTCTACCTGTGTAAATTGTGTCTACTTCTTAAATATTTTTTACATATTCTGGTTTTGAATACTTTGTTTTCTATACAACGTTTTCCGTGCTTTTGATCTTTCCATTAATATCATTTTTTGTGTCTTATTCCCCCTGTATTTTGTCTACGGTGTCCATGTTCTTCTTCCAAACACCAGGGATAATCACATAGTTTTCTACAATTGGTCCTAGAGACTAAGATCTTTTGTGATGCTATGAGTTTTCTTTTCTTTTGGAATAGTCATGGTTTTCGTGTTTGATTCATTTACCGCAATTTCTAAACCGAACGTGGTTTATCGGTTATCTCATCTGTCATTACTGGAAAGGTATATTCTTAATCTGGTCTCTCTTTATTTCAAACTTGTTTGGTTCTCAAATTTTTTTGTGACAACGTTGTCGGTTCTTTTGACCTACAATTCGTCTTCTTCACGTTTGATTCTTTGTTTTTCTTTGCTTCTATTGAAGTTATTTACATAATTGTCTCCATAATGCGGATCAAAGTTTTGTAAAACTGTTTCTCTTTCGTTAAAAAATTTCGTCTTCAAATTGTTTTTGGTCATCTTTGTCTTTGCTTGCGTTCATAATAATATATTCTTGCGTAGAAATCGCTACAGTTCTTAAATCTGCTTACAAATATAAAGTAAGATTAAATATATTGTGACAAGATTTACATCCATCGATGTAATGGAGGAAACAATTCAATTACAAGTAAATATTATTAATTAGTCAGAATGCTAGATGATTAATATTTCCACAAGTATATTGTCAATTCAAAATAATTTGCGTTGATTATCTCTACGAAGCTTTTAATACATTTAACAATTCTGTGAACGGAAATGTCCATGTAGTGGATACTTCGATGAAATCTAACAGTGCTGTTGATGATTTGATAGAGGAATTTCATTAATCTTTGAAAAGATACGAAACGCATTTACTTTATACTAGTAACAATAAGCACGTAATATTCAAATCAACATTATTCTTTGTCATTCCATCTCAATTTTACAAACGCAATTGTAAGTTTAGCTTTTAAGTTTCGCATATTTTTCTCGATATAAATTAATTGATGCCATCAAACAGGCAATTACTAGAAATTTAAAATTTTTAAAATTAAAATTAATTTTCATTTTTAACTATTAATTAAATTTAATGATTTGATAGAAGCGGATATTATTAAGCAAAATTATGTTAGTACCAGAAAAACAATTATTATTTAGCGTCACAAATTTAATAGTAGGTATGTATTTTTTTATATTTGTATATTTAACGTGTTAATTGAAATGAATAATATTGTAAATCTCCTAATAATCGTTTAAAATTACACAGTATTTTAACATGTGCCGGTATGATAGTCGAATTTAGACTTTGCTCGATATTCTTAGGTAAAGCAATAAACATTTCGGAAACCTTGTTTAGGTTTATTTATTTGTGAAAATATTTTCT
Source organism: Holotrichia oblita (assembly GCA_023690525.1). Classification (NCBI taxonomy): domain Eukaryota; kingdom Metazoa; phylum Arthropoda; class Insecta; order Coleoptera; family Scarabaeidae; genus Holotrichia; species Holotrichia oblita. The sequence continues at coordinate 114,636,401 of CM043019.1, forward strand.
CATAAAATTTTATCATCGTTCTGGTGCTAATTGAAGATTTTGTTTTGATTAGAATCTGTTGAAGCGCAAAAATAACGTTCACAAAAAGTAATCATAGCTTTGTAAAACTTTGGTATAGTTAAAAAGCACGTACACAGAATAGTTCTTTCATCTTTGGCTTGCGTTTAAATATATATTACTGGAAAGAAATAAAAAGTTCGTTCATTCTGGTTATATCCGAGAAGATGTAAAAATATATGTATACAAGCCGTTCTAAGTACTTGAGTAATTGTATTTTTTGATGCTGCTTTAATGAAGCCAGACTTCTAAAATGAATTTATTATTCTATTCTTGGATTTGACTGTCAATATTAATCTGGTTTCCTGGACCTTCAAAGAAGGTTTAGTCCAAACTACTACCATAAACTTTCAAAATTTGGCTTGTTTTAGTTAGAAAAATTGAATTTGAATGTTTTATACTTTTTATTTTTATTGTAGTATAAGTATTCAGGCAATGATTCAAAACTTCAGAATAATAATCATCATAACATCGACATTGAAAATAAAATATGGATTAGTTTTGCAAAAAACGACATACGATTTTAATATTTCCAAACCTGCAAAAATTTATAACAATTTTTTACAGCCAAAACTACCAATTGAGTTTTTTTTGTTCCATATTAATATTCAAGTTAACACAGGATTTGGCTTTCCAACCCCCCATATTTTTGTGTGGGTTTTGTATGTCTTTGATGATACAATTCATTCATGTCAAGATATGCAAGAAAAATTAATTGAAAGACATGTTTAAGAGGCCAGGTACTAGAAAGCAAATAACCTAACAGAATGACGCAAAATTTAATTAAGTTGAGTGTCTTTTTTTTTGTTTTGATTTATTTTGAGTACAAGCATTGTCTAATGTCATAGTAAGAAACGCGTTTTATGAACAATTTTCTTTATATTTATTTTACGTAATGAAATTTCGATTAAGACATCTATATTCTGTTTTGAAATCTTTGAAAAATCAATGAATGAAAATTGGGTATTATGTATAGGACAATGAATTTGCGAAAAATTTCTCTGTGAACTTTAAACACTTCAACCCCCAAAACACCAAAAAATTTTTTATTAAAAAAGCGATACGTTTCGACAGCAAAGTAACCATTATCTTCATCAATGATAAAACTGTTGAAAAGTTTTAAGAACGTCTTGATAATGATAGCTATTACTGAAAGAAATAAAAAGCACGTTCATTTTTATATCCGAAAAGTTGGAAAAATATATGTATACATGCCGTTCTAAGTGTTTAATTGTATTTTTTTTCTGCTTTAAAAAGATACAGTAAAAGAATTCGATTAAAACTTTGTTGAATTTGAAGGGTCAAATTAATCGGTTTCTTGTGTTGTGATAAGTACCATTTAGACGAAAATTAATAAGGGAAAAATTTGGAACTTGTTTTAGTTAGAAAAATTGACAATTTTGTTTTTTATAAAAAGATTTCTTTTTGTGAAAAATCTTGTTCAGGAAATGATTCAAAACTTCAGATTAATAATCAACATTAGGTATATTTAGTTGCCCAAAAAAAGTAAAACAACTTTGCTTAATTAACGAAATGACCGAGGAAAATAAGTTTACCGCATGTACCAAACAGTTTATTCATGGTGCAGTTTGTTTTTTGGAAAACTTATTTTGGATGTCTGCTTTTCTTTTGTATGGATCTAGTTGTAAAGTCCATTTCGCTGTCATGAATCGAATATACGATATGTAGCGAAATATTCATATGAACTGCCAATGAAGACGTAACTGCTTGTGGATACGACAAGAAATGGTTTTTCAATAGATTTTAAACTTTGACTGCATACTATCGTAACCAGTTCTATACAGTAAATGTCTTTTTTTCAATAAAAAATTGTTAAATAAAAGGTTATGGATTGGTTTGTTTTCAGTATAAATTATTATTATATTTTACAGACCACGAGGACATGCAAAGTCTGCGCACTCGTTTCAAAAATAATAAATTTCATATCAAACACTACACATCACACTTTAGATTTTAAGTTTGAAAATTTTGAAATCAACTTTCGTACATTAGCCATCGAATTATTATTTCATTCATCTTTGGTTCTAACTCAGTAGCGGCAAATGGATTGACATGATTATCTTGGAATAGGCATTCTTTAGATAATTGTCGAGTCTTTCAATTCCTGAATAATTTCCATTTATATAGTATTTTGACACATATTAAATGTCAATTTCTTCCACTGAAGAAGTCTTTTTAACGAAAAGATAATATTATATGTTCTGAAATAAATTGGTATTTAATTAATTGTTGTTTTATTGACCTATAAGTGGAAATATTTTAGGAATTGAAAGATAAGTACATAAAGGTCACAAAATTGATATATTAATAATTGTCGAAGTTGTTGTACAGCTATACCTAACAGGGATTTTGTAAAGCTGGTGTTGTATAACTGATTTATGAGTCAAGTCATGTCAATAAGTAATATATGAGTCATCATTCGTTATATGGAAAATAAATGTTTTTATCGATTTTAGTAATTAAGTTAATTTAATTTTGGAGGCGCCTCTATATTGGTGTCGGCTTTGGGAATCTTACTTATAGTCTACCTAATGCAGTTTTTGAAATTGCGTGTGGTGTATCTTGACAAGTACTGTTCAAGTTGGTACGTGAATATAACGACTGATAGTCCTGTGTTTCCAGTAAATGCTTGTATTTATTAAAACCCATAAACCAGGTAACTCATTTCTAGAAATGGGGAGTGGCTTTGGTAAAGCAATTAAGGACTATTCGGAAGCCATTAAGTCCGTAGAAGAATCAAAACGTTTTGGGGTTTTTAGCTAAAACATTCTCAGTGACAACTTATTCATTCAACAATATTCATCAGTGATTGACGTTATTTACAAGTTAGGTACCTACATAGTAAGCACATAAGGTAGTTAATTCGGTTGAGTTAACATTGAATTTCATTCATATACTTGGTGAGGCGAAGTGACACGTTCCGCTAACAACTTTATTGTTCCCGCAAAATGAACTTTGCATTAAGGTCTTTTTTTTAATGTAACCGCAAAACCATCAAGGTTTAAAAAAACTCGCGAAAACAATTTAGTTCAGGGTTGCCGCGCATACTACAGAACGTGGTATTGAAGCGTGGCCAGTTTTCGAGTTCTGATATGTTTTTGCGTCGCAAATACCGCTTGAATAAATTAACTATCCGAAGGCGGTTTTGATACGCTCTAAATTGCGTCTTGCACATATTTATTAATAATAGCAAAATCAAGTTTGAGCAATTCCCTTCATAAATTACAATTTATAGGTGGAGACTATGGCAGGCACCATTTTGTCGCGATGTTCTCTTTCATTTCATGAATTCGATGATTGATGATTATGGTAGTTTATCAATGTTTACAGCAGGAAATGTGATTAGCTGGCTTTAATATAAGACTGGGTATACTAACACGACCGCAAATGGACGTAGCAATTTAATTGGGAATTAGAGCCGAACGAATATTGCGAAATTCCAATACATATGTAGACAAGGCCGTATTACTTATGAGTACTAATTGGTGCATAAATAGATTTTAATCGTGACTGCCTGGTAAATTAAAATTTCAAATCCGTACAGGCTCACGACATGTAAACATATAAAGTGAATACATATATTTACTTAAGCTACTAGCTATGAATATTTGCTAATCTTTGTTCCTGAATAGCTGTGATCAAATGTAAAATCATTTTCTCTTAAGCGTATGATTCACTCAATTTTGTTTTGTAATTGTAATTTGGCCGTTACAATTATTTTTTTTTAATTTAATTAATCCGTTTAAATAGAGTGCCTGCGTTTATGGTATTTGAAGTGTGAAGCAAATTCTGAAAAAAAATCATTACAAAGCAAATGAATATGTTTCGACCAGAACAAAGTTCAGACTAGCATACATTTCAGCATATCAACTAAATATAATAATAAAATAGATAATTTGTATCTGTCTTCAGCTAAATTTTCTTGGAACAGATGTTTTATTTTAGACGTAGGTCGCACCGAATCTTGGGGAAACCTAAAGTAAAATTGAATTGTTGACACAGTCAAAAGAAGTCGTTATTTCTATAAATAAACCAGTCAAAAGGACTTCTTATCGACTGAACAGATTCTTTTATTTACGACATCCATAGAGTTCCAATTAATCTGTCATATCAAATTTTAGGGCCAACGGAAATTAAGTTAATTGGCGTGTAATTTGATGCTGTGACGTTGAATAACTGTTTTTGCGTATAAAAGTAGATTTTACTGCTAATCTTTCTCTTCCTAAATATCACAATTATGTGCACAGCGTATTATTATTGTATTACAAAAGGTATTTAAAATCTTGAAGAAATATTCTTGAAGTAGGCCTTTTTTCCAAATGCAAATAATATAACCTAACCGTTAGCTAGATTTTATACAGTGACAAGGAAAGCGTAAATTATATTCTGTGATGTTTGTGCAGATGTGTCTTCGCTTAGTTGCAAACATTTCGGTTATTTTTGACAAAACTTGGAAAAGAGCCTAGGACCCACGAATAAATTCAAGTGCCTAACTTGCTTTACTACTATTGCTTGATACCAACGTCGTTCTTGCAAAACATAACTAGTAATCTATTGGTAAATGTTGACGTTTTTTAGCCGATTCTGGGCCAAATTGTGACGTTTTAAAGAAACAGAATAAGTTAAATGCTGAAAGTTGAAGAAATTGTAAAAGAAAGCTAAGTCATAAACATGAATCAGGAAAATCATCTGCTTGGATATGTTTTGAATATACGTAAATGTGCACCGTTCTTTTTTACGCGCCTTTTGTTGTTTTCACGACATACGATATAGGTTTTTGAATGTTTTCTCTAACTTTTTCTACTAGTCAATTTTTGGGTTCTACCTTGCTTACTCTTTTATCTAGTTCCATGTCTTTTCTTTCCTTTGAGCCTTGGGCTTCAATAATCTATTGTTTGTTGCAAGCGTAATGAAATAAGTCGGCTTTCTTTCATTTAGCGATCTGAACTTATTGTTTCGTAGGGTATTTTTAAATTTTAATTTTTTTTTTATGTGTGGTGGGTGCTTAGTTGCAGTGACTCCTATAGACCTAGTAAAGGTCTGTATTATCCATTCTAAACTTGACAATAAATCTATTGCAATCTGGTCAAAGCTTTCCAAAAATCCGTTTATTTTTCGGAATCTAGAACTTGAAATTTGACTTTTGAAGCTTCTAACAAGCTTTTTGGTGCAGGTGTATTGTAGACCAACGTCAGTTTATAAAACTTCTGGTATCAAATGTGTTGCAAACTGCTTTTAATGGGATGAGTCCGGTATAATGGGCGGCAGCCAAAAAACAAAAAACAGACTTTTACTCTTTTTTAATGTCTGAGCTTTCGTAATATATTAATTACTTCATTAGAGACAATAAGAGAGTACCATACTAAAAACAAGCATTAGACCAGAAAAAAAAGAAAACGCAAGGACACCTCACGTCCTTTCATCATGTTATTTCATAACCTTGTTTGATTTTTAATTGTTTAGTACGTTTGCTCTGTTGTACATCAATTTGTGATATAATTTAAATTCAATTTTAACTTTTTATCTTCAATACCGGACGTGCATGTTACTGTCTTGTTGTGAACGTTCAGCTATCACCAACAGCGTCAATCGCTTTTATCTCTGTGACTATCGAGCAATTTCGACCATGGGTTTAATAAATTATTTTTAATTTTTATTAATTAAAATATGTTTGTTACTTATTATAATTATTAAATCTATGATGCGCAAAAGGAATTGTCTAGTTAATAGGTTAAATAATAATAAAAGTACTGGCAAAACCATAAGATCTATAGGGTATCAGCTGTATGTAATAAAGTCTAAATATGTAAATATTGGATGCAAAGCATGTATGAGGATATGAAAGGAGTCTATAATTAAAATATTATTAGACTGGAAAGTCGGTGGAGGAACGAATACAGGGAGACTTAGATTCAATCCGTATTATTAAAGATCTAGAAAGCCTTTTGAAGTGGTATAGCCACGTTATGGTATATATTTGATGATAAAAAATTTGAGTTAAGGTCACATACTATGTGATTTGCTAAGAAAGAAGGTTGGAGATTTGCATCTAATGGAGAGAATGTGTTACATTAACTAGAGAAGCAGACATCTAACAAAAAATGTAGTAATGGTTTAATAATATTAACAAAATTACTTTATAAATTAAGCATGCGTTTCTTTTAAGTAACGTAACCTTTACGTTGTTAAATTCACACACTTGTTGTTAACAAAGTGATGCTTAATGTATTTCTTCCATCTACTACGTGAACTAATGGAACGGAGTAGTCGTAATATGTAGATTACTAGATCACAGAGAGCATAGGTGGTTTGAAATCCGATAATACTTCTACAATACAATTCAATTCGACATCATGTGACACTATGTTATGCAATGTGTAGTTTATATTAGAGATCGTAACGAGAGCAGCGACAAGTGGAATTACTTAGAAACAGTTTGACATATGAAATCGAAAATTTGCAGGATTATTTGATATTAATGAATGAGATTAGTAAATTTTAAAAAAAATACTTTAGCAAAGCGACTTCATGTATAAATCTTAAACTTGATCTTCAATCTATGATTGTATAAATATCGTGTAAGCGCCATCTAAAGGTGAAACAGTTATTATTCATGTGTTCATCACATAAACTTTGAATAAACCGCTTTTGCTTTTGTGTGGTATATTTTTAGAAAATCTTACTGAGGGATTCTTGTATTACCCAGATTATATATTAAAGGAGATTTTCATTTCTTTCTAGCCATGGAAAATTTAAGTGACAATAGTTGATCAAGTTCCAAATCCAGATAGTTTTGCGGTTTTTACAGAGCTTTACTTAACAAAAAATTAGAGCAATTCAGTTAGAACATACAACTGTAATAAAAAAAAATTACGTGGAAAGGAAAATATCGACACAAAAATATTGATTGTAGAATGATTGGTGTGTATAAAAAAGAACCCGAAGTTCGACTAATAGTTGTGACCATTAGTGTATACATAGGTGCGTATGCTGTATATATATGTATGTTGTAAGGTTTTACACACCTCTTTTTCAGTGCAGATTACGAGGACAGCGATACCGAAACGTACGCCTAATGGCTAATCAACAATCCATCACAATTTCAATAACACATCATTACTCTAACAATAATATATTTGAATTATGTATTTGCATGCTGGGGCGACGAAACGGTATAACCAATGATAAATTGCTACTATAATCGCACTTATTCATAAATGTCGCAGCACTGGTAACCTTTCCTTTATCATATCAGGCGCTTGAATCATATTACACACCTAGTCTTTGCAATAAAACCACTTTATTCTAACACTGCTGCAATCTAATTAATGCTATACAATATTTTCTTATATAAAATTGACAATTATGTCTTTGTTTGTATGATAAGTGATGGAGGTAAGTGGATATTAAAGAAAATTGCTAGATATACACATAATGCTTAATTTTAACATAACTACAAACAACAACTACAGTGGCACAATAATTTGGCAATAAAGAACAAAGAAAGCTTGGAAAGAACTTCATACATTTTGGTGATGAGGATACTAAGGCATTAAATTACAAGACTTTAATAGTAGAAATAATTCAAACATGTATGCTTGTTATTTGTTAGTTACTAGTTTTCTTTATCACGATGTTATAAACATAAGAAAAGTCAAACTATAGATAGCTGTACTTATAACGATAATATTCATAATTCCGATATAGAAACAGCTTTGAATAATTCACAAGTAACTACATAAGTGTATGTTCGAAATTGAAATTGCAGCACTATTAAATAGAAAATTGAAGATGCTTTAAACTTTTAACCGTCTAGCAACAACGGAACATATCGGAATTGACGTCAATTACTTGACTGACGTACGAAATTATCTGCTCAAGTATTCAGAATTGAAATTTCAGGAAAACCAGGTCAACATAGTACAAATGACGGGACTAATTTTTTATTGAAACATATCGAGAAACGCGAGGCATACATACATGTCAGTAATTTTCCGTATACTCTGCTACACTATTACGAAATATCGTACATCACTCGAATGTATGATTACCTTAAATTAACCAGAACGGAATAAAATAACGTAACCTAATGCGCAATAATAGATGAGCACCTATCTATCGAGTCTTATAACGGAATTCGTAACAGATAGATATAGAAACTTCTAATGTAGGAAATCGTATTATAGTGGAATTCTCGAGGAATTAATCATTAGACCATTATCGGTGACAACTATAGTCCGGTGATTCAGTATACCGGAAAACTAATCGTGTTAATGGTATTGCTTGTCATCTGGTTACATTGAAACGTCTTCCTTAGCTGATGCTAAGGTATAGTTTTTTGCATTTTCAAACCGTTATTATCATGTGAGATTAATTTTCAATAAGAAGCATTTTCTGTCAGATTGATTAATTTATCAATTCGCAGATGATAGCGCACACGATAAATAGAAGTGTAAATAAATAATAAAGCTTTTAACTAAAATGCATAATGCTGTTTGATTAAGATTAAGAAACAAATGTTTTCGTTAAATAACTTCTTCGGTGGAAGAAATTGACATTTAATATGTGTCAAATTACTAATAATATAAATATAAATTGCCATGCCTATCAACAAAATTAATTAAAACAAAGAATTCATTGATATATCGAATTTTAATTATATTCACAAGTAATAATGAAGGAATAATGATTTAATACAACATTAGAAATTGAAATGATTTGAATTATTCGTATATCAATCTATTTTTTGTCAAGCTCTAACAATTCTGTTCAAGGACTAGGGAAAAACATGGCAAAAAAACCTAGTCAAGAGCTTAAAATTAATAAAATTCATGCGTGAATTAAATTATTGTAAATAACACTTAAATTATCAATATCCGTTCTAAAATTTACCGCGTTTTCATCTTTCTTAATGTATATCATTTCGTAAATTAATCTTTTTTTATAATTATTTTCCCTTTTTAAAATTTTAGTGTTTTGAAAATCAAAATTATGTCGTCTATCTTTAGAATGCTTAGATAAAGCAGTTTCAGCGGTGACGTTATGTGTAACAGTGTATTGATGGTTATAAATTCGTTTCTTTAAATATTGTTTGGTTTGTCCGATATAACATTTATTACAATCTTTGCAATCTAATTTATAAACGACATTACTTTGATTATCATGTTTAATGGGTGTTTTTAAATTTGTGAATAAATGTCTATTGTTGGTATGTATGAAAGTTATGTGAATGTCTGATTTTTTTAATTCGTGTTTTATTGTGTCGCTTAAATTGTTTATATATGGTATAGTGTGGTATATATTATTATTTGATTTTGTACCTGTGTTATATATTTTATTTATTCTTTGTGTGATTAATAACACAGGTACAAAATCAAATAATAATATATACCACACTATACCATATATAAACAATTTAAGCGACACAATAAAACACGAATTAAAAAAATCAGACATTCACATAACTTTCATACCTACCAACAATAGACATTTATTCACAAATTTAAAAACACCCATTAAACATGATAATCAAAGTAATGTCGTTTATAAATTAGATTGCAAAGATTGTAATAAATGTTATATCGGACAAACCAAACAATATTTAAAGAAACGAATTTATAACCATCAATACACTGTTACACATAACGTCACCGCTGAAACTGCTTTATCTAAGCATTCTAAAGATAGACGACATAATTTTGATTTTCAAAACACTAAAATTTTAAAAAGGGAAAATAATTATAAAAAAAGATTAAGTTACGAAATGATATACATTAAGAAAGATGAAAACGCGGTAAATTTTAGAACGGATATTGATAATTTAAGTGTTATTTACAATAATTTAATTCACGCATGAATTTTATTAATTTTAAGCTCTTGACTAGTTTTTTTGCCATGTTTTTCCCTAGTCCTTGAACAGAATTGTTAGAGCTTGACAAAAAATAGATTGATATACGAATAATTCAAATCATTTCAATTTCTAATGTTGTATTAAATCATTATTCCTTCATTATTACTTGTGAATATAATTAAAATTCGATATATCATAAAGCTTTTAACTAAAATGCATAATGCTGTTTGATTAAGATTAAGAAACAAATAAATCTTCTAGTTTAGAATTGAAGTAAGTGAATACAAAAAAATGCTATGAATTGGAATAATATCACACTATTTGTAGCTCGTACAACTGCAAACAAAAATTAAATCTAGTTTGAGTTCTTATATAACATCTTTTTTATGAAATTAACGAACCTATTTTGCAATCAAATTTGCAAATGTTTTTTGGTGGTAACTATGATAGCTATATTTAGAGAACTATTTGGGCGCTTTTGATCTAAACTTTTTACAAATTATAAAAAATAATGTGACCCCTTTTGTAATATACATCCATGTTAACGTTAAAGTGCCAAAGCCGTTAGTGTGCATATTATCTAGGTAATTACTTAGGCAGATCTGCTAGAGTGAAAAACTTTTTATAAAATGAAAATATTTCCGATATTGTATGGTTAACGTGCACATTAGTGAGTGACCTTTTGTTAACGTATGAAAAACTTGAACGAGATGAAACATCGTTGCGTTTTGTAGATTATTTTTATATATTAGAATGTGTTTAATAGACACTACCGCTGATTGAATATTTTGTACTGCCGAAGCGTACATTTTCTATTATAAAATGTAAATTACCTTGTCTTTGCATGTTTCAACTAATAATAATAAAAATAGTTTTTTATTTAAAATATTTGAATTTCTATTACTTTATTACAATTACTTTAATTGCAATACAATTACTTTAATTGCCACGTGTCAGCTAAAACAGATTATATTGGTATTGTCCATTTGCAGAATTTGTCATAGTGTCAAAATATATTAAAAAAAATAAGGTTCCTGTTTTTCTAGGCAGATCAGATTTTCAATATTTGACTCTTTAGTGCATATCTTCTCTCACTTTATCTTCCGCTTTATTGCAGGGATGGAGTTTTTAGCTTTTTTAAAATTAAATTTAGTTATGAAGTGTTAGGAAATGTTTGCCAGTATTAGATACAAGACTTAGTTAGTTTTTACATGTCGCAATGTGGGTAACTTGTGTATTTCAGGCTAATATGAAAGATACATTCAACGCGAGTCTTAATAGTATTCAGACGCAAGAGATGTGAAACGAAAAATGCATGTAATCGGCGCTTATGGTATATTGTTGGAAACCACTTTGCGAACGAGTGCAATGAAAACAGATCAAGCATTAGAAACAGACTATATGGTGTTGACCTCCTAGGTCTCGTCAGCGGAACTAAAAATGTAAGATATAATTTCATCGCACGTGTATAATACCTCTGACAATGGACTAATTTCAATCTCATGCCCTCTAGTGCACAATATTTGAAGTAGCACACGTCAGGGCACTACATAACACAAGTTGGTACAGCAGATACAGATCGTGGTCCGCTTCTAATGCTGGATCTGTTTTCATTGCACTCATTCGAAGGGTGATTTCTAACAATATACCATGAGCGTCTATTACAGGTACTTTTAAGTTTTTATATTGTGGCATTTCTCGACGTTTTCATATGTGAAACGAATGAAAATTTCAAAAAATGAAAGAATTATCTCGACACTATCGGTTACTTGAACGTTATGCTGTTCTGCCTTTATGAGGTTGTGAAGTATATAGATTCATTGAACTATTATTAGATTCAAAAGAAATGTGAAGCTGTTTGTTCATGTGGCGAAATTATTTGAGATACTATATTCAACCCACCTGTCAATTGGCAATGGGGGTTGAGATAGAATTAGATTAAGAGAGAGGTAGAGATAAATTAAGTTAAAGTTATAAAAACATAATCCAGCCTTGAATAAAAATGATATTAAATTAAATACATATGTGCGAATCTTGTGAACAAAAATAAGAAAATGAGAGCAAAGAAATTGTAGTAATAAAAATAATATTAGCTTATTTTAAAAGTTGATATCAACTTAATTTGATTGACTGCCAATCTATACTTAATCTACATTTAACACAACGTTTAAATTTTACCTACTGCTTAACAAAATGTTGCCTGGGGTGTCGTATATATTACAATTTAATAATGGGCATGCATTTCGTAATCGAACCTTGAACAGCTTAACTAATGTTGGTAAGTCTTGACGCAGTAAAAGCTAGCAGAGTGTGGAAGGAGCTAATCGAGGTATCGACAATATGATCATCACTTGGATGGCATCATTACAAAGTTAAAAGAAGTGTCTTGTGAACGTGTCATTCATATCGCAAAATATTTTTCAAATGATGATTAATAAAGGCATTGAAAAATTCGGAAGATTCCCAAGAAACTACAATAAATGACGAATCGCAACCATATATGCAGAAAGCTGCTACACTAGAACCTAGTTACGAAGGCTCTTCTGCAGCAGAAGAATGTCCCATTTGTATTGTGTGTTCCAAACAGACACCTTTTTTGAATATAATATTTTCGTTGATGTAATTTGTGGCGCAACGTAACTTAAAGATGAAAGACTAATAAGAAGCTGTTACGTATAATCTACAGAAATCAATTAGCTCAAAATCTATAACGAGAGGTAGCGACGCCAATGGCAGTGTCAGTGTAAGGACTAAGATGTCCAGAAATATTTAGGTAGGGCAAAAACTGGTCCCCATTCAATTTTGGCGTTGGTTCTTTTTTTACAGAGAGGGTACTAAAACGGGCGTTAAAAAAACTATATGTTAGATTTCAATTTAGTGCTTGCCTCAAAGAAGTTTTTACAAAAAAGAAGATGTGACAAAAAGTGACTGTAAATCAAAATGTTGTGCGGCTCAAAGTCTTATCAATCGTTAGCTTATACATACAGCTTATATATTATAAAGACCATAGTTTGTTTTGTTTTTTACATTAACGAACAGGTATTGATTGAAATAATCTGTGTATTACCTAAATAATATTCACACTAGGACAAAGCTTTTGCGTATTATCCGATCCTTTTAGGCTATGAGCACATTACATGTGCGTATGTACATTAATTTCAATTTCATAATTGAGTTTTATATTTTCATATGTACTCCGGAAGTGAGGATTGCACCACATACCACATTCGTTAATATATTTTTAAAAAAGCGTCTAATTTCCTCTTTCCAATAAGTAATTCTTCCGAGAAACAATAGAGCGTCGAAAACACATAAAAACAAGTATAACATCTTTCTCAATCGATTCGAACCTTGAAATAGATAAATGGCACTAGCGCACATGTATATAAATCTATGGCGAAATATATTGTGGTAGCGGTGCAAGGACAACACAAAATGCATATCACCAGGAATGCAGCAACACTCGATTTTGCTAAGTTAGAAGTTGTGTCGGCGGCCATTACATTACGGCGCAGCTTTGTCACACATTCACCGTGTGAGGGTCAATCGTTATAGGAACAGCAGCATAAAATCTTTCAATGTTCGAGCATATTAATTCCGTTATAATGCTCTGCGGATCAAAATGGATACTTAAAAATAAGCTGACCACACGTGTTCATTTACCGCGATGAACTGCAACATGTATGCTGCCTATATAATCGTATCAGATGTTCGGTGCATTTCTCCCTCGTGCAATGCTTACTTTGTACGTAATATGTATAGTTTAATAAATATATACATAGGTATATGTAAAGTGAGGAAATGTACTGGCGAAAATATGCTTTAAATTCTAGTTTGTAGTACTTTTACTTATATGTACTTCTATAATTACGGTTTCGTGTAAATGCATCATCAACTATTACATTTTTCAGATGTAATGTCGAATGTGTCTATATTATTATAGTTATAGTGGAATTTGGAAAATTATGTTTGGTAGTTTTTTCTATGACACGTTCCATCATTTTTCACATAATAGTTAGGTTCGATTATGAAATTGTGAATATATGTATTAACATTAACAAATGATTCGTTTGCTGTTACATAAGCTTACCGAGAAAAATTATTAAATGATCTTTTTAAAACGTTCTTTTTAAATGTAATAAAGATGAAACGATTTAAACGTTGCTTATGGGCAGCAATAAATAGTAGTCACAGTAAACAGTAGTTAGAGGAAAACAAATAAGGCTACATTCGGTACTTCGTGCGTAATCATCAGTTATAGTAATGATGCAAGACGTAGTACCTATTCCTGTCTAAACATGCTTTTTCACGGCCAGGTGAAGTTTATGGTGTATTTATTGAGTGTTGCAAGTTTGTGAAACAGAGCAGTTGGAGAGGTTTGAGGGAAATATAGTAGTGTTTTCTGGAGGCTTACAGAAAGGGTAACTACAACGTCACGTGAAATATGTTGATGATCCTAATGGACTGATTTTTAAGAGAATTTGAAGCAATTATAGACAATCTTGATTTGAATGAGGAATGAGAGGATATAAAGGACGAAGAGGACATTGTCTACAATCTTATATGTGGAATAGAAAATTTGCAGTACATATAGCGATAAATTTGTAGAAATCTGGCAATTTTTCAAGGATATTCATTTTGCATTAGTTTTACCTATCTCCACAGTTAAGTTTCACTGGTCATCTGATGATTTTGTACATAAAAATTAATCAGATAAAATAGAAAAATTTATAAATGTAAGATTGGTAAATAGCAATTTCCTCAAGTATTTTATTTTTGGACTTTTCCATAAATGAAGAAATCGGTAGGTTTTGGATGTTGTACCTAGCATTTAGTGACGAATATATATATCAATTTATACCTTATGCTGAAAAAACTGCTAAAAATGTCAAAAGAGAATTTTGTTTAGGTGAAACAGTTGTCATCAATCTCTTAAAGGTATTAGAAAATAGGATATATTAACTTTTTTACAAGCAACAAGCTATTAGCTTATTTAAAAAATCGCGATGTTTTGCTACTGAAACTGCAAAAGCACGATCGTGTCTGTGTGCAGTAATAGATGTGGAATTCCGTTACAATTAGACTAATTAAAAGATTACCGCAATTAATAATTATAATACTTTTTAGTCCTGACGTTGTACCAATGTAACGAAAAGAAAAAACAATGAATGCTTTGTTTGTTGCAGATATATAATTCTTGTTTACTTCACAGATTATTATAAGAATATAGATGTAAAAAAGACAATTAGTACCAAAAAAGGGTGATTAAGCAAAGTAATGAAGAACGGATTCAAGAGATTCTGTTCAAGGGAATGCTCGATGGAGCACATGAAGATATAAAACAGCTAGATAATATAGAGAAAAAGATGTAGATTATAATTATAATTTTGTATATAACAGGACCAGGCATTTTCTGGAATATGGCAGGTTTTGCCGAATCTATAGATACATAGTTTCAAGGCAACCATAGGCTAGAGAACATTTTGTGAGCTGTCGTCTCTGTTTTTGTTTTCTAAGTATTTCTCTTCTGATAATTTATTTAGTTATTTTGGCGAGCAAACTATAATTTATACAAAAACACATTAGACGAGAGTTAGATTACTTCATTTTTCGGAGCTACTCTCTACTGAAAAGTTCTCGCAAGCCCTTAGTCGTTCTATTCAAAGATATGTAATATACTGTAGGCGCCTCCGCCAAAATTTAAAACAATATCGATACGTAGTTAGAGGTCGTTTAATGCAAGAATGGTGTACTCAGGTTTTATTATCAATTGTTGATGGAAAATTTGAAATAAGTCAATATTTGTTTGCGATGTATTTTGTTAAGGATTACTATAAACACGATATTATTAGTAATATTAATATTTTTAAATAACATGTGTAACAAACCATTTATATAATTTATTTTTGATTGCTAAGTATCTCCAGAATTATTAACGTTTGAGCGATAAAATAGAATCTGTTTATTAAATACGTTTCTTATTATATGTAAAATACAATGACATAATCTTAATATTACGCTAATGATTGCTATTTTATAAATTAGTCTTAATTAACATAATCGTGCAAAAAAATGCGCGTTTCAAATGTTCTACCAAGAGCTAATTTTGTTGGTGATGAAGCATAATTGAAAACAAATTTTTATTGCTCGTGTCAAGAGTTTAAGTTAGGATGTAATCATTTTGGTGCTTAATTTCGTGAGATGTTTTCAAATTCGTTTGGCTTAACATAAAGTTGTACCTTATAATGTGCCAAAAGCGACAAAGCGTTTCTTAAGAACTACAGTTCAACTTATGAGTTCAAAAGCAGGAGGTTGGTTACATTAGGAACATGGAACATAGCTTGTATATCTCCATTTACTGTCAGAAGGTTTTATACAGATATGAGAACATAATCAAAAACATGATATTATGTTTCAATGTGTCAGAGCAAATCCTGAACTGTCGTCCCCTAATAACTGACTACTGTTATCTAAGGAAGGAGTTCAAGATTAGAGCTCGTAGAATATGTTTGCGGACTGTCGTACTACTATAACACTTTTTCAGAACAATAAATAATTATATAGTTTGCTGGAAAAAAAAGTTGTGATTTACGATAAAATTTCTAAATAGTGACTAATTGTAACTTCACACCAAACTTGAGCAGGAAAACTAAAACAAATTTTCAAAAAGTTGTATTGAAGTGACGTAATAATACAGAATAAAAAAGGATAACAGGCTATCTGTGTTTCAAAATTAAAATATGAATATAATTGTAGTAGAAATGATGGAACAATTTATAATTATCAAATATCTGTATATTAATGATTGATTTTGATTACTTATATCAACAAAAAATTAGACTAGTTAATAATTTTCTAATTTGCTACCGTCTGATTGCATTACGACATTCTGTTTACAATAATATTAGTCATTATATCACAGCTATTAAATTAATTGATGTGTACCAACAAGTATTACCTAAAATAACAATTTTAAGATTATTTGGCCGTAAAAATAACAATAGTTGAAAATTTATTTGAAGTAGTCTATTCGAGAACTTTCAAATATTGCGATATTATTTTAAAACCGGAAATATTACAATATTTATACATTGTGTGGTAACTAAAAATTGATAATAGTATACTAAATTTAGTAAAGTTTATGAATACTGGTTTAGAGAAGTTACGACACTGTTCTTCGGTATTGGCGAATTAGTCATTTTTTACATTATTCGAGTGTAATTCCTGTTTATATTAATGCAATGGTTTATTTAATTAAAACATATACAATTATGTCACAATCCTCTGGTATTTATTGTATTAAGAATTGTAGCTCTTAAAATGAAAGTAATAATAGAACGTAGGAGAAGTATGGATTGACCTTTTTTTGGTTATAGAGAGTGATCTCAATTTCTTTTAACATGTCGACTTTTTAAGTTAATTGTATACTATATATTACTAATTATACTAGTGATGCTAGAAAGTTAGATAAATTAATAAACATTAGTTAAACATTTAGTTAATTGAAGCAAGTTCTACGTAGATAAAAATAGTTGCAAAATCGAAATTTTAACCTGATCCATTGGAAGGAGAGATTTTGATACTACTAATATTCCTAGTTATGGTGCAGTTTTCTCCACGCATACAATTATAGAGTGGTGAAAGTATTGAGGTATATCCTATATCCTCTCCTGTATTAAAAAGTGCCTTGAGATTGAAAATCAAACTCTTAATTTGTTCATATTTTCTTTGACCAATATTAACCCACGGTGTCCTGACCTACTCCAGTTTACAAATAAATAAAGTCTCAATATCCTGCAGTTCTGCGTGTGATTCTTGCAGCACCGCCAATGTGGAGATTAAAATTTCCAATGCTTAGCGAGTATGCGCTGGCACTAGCCAGGCAGACCTTAGACATAGCCTCGAGGTCGGGAGATCCATTGGTAACACATCTTGAAGAGCTGAATCCGCACAGACTTCCTTCCAGAATTCCTGGAGCTTAAATACCGAAATCGGCTAAGATCGAGCCACACCCTGAGCTCGGCACAACGTCACTCATTTCCATGGCTATATCCTTTACAGGAATAAAAGGAAAATTAACGAATTGTAGCTCCCACCTTAGTAAAACAGAAGCCTTCCAGAGTGGTGAAAGTGGTTGAAAACCATTCCAAACATTGAGCTTATCTAAAACTCATTAGAAGATTGCTTCTGGGTCATCTCGTTTCGGGGCTGTTTGAAAAGCAAGTTGTCCATTGATAAATCAAGAAATATTCGGGAGTCAAAATAGTTTTTTTTTTAATGTGTGGTGGGTGCTTAGTTGCAGTGACTCCGTAAGCTGTATTATTTGTCTGGCTATCACTGCAACTCTTGCGGTGTAATTTAGTGTGTGTAAGTTGTGTTTAAAGTTATTACCGATATTGTTGACATTCTATGTATAGGAAGTTCTGTTCATGTTGGTATGTTTTGAAGGTACTCGGACCTATATTATTTTCTATATTACAAATTGCTGCCTTAATATCTTTCTTGATTATCGTATGAAGTTTAATAACATAATAGCTAGTATGTACAGTTTTTTTCTTGAAGTTTCTCATCTTTATTTACAGTTCTCTTAGATATTAACAATTGAAGTTAAATATATGATCTAGCGGGGCATCTTGCGTACGTTAAAATAACGTCATATTTTTTTTCTATAACCTCATTTGAAGGTTACCTAAAGTTTTAAACATAAACATTGACAAATTTGGTTTTAAGTCAATACCTTTTTGGTAGCCTTAATTCTTCGGTGTGTTCTCTAATCTCACTTGTTTAGTTTGGATTTGAATATGTAATCTGCGTATACGTATAAATATGAACATTTTAAAAATATTTTTGATTATTTATTCCGGCAAGCACCTTTCTCGTATTACTTGGTCGATGTTTTTTAAATATAGCGATCAATAAATCATCTCTTGCTAATAGACTATTTCAGAAACCGTTAGCAATCACGAAATTTTTTCACGTTTCATCTTAATCGTACATTTCATCTCAGCATAATATCAATCTTGTATTAATAGGTTTCTCCGTTCACAGCGTTTCTTATGGTGGAAAGTATCAACGTCAAATTCAACAACTGTTCATTTACGGTACAAAATTGTCAATTATCTAACGCTTCTATATCTATAAAGCTTATATTATTTACATTTGATTTCTTTCATAATGTTTTACGAAGGAAAATACATCGTGGGCGTTTTAAAACTGCGAAGGCCAAGTTTCCAATTAATGATCGCGAGGTATCCTTTTTTATCTGGATAAGAAACATTAAAAGGAAGTTTTATGATAGTAATATGAAGATTATATACAGAAAAACTGTATAAATCAGGTTCTAATTTGCGTATGTTTTAATGTTAAATAGTTGATATGTCTAATTAAGGTTGCATTGATTTGTATGTATAATGTCAAGTGAATATCGTGAATGTTTATTGAATATTAACACTGTGGTTGTATGTATGTACATTCTTCCGCATAAGTTCTAAGAATGATAGTAGAGTTTTAATTGTACTGCATATAGGATACACATTTTATTTGTGAAGAGAAGTTAGTGATATTATTTAGTATTTATACACTGATGATTGATGATGATGATCCTACATATTTCATAAAGACAATCTTTTTTGAGAGATTGAATGTTTGGACTTGTAGTGTTTTCTTGGCAAGTCTTATCTCTCTTTAAGATTTTCCATTTTCAAATATAGCCGATACGTTTAAAAGAAATACGATCTAAAAGTATCGTGTGACTAATATGGTATTGATTTTAGTTACATTTAGGATTAGACAGGCTGAGTCTGAAATGGGAGGTGGTGAAATAGAAGAAGATTTCCTGTTTGAACATACGAATAAAATTTTCTATAAATACAGGCTCGGAACTCTGTAGTTTCTGGGATACGGTGTGTTTAACATGTTAATGACCGTGTGTCACATGTACGTAACATCGAGTTTTCCCGGAAAACTGTCGTCTGTTAATAATATAGGCAGTTGCATAGGTATATGGGTTATCTACATAACCTATAACATTTGATATTTTGTCCATTTCCTGGAGGCTGTAAACAGCATATTTTAGAAACTAATTACATAGTTTTCGTTCATGTTTTCTATTTCTTATATTTCGACATTTATTATTTATATTTCGCATTGTACATCATCTATAAATATTCCTAATGAGTCAAGTACGTTTGGATCTCACGTTTGCTTTATAATCAACTCATACAATTGCAAACTATATACTAAATCTAACTTTTTTCTTACACCTTTGTTGCTTCGAGGAGATAGAATGTGGAAATGCTAATAACTGTAACTCGAAGAAGAAGTAGAAAAAAACAGTTTATCTATTCTAATTAGGTTTTTAAAATCGACATATTCTCCTTCTTTCGCTATTGAAAGATAATGCGGTTAGACCGCTCCCAAGAAACCTGTACATTCTGAGGTTTTTTTCCTCGCTATTTCATACAGAATGGTAATTATTTAATTATTGCGTGCATTGTGCGTTACATACCTCTATTATTTTAGAAATCAGCAGCTAAACTTCACGGACGCACGTCCACATCATATTACTCTATATATGGCATGTACTCGCCTACCGAAGTTAACAGCACACACGAGTACTAACGTGCAGCGATAATAACAATAATGGTATAAAACTTCCATTTGCAATTCAAATCTATAATTTGAAGGAAAATCTACCGTGAAAAGTTAACGTATTATTTATACAATCGTTTGCAAGAAGAAATTTCCGTTTAGAATTAAATACCCCTCGTTAGTAGTAAGCTTTTCGGATGTGTTGCTGTTTTGTGCGATCTTATTAATTTGATTCTAAATATATTGATGACATTTATTTTCAAACATTCCCGTTTTTACCTCCTAAATTTTTAAAACTATTTCATTCTTTCCTCATCGCACATTCTGTCAGCATTAAAATAAATTCTACAACGATGAAATGTGAGATTGCACTGATTAGTCAGTAGAAGTGATGAAGGTGCTATGACGTGAATAGGAAACGAGTCTTAAGCTTGTAGTATCTACATTCAATTATGACACACTTTAACTTTAGGCAAGTGACCTATCAGAGCTTAGGCTAGCGTCTAACCTACCATAGGATTTTGGTTGAATGCAGAATATACTATATAGTAGAGGCCAGTCATGAAGCTCTCATTATCAGTGTGTTCAACTTTCCAGTTTGTTGAGATACGTTCTGGCCACGAAAGACCTCCCATGACAGCTTTTCATAGGTCAAGATACACTGGAGAAGTCATCAGTGATAACTTCAAAGAGAGCGTGTTATTGAAGTATAATTATGTATAAAGGCATAGATTCCCTGCATTAAAACTCGAGATTATTTCCTTTCCAATGAAAATAAATCCAATTTTTCTCTTGTAAAGTTTGGTCAGTGTGGTTTAACAGTTAACAGTTAATGTAATTCTCATTGCTAACGGCTCTAACATCGAATAACTGCCCAAAAATGTTATCTTAGAGAGTCCTACAAAAATCTCCTAAATGTTTTGCTGCTATAGTGTACCTTAGAATTTAGTTGAGGAATCTCACAGTGACATTCTATTAATACTGGTTTAATAATTACCGTGAAAAAATGACCATTTCCTATATATTGTTATTTTTGAGATACCAATGCAAGATCATGCCAAAAGCTCCAACAACAGTTGTAGAAGACTAATGAGAGCTTTGCTCGATTTTCAAATTCGCCCAGGAAAAATGACATATCACAAGCCACCTTACCATCAAAATGAAAAAATCTTAGATGTAAAAGAGTACTTAGACCACTACAGTATTGAAGGAAGAAGATAAAAATTTCCTTCGAAGAAAGAAAGTAACATAATTTCTAATGTTCAAAAATTGTTGAAGGAATATTTGCATTCAAATTCTTTCAAAGATAACAATCCAGGAGAAGATTTGATGAAGGCTTTCCCAAACAGTACCCCGAAATTGTTATATGTAGTCCTTTAACGGCCATAAAAAGGGCTTTCTAATATGACCAGAGGGCGGTAAGGTTCTCGCTCCGAAACGCTGCAAAAATATCTACAAGGTTTATCATGGATTGTATAGTAATGTTTACCTTTTCTGTGTGCAGGAAGATTTGTAGTCCAATAGTGGCTGTTCCTTATGGTATAATAGCATGCACGACAAAATTACCATGACAATCGCAGAAGATTGGGGAATCAACCGCAGTGATAATGACTAGATGACGGCACAGAACTTTTGTGTTTTCCATCTTTATTTACTCAAACAAAGCGTGAAACAACCTGTTATATTGTTTATTGATGGCCAGAAGTCATCTCCTCAGAACCAGCGCCACGCGATTGCGGTTAGCGTATATATTAATACATTGCGTATGTACCTATGTTATTCTTATTCAACTAATCACAGTAAAGACTATTATTATAATTATTGAAGTGATGGGATTCAATTTAAATTCTACCTGAATCCCGCAGCTCACAGATGTTGTGGTTTTTCGAGCCACCGAAATATGTTGGAAAAAGGCAGTAAGATAATGATTTGTTGGACACCTAGGACCTACTTAATGCAAACGTTGCGGATTATAGTAAATGTTTTATCATCTTAACACCGAAAATGTAGACGACAGTATTGAGTTTAATCACGGCATGAATTACTCAACATTTCTTGGTATTTTGGGGACGTAGAAAATATCACCATGTGAAAAATACTGTTATTGACACCAAATATGAAGGCATATGAGGTAGAGCATCTACAGACCTAGAAGGGGCTCGTTGAAGATGTCGCTGAAACTATGGTAACAGTGTTAATTCAAATTGATCGGGCATCAAATACGGGTGATTATTTATTGTTGCTAGGATCACCAAAACGAAAAGAAGACACAAAACTGAAAGATTGCTTACCTTGTGGTTACCTCGCAAAAACTTAAAGAAAGGTTGAGATCTAAACTGAATCACGGCTCAAATGCTTTATTTGAAATTAGGAAAAGAGTGACCCTTCATATGACGATTGAAAGGTAGTGTATCATTCTAAGGTGCATTCCAAAGCCTTTCCAAAAGCAATCAATGTTTCTGATCTAGTGATCTAGATTATGTTAAAAGAGGTACCGCAAAATATTTACATGAGATAATACAAGGAGATGATTTAGAAAATATAAAATTGGCCATGGAACAGATTGCGCCAGAAAATAGTATGGATGATGAAGGATGTCCTGTGAAGGATATCTTAGAGATAGTCAAAAGACTGTGGAAGAAAATAATGAAATAGAGGAATTTTAGGTATTCACTGGATTGAGAAACTTTTAAATATCTTCCTCTTTTTAAGAGGACAATAGCTGTACCGTTTATCCTAGATCAAGTAAATATTTTTAAATTTAAAAAAGTATTTATGCTTCTAGATTTTACCGAAATAAAGTTTTATTTTGCTAATTCACCTTTAATAGTGTATGATTTAAACAAAAACAGAATTTTAGTTTCTAGCTAGAAGTATATTGTTTAATAATAATTATAAATACTGTTAAATTAAAAATGAACATAGAGTAACAACAAGGTAATATCCTAAAAGATACTCGAATACGACAGTATTGTTTAATACCTCATTACACAGAGTATCATAAAGCTTTTATATAAATATTAACGGATTAAAAGTTCGCAACCAACAGCTTTGCATACGTATGCATGAATTCAATGGATGTATGTATATACACTGGTGGGTGGACTTCACCTGTTATATGTAAAGGACCAAGTGGCACAAATGTTGTTTTCGTGGAAATCATATCGAGTTTATTTGCATATTTTCAGTTAGAAAGAATCCGTTTCTAATATTTATACCTAATATTAATATCACAGATATCAAATATTAAATTCTGAGAGATATGAAATAAGTGTTAAGTTTTGATAAATTAGAAGGTCAATTGCTTTGGCACCTGAAATGTATGTTGATTACACTTGAACGTTGTTAAAGTTTAAGCAGCCAAGAAGTATTTATTTGTTAGTGGTCTATCTTGAGACAAAACCATGTGAGGGAGTAGTTATTCTAATAGCATGAAAAACTGACGTTTTGAGAGGTCGTGCACATCATTAATACGTAAGTGCCTTAAATATTCGTAGCAAACTTATAATAACTTTGTGGTAACTATTTTTTTGATTATGTTTAGATTTCAGACTGGTTCGAACATTTAATTTACCACCAACGTTAATATAACGATGACCCTTTGTAGTGGTATGTGAAGTATCGACTCAACTCACCAAAACCCCGTGATTGTTGTGGTCACTATCCAGTTTGCCGTCGACGCAGAAATAGCACTTGCTTTGCGGCGACCAGTCTTTGAGTCGGTCCTCGGCTTCTTGCTCTTGCTTGATGGCGACGATGGTTGTTGTGGCGGCGCCGGTATTGTTGGTGATGACGGCTGTTGTATCGGCCGCGTTCGCAACCGTCTCGTCCTCTTCCCGTCGCGAATTCGGTCTGGAATTCACGGCGTCGTTCGCCGTCGTCGTCGTAAATTCGTCTTTCTCTAGTGACGGCGTCCTGGCGATTATATCCGGTTCGGTCTTCAGGTCGTCCGTTAAGTCTCCTCCTCTCTGTATTACGTCTCCTATTTTCTTCACGTTGTTGTTCAGCGGATGCAGGTAATTTCTCGACGTTGATTCTTGATATAGTTTCCATTTCCTGCGACCCATCAGCTCTTCAGCTATCCTTTCCAACCCTGCAAAAAATATGCGTAAAATGTATTCATTTACTGCATGTGTTTATGATTTATCTATCCTACAAAACGAAGAAGATTCGTAAAAGTGATAAGGTAGTAATATATGCATGATGTCATATGATTCGTTATATATCAATTGACTTTTATTAACATGGCAAAAGTTTGGATCAAGTACTTGTGCTCTTCATATCTAATTCCATATTCAGTGGCCTAGCAGGTTTTGTTATACCAGCGGTCGTCAGCGAGCACAGCAAATCGAAAAAATCGGTAGACAAAAGTTTTTTATACCGTACTAAATATGTCTCCGTGGAAGGACCTGAGAATAGTATGCCAATACATAGTTCATATATAATTTATTATTTCTAATTTAGGCTTATTTAATGTTCTCTAATACTAATGCTTGTGTAATATAACCAAACTTTCGAGCTTTGATCAAAACTTAGATTAAGGATATCTAGTCGGTTATTATCAGAAAAGTTTATATGATCAGAAATTTAAACAAAGACTGAAACAACAATTTAAAACCGGAAAATTAAAAAAATTGAAGTATTTAATATCTTTGAACGACCCTTCCACATTGTTTTACATGTAGACTCTTCTAGTATTTAATGTAGTTATATTTGTCAATTATATCAGCTTAGTGGCAATTTGACAGCTTTCTAGCGGTTGTGAGCAAAATTAATTTAACGACACGTTTATGACCAGAATTGAAACGATTACACTGACTAATTTATTAAGATCATTCATTTTATCAAGAGAATTTATAAGTTAAATAATAAAACTATTGCCTATTTAATCTAATCTTGTCTTCTAACATAATTTTGTTAGTTGCAAATAACTAATATGGAAATTGATAGCAGGTAAACATTACTGTTTTATATATTTTTTCTATATTTCAATGTTATTATAAAAAACAACCGTCGCTTCGTCTAAATAAATATGCCGTAGAATGTCACCTATTCACAGTAATTTCCTGAAAAGTTTTATTTATGTAATACCTAAAAGCTTTGTAGGTATTCAGTGTAGAAGTTAAATTGGTGAAAGCGTAATGGATTATACGTTAGTAGGGCAAATATTTTCGAAGGAATCATCTCCAATTTATATTTTAATAGACGAATAAACGAATGTACTACATCGAAATGCACTTGATGTTTTAGAAAAGAAGTAATTTGCTCCAACTTTTTAAACTTTAACGATCTATTCACTATAGGTACCATTTCCTCATCACGGCCTCCGAATTCCTTTTTTAGTGTTGTCTCATTATCCCATACTTAGTATGTACCTTAGAACTAATGCTTGCTTTCTATATTTATACATATTTTTGCGATAGTATTTTGTTCCAGGCAGTTAGTGTTGTGGATTGGCTTATATGGTTTAGTTTTTAGTCCCGAGAATTGGTTCTAAAAGACTTGTCACGCGTACTCTGTAATTGAGACATCATTTCCTTTTTCAACAGTTTTACAGTTATATACTCTTCATAGTTTTTTTATGTTCTTATATGCATAAAATATGGCAAAAAGCTTTATAGATTGGTAAAGTTCACTCTCATAAAGCATTAATCCAATTGGCCACAACCAAAGTGCATCTTTATAATTAAATACTAGACTTTCTTGTAAGGTAGCTAAACATTATGACTTATCATCAGTTCTTCTATTTATTAGCGGAAACTTTTTCCTCGAATTGAAAATGAAATACAAGTCATTGATTCCTTAACCTCATTGATTCTGAGATTCAACCTAGCTAGCTAAGACAACTATATGAACATTTCGGGATGTTTGGGTCACGCATACGAGGATATTATACACGGCATGGTCATTGATGGCTACTGGCCGCCCAGTTCTGGTCTGTTACGGTCAAGGTCAACAAGCTGGGAAAGTGAAAGGTTGCCAGTTCTTTGCACTACTATCAAACGTATTTTTTGAGAGGATAACTGTAATTTGCTTGAGATAAGTTGTCTCCAGGTTTTCTCTCAGTTGTGTGCTCCAAACCATGACATATCAACAATCCAATTGGCCACAACCAAAGTGCATCTTTATAATTACAAAGCATCTTTATAATTACATACTAACTAAGAAGATGGGAGATGTACATAGAATGCGTTTTACAGGACTTTCGGCACAATATTTGATTTCACTTCGTTTGAACATGATAAAGCAGCTTAGGTGGTAATAGGTAATAGGTCAAAGAAATATCGCAGATGTTAAAAGGTCTATGAGATGAGCTTGCATCACAGACTTGTTGCCGAAGAGTCCGTTATACCTCCATGTATCAAACAAAGAAGCTCCAAAGAAGTTGAACACGCACACGTTCCTGGACGTTTTCATTTCTTTGTTAATTGGATCACGAAACATTTACATTTATAATTTGCAATGAATGCGAGTCATCGTTCCTGGGTGACGTGTAAGTCGCCGTGCCGTATTATCCACGCAAATGGCTGAAATCTGAATTTCTAGCACCCTAACGAGGTAAATAATAAATACCGATTGAGGACTGCAAGTGACCCCTGTAGAACACAGCAGTTGGAAATACTACTTTGGAGGATGCAACGTTGTTCTGTCGGACAAAGGAGCTATATACGACCTAAGTAGGCAGATTAAGGTGAGAATGGTTCATGACCGTTCCGGTTATTTTGTACGTACAGTGTCAAGTTCTCGAAATGTTTAAAATTTCTGAAGTTGGATAAATTGAATGGTGTAAAGATCTTAATTTTGTTTAAAATTAGGGTTTCGGTTATCTTAGATTAGGCAGGAAGTGAGTGAAATGGGGTGGTGGTTTTGGAAAATGAGTGGCTCTACTTGTGGTTTAGGGATAATGTCAACAATGATGTCTTTTCAGATGATCAATATGAAGGATGCCAATGAATGATTTTCGGCAACTTCTTGAGAATTTTATTTAGTTTTTAATCGCTGAATTTCTTCTTGGCTTAGTCGCTATTAACCATTGACATGCCTCCAATGCGGTCCTTAACATGATCAATCGGTATCAGCAGCATTTGTCGATTCATAACCCGAGTACAGAAAGTCATTATCGGAAACTTTCTGAGGGAGACCTCCTGAGTTGAGAGAACACCTCAATTCATCACCTGTCGACTCAAAATTCTTTTAGTCATTCTGAGGTTTTTGAGAGGGCATTTGTAATTTTAATATCTTTTGCGGATGGCAGGTTCTCTGCCTTCGTTGTCTGTTGGTGGTTATTCCATACTAAGACTTTGATATTTGTTGGAAAACATCTGTTAGAAATTAAACTTTTAGGAAGTAGTAGAAGTTATTGTGAGATGAGAAGCGGCAAGTGAAAACTTATCTGTGCGATGACACCCGAACTTCGTCTTTAACTTCAACCAAACTGTTTTCTCAAGCTATGCTGGTATGTTGCTAATTCAAACCTAAATCATTTATTTCGCATTAATCTTTTGTAAACTAAACTCACTTTGTTTGGACAATGAATCCCAACGATATAGCGAAGTCTAGTGATATTCTATAAGACATTTAATGATCATAAAAAGACAGAAAGATTCCAGAAAGCTCTAAAATCCTAGCATAACTAGTTAAAACTTGGCAAATACCTGCAAGTATCAGCGCTGTAACATATTTACTACAAGTATGTAACGTATTTAGATTACGTTTCAATACAAAAAGTCACATTTCCTTAGGAATGCGCATATACATATGCATTGCACACATCTGCGTTGATGTAGTAAATATAGACAACCCACATCGCGAAAGTAACTCAATGTAAACTTTATTTCAAGAACGCAACGACCAGAAACCAACTCGGTTTCATTTATATTGAAACATGTAGATAAGGTGCGATAATGTTCGTTCACCTTTCTCGGAAACAATGATCCGCGTACATGCACACTAAAGTAAATAATAATGAACGTATTTGTTCTTGTTGTAATCGATTGGATTATCTGCAAATTAAACCCTTCACATTATTAATCTAACTGAATATGCGCACAACTTTCGCGTTTACTGTGCAAGAACGTTTCAGCATTGTCATGTGGTAATTATTTTACGATAATTAGTCATTTGTTTCTTTGGCTCGTTCCTACGTTAATGAGATACTGTAGCTAACTTCACTGGGAATCGTGATTATTATTTTCTGTGCCGTTTATTATAATTTATAATATAGTAGGCAATATTCTGTTTATTAATTTTATGTCTACATAGCTGCAATGCAATGCAGTCAAGGTTACATTATTTGCAAGAACCTTGGTATGTTTTTGCTTGATCATTTCTATTTCTATTATAATTACTTTTTCTCCAAATGTAGTAATGCCCGAACGCTAATATATCACTCCTTGAAGTACAGTTATACGACCGTATTTCCATAAGTTTTTGTCGTTTTATATCTTGTAGAACAACTTTATTTGCTGTATCTGGAACTTGTATGTTAATACTATAAACATACCTCAATGTCAAATTTATGTTTGTAAAGTACTGTGGAATATTTTAAGAAAAACATCTTTCTGGCTGTTGCTGTTGTTCACTTTGTAGACTATACTTTTAGGACAATTTGGACACTACGACGTATTTGAAAGGATGTAATGAGCAACCTAACGGGCTCTAATTTGTGTTTTTCTATCTGGTAGTTTGTGTTTTAACACACCATTTAAAACAATTATGTATATACATTATATGTATACATATCAATACTACTAATTCTAGTTATTCCGTTAAATGAAGAGTATAAATGAGATTGTCCACTTTAGCACATTGATCGAAATAATTGTTTGTACTTGAATTTCGACGAAGAAACTGTTACGAACAAAATTTCCCACAATCTTATTAATCCGCCATTGATTTAGAAACGTAAAGTAGTCAAGCCCAAGAGCGAAGTACTCTAATAATAGTAATCAGAAGTGAATAACAATAATAATACCATACATATAACTGTATTTGGCTATTTGCATTGACCCAAATAGGAAAGGTAATCTTTCCTTCCGCTTAAAATTTTGTTTAGCAGTTATTTTCTCTTTATGCACATAAACGTATTACCAAGCACTTTTCTTTATTTTAATCGTTGCCTACGCACGAAGCGTCTATTCTTAATTCCCTGCAATTAGTAGGCGAAACTCGTATTAAGAGCCTTGATTGAAAATTTATAAATGCAGTTATTTTGCTTTGGTAGTTTCTTTTTTTTTTCGCTACTCATTCCTAATGCGTAAAGTTTGCATTTAGAACTTGCTTATGTTAGTGGCATTTATAAACACGGTTACGGTTTTATTAATATTTAGGATTCGTTTTGGCTTACCATATTAGTACATGAACTGTTGTAATTCTGTTGAATAAGTTTTTATCGCGCCTGCGACCGTTAACGAAAAAATTATCACAGGAAACAGAGTTGAACAAAACGTACAAAACTGTGATGGCACTGAAATGTACAATTATATCTAATTAGATGGAACAGCAGTAGCTTCAACGTTTAGAAATACGAAGAAAATACATTTAAGTTTATTAACTTCGTTGTGAAATGTTTTGGAAAAAGAAAAAATGTTCTGGTAGTTAGTTGTAGCCGTAGTTAGTGTAAAGCTGTTAAGCCGTCAAATCTCTTTAAAAAATCGAAATTTAGTTGAATTGAAAAGCTCTAATTCTACATAATGCCAACTTGTATATATTTATCCAAATATTAAGAAATAAATTAATGTATAGTTACAAGATTAACGACTATACGGAATTAGAGTTTAGTAAAGGGAAATAGAAACTTTAAACATATAAAGTACTCGCATTATCTCCAGTTTAGGGGATCGAAGGGAACGAAAAAGCAGATAAGTTTGCCAAAGAAGCAGCGAAAATGGGAATAACATTTTGTGTAAATGTGTTGCTGCCGTGTTATACCCGACAACAACATCGTTTCTAACGCCTACTGATATCCAGGACGAAAATCCCAGACTAATTCTAAAATTCATCAAAAGCCTCCTGTCTAACAACTAGAAGGGCAATGTTACAATAGACCCATGCAGGTTGCGGTGACTAAAGGCAGCAGTGCCACTGCCCTCATGTCTAGACCTGTTGTAGAATGGTATCTGCCCTGACAAAATTAAATTCAGAATGCTTCTAAATGTTCACTATTATAAAGCATTTATTATCATCCTCATTAACAAATATTTTTTAACACAATAAACAACTC
This sequence comes from Holotrichia oblita, assembly GCA_023690525.1. Classification (NCBI taxonomy): domain Eukaryota; kingdom Metazoa; phylum Arthropoda; class Insecta; order Coleoptera; family Scarabaeidae; genus Holotrichia; species Holotrichia oblita. The sequence goes on from CM043019.1 coordinate 114,667,141, forward strand.
ACATTCTCTGTATATAAACTTTTCTGTTCTTTGTACTAGACTTTTGGGGTGGATATGTATATGAATTTTCTTGCTATTTTATTGCATATTTCGCCGTAGATACGATAGTACTTTTCAGTTTTTATGAAGTTCCATACCTGGTTCTTTTCCACTCAAGGGAGGCCTTCAAAAGTTTTCTGTTTCCCAGACCTTTTAACTTTTTATTCTTAAGTTTTGGGGTTGCTGTGTTTTGCTATAAAACCTTCTCCGTTATATATTATATTACGAGATAGGGGAGTTAGAACTGATAACTACCTAATGCCTAACATGTTATGCAAAAGTTATATATATATAAAGGATCCACCAATGACGTCTGAACGAAAGATTAAGCTCCTATTTGAAGATTATGCCAAAATATGATCTAGAACTAAGATATATTGAAACAATATGTCGATAAATATGTTGATACTTTGTTATATAAAAAAAGTACGGTTCAGTATATACAGTAGTCTGTGACATGAAAAATACGTTTTAATGTTTTAAATAGCTACTTAGATTCCTTTCAAACAAATCAGAAACCAACAAACTTTAATAAATATCTGCGCACGATCAGTAAATAATACATTTGTCAAATAACATAATTTTCTTGTTAGAAAGCAAGTTTTTTCCCTTGTTGTATTTCCCTTTTTGATATATTATTTTAATATTTATTTTGTGAAGTACTGCTTTTATTAATTTATAGACCCTCTAACTGTAGTGTTTAGTGCCAAAGCAATGATAATTAGAATACGCATCATCTACGCTGATAATATAGAGGCTGTTCATGACATTTTTCCTTAAGACATTCTAAGTGCCATGCCAAAGTTAAGAACCAAAAGGAGAGGTATAATGTTTGTAAATTTGTTTTACAAATCAATTTCATTAAAAACAAAGTAAGATTGATTTAAAAAGTTCTATCAGGAAGCTGCATACATTCAAGGGTCATATTTTATGAATTTTATTAGTGTTGGTCCAGTAAAGAGGCAATGTCACGGAAAGTATGAAAATGTATCGGAAAATCGCCGATAGGGTATCGTTTTTGTTTCTGTTCCTTATAGAGAGAATCACATGGTATAGGTATATAAAGCAACTTGCGACTGCGACCTGCCTTTACTGCCTGACTGAAGTGAATGTGTTATGAATCCATACCTAATAGCGAAAATTACTATTTACAGTCAAGTATGTCAAGCAGCTTGAAGTCGACCTCACTATATAGCTGAAGTAGCTATGAACTTAATTAACAAAGATTCAGCAAATTCTCAGCTACCAGGAACTCAACTTATTAAAGGACATGCAAAAGTTGCTGTTTAGTTTAACACTTATTTAAAGCGATCATGTTTTACTCTCGTTCGCTAAGCTGTCATAACGTGGGAATCTACTTTAGCAACACCAATTCAGGATGTATGTGTGTTTGGATTGAATGGGTAGTTGGCACAGAAGGTAACGAAATTAGTTTCTGTCTACTACACTTTTTAAATATTACCGAAAAGGTTACACACAAAGATCTAATTATTTGGATCGACAACTGCACTGACCAAAATAAGAACAACGTCCATGCTGCATCTTTGAGGTTGTTGAACACAAATTCTTAATAAATGGTTACAGTCTACAGGCCTGGGGTCGTGACTTTGTCCTTATCGGAACAATAATAAAAGTAGTGAAAGCTATGGATCCTGAAGTCTTAAATAATATTATTAGATCATAATCTATTTAAAATAATAAATATTGAAAATCATAGATTTTCGAACATTACACGAGTGTAATGTAGTAAAAAGCTAGATGCACTTATGTTTTGAGTAGATCAAGAGGAAACTGGAGTTGTAAAAAATAAACAAAGTTTTAGTGATGTAGGACCTTGGATGAAGGTGTATGTTAAATATAAATAAGATTAGTAGAAAGCAAGATAATGAAAAAGAAGAAAGAAACAAGTACAGCAATTATAGACTTGATAGAAAGTAATGACTACAGGGACTATTACAAAAAGCTACTTCTCAAATTAATAAAACTTTTTTTATTTAATTCAAAACGTTTAATAGTTAGTCTTGCATTCGTGTTGTTCATGTCAGACATTTTTTCATAAGCTATTTAGAAGAATATTTGTAAGTAATTTTCTTTCATGAAATTATTAGCTACCAATACATTTTTATCGAAATGATACCTACTTAGATTATTGGAACTGGACGTTTGGACTTTTTATCTTAGTCAGAGTCTGTTTGCATTTAATACACTCATTATCAAAAGTGTCAATTATTAAACCTATATTAATTTATATTTCTACCTTTCAGATGTTAATCAAGTTGAATTTTTTTAATAGTAAGTAAACAAATGCAATATCTACAATCTACTGTAAACGACAATGACATGTGAGCCTGTATACGACAACATTTCATCGACGCTCAAAACGTAATAATTAGAAAACGAATGGCGTTTTTAGACTGTAAAATCGTGACATGTAAACCGTACCATCTGCAATAAAAAAGTGTTTAGAAATTTTGCCGAAAGCTGGGCAGTAAATATTTCACAGAGCGCACACTGTCAGCTTTCTCTTAAATTTTCCACGCTATAGCCTTTCGACGGTACCCATTGTAAATCGCGGTGAGTCCGTAGAATCGCGCACACACAATTTAGGAATAGATTCCACCATGTCAAGCACCTCGTTATAAGGTAAAATGGGAGGAGGTTCTGCGAGATTGTGAGAACCGTTATTGATAGATCGGATTTTTGTTTAAGTGAAACGTGGAAATTGAAACAAACTTATTTGTAAAGAAGTATCCTCGAGCGAGTTCGATTTTAGATCGCCAATACCGATGAAGTATTTCGTGTGGAATTCAACTATTATAAATACAATATGTAGAACAGGAACAAATTATTTTATACTGTGTTATTAATTATACGTATGTGTATATGCTTTATAGGAATTTGCAAGTTAGTCACGAATTAGATATATGTATGTATGTAATTTATTGCTTATGGATAAAAAAATAGTTATCTGTTTATAAATTCTTTGGTACAAATGGATATCAGGACGTATCTTTTCATTGTATAACGATGTCAGGATGTTGATTGTCCAGTAATAACCAAAGTAGTTCAATTTGATTGTACAAGTAACGCAGAAGCAATTGTTTGTGGACTGATAAGGTTTATAAGGTAGGTAAGGTAACACTGGACTTGCATATAATGCAATTTTTTTCCCAAACACCAATTAATTGAACATATTTTCATATAAAAATATGCCGTCCCGAAGTGGAGTCGAAGCACCAGGTAGGGCTATCGCGGCTCTGCCGCAAACCGTTGCGACCACCGGGGGGCTACGACTGCACAAGTAAACTTCACAAATATATGCGGACGAGATGTTATAATGACCTAGGATAGGCAACATTTTTGACACCGAAGTGTATTTATTTTCTTGGCGTATGTAAATGCACTTATTCATGCAATTTTTCGGTTGGTTTCTGGATGGTTCACTTTCCTAGCTGTCGTATAACTCACTATAGAGAATAATTTCTATTAATTCAATATTAAACTCTCATTTATAACAGACGAATTTTTATTGCTGTACATATCTATCAAACAATTAAATATCTTCGGTGAACTCACGTTGTTACGTGAGAGATGAAAGCTAAAGAACACGGAAAATTGTTGACGTTTTATAAACTTTTAAGGAGGTATTACATAATATTAAAATAATTAACATATTTAAATGCAGTATTCGGCAGGGTATGTAACAGATAGTATATATTTAGCGTGATGTTGTGACTTTTTTCATGGAATGTATGCGTATGTATGTATGAGTTTCTTTATCCGAAGCTGTGATAAAAATGCATTGCTAAAAGGACATACCTATGTGTTATATAATTTTTGTGTAACATTTGTTGTGTTTTAGAAACAGGAATTGAAAATGCGGCATTTAAAGACGATTTAACCTTATGATTGTAAAAATTATAATCGTACACATTATTTAATATAAGATATGCTTGCTTGCTTTTCACCCATTCTTAGAAAGTAATTTCGATAAATTTGATTTTACACTAAATTTAGTGTAAGTATTTAAAATTCCTTTATTGTTTGCCAATCTCTATAAAAAATTAAGGAGGTTTAATTACTAATTACAATTGGAGCTATAAAATATTTGAGCTGCTCCTTACATAAGTACACAAGTATGATTTATAGCATTGTTATTGTTGAGTCTGTCATTTTTTGTGCATGTTTTGGTTTTTTAGAGGCGACTTTATAAATAATTATAGAAATTCTCATTGCTCATTTTTAGCGTACTATCATTTTTGATCGAGTTTACGTTAAAATGTAAATACATGCTGGTGATCGCGATCCTTTAAAAAGTATTTTTGTTTTATTTTTAAAATTTGAATCAACTATTGGATTGCTTTAGTTGGTCCTAGTTTGGCCCATATTTTGTTAATAAACTTGCAAAAAGTCAAGCCTCAACTTTAAAACGAACCATGACAATTATGTTTCCTTGAGCATCTATTTGATAGAAACTACAAAAATGTAGTAAAAATTTCGAGAACAATGCAAGATAGAGACATAATTGTATAGGCAGTTTAAAAAAGATGTAAGAAATGTGAGAATATATAAAGTGTACCTTTTGAAAAAAAGTAACTTGAATACAATTTCCGCAATAACATCAACAATATTTAGGTTAGAAATATGTTTTGATGGTAGTTTGCACCAACACCAACAAACTTAAAAAAAAAAAATTGATGTTTCGCTACGGCATTTTACTAATAAATTTGTCTTAACACAAAAGGGATCCCCCTGTTGTAACATTGGGTTACGAAGTTCTTCACTGGATCTCTTGGTGCAGAAGTAGAACACTAAACACTTTAACCCACTGAACACCAAACAAGTTTTAACTAAAACACCGACGCGTTTCAACAGCAATGCTGTCATTATCAAGGCAATGACAGCATTGCTGTTGAAACGCGTCGGTGTTTTAGTTAAAACTTGTTTGGTGTTCATTGGGTTACATCTACTACTCCTCTACCCACAGTTTGAAACTTTCATATTGTATTTATGGCTAAAATATGATCAATTACGAGATATGGTTATGCATAGTTATCGGTTCAAATTAGTTGTTGTCAACTAGTTGATATGAACATAACGGTTCGAAACATCCTTGCTTTATATTAAAATCATATTTTCTAGTTTAGTACCTTCCAGTTTTATGGGGCAATAACGTTGCTTAACCATGAGAAATTGTAATCAAGTTTGGTAAAATAAAGCATTATTTTTATAGTAGGTTCAGTTGTCGTAAACGTTGTACCTACCGAAATGCAAGCTATTGAAGGACATATTGTAAGGCAACTTGCTAGGTTGTAGTCGCAGCACCGCGTAACATAATATCGAATAAAATGCACTACATACTTACATTAGTCGCTGGAGTTAAGTTTGCTTCATAATACATAAACATCAACAAAGTCTATTAAAAGATAAAGACAAGGAATTCCTTTCATAGAAAAAATGGTTCTATTTTTAAAAGATATTTTTGATTCTGCTTATTTTTAGATATTTGAGATAAGGCGGTCATTACTTGTAATTGTGATAAAAAATTATGACAATTTTTACAGTTACCAGTCCTTCTAACAAAGTATCAACTCCCATGAAGGAAGAAATCCACTCCTATCAGCAAGTGTTGAGTGAAAACGTACAAAAATAGACTCACAAGCTCATATTTGAAATCGTATGGGTATGCAGGAAAACGGTTATGACTTTGTGAATGAGACAAAAATAAGTGATCGCGCACACAAAGGTGAAAAGTTCAAAGCCATCCAAATAGTTTTAGCAGCTCGTACACTGCAATCAGTCTGAAGTTTAAATGATCGAAATGCATCAAGAACGTTGCAGTATAACAACGATCCATGTATTTGACCAAGAAGTAAAAAGCTTGGAAAATCATACCACCAAGTAACTTCACATAAACTGGCACCTGCACCGAAAAGAAGATATCTTCCTAGTTAGGTGAGTGTCACAACACTATGAAAGGATTCTGTTTCATCAACATAAAAGTGTTTCATCAACATAAAAGTGCATGATCTTAAAAGGCAAGTCCATGGGGACCATTCTGAATAATATTTAAATAATCTAAGCCTGACCATTCTTTTATGGAAGGCGATTCGGTGTATGGATAAATGGGTTCGAAATAGAAAATAAGAAGGGAAGTACTTGACATAGATGATATGGTGATGTAATATGCCCGTAGTCTGTAGCTATTTTCGTAATAGGATCTATTACATTCAAAGCCTAGCAATTCTCGTTCTAGAAAAATTAGAGCTCCGACATTGGGGATACCTAAAACATCTAAAAAGTCTTATTTTTGACTTACAACACATCTTTTAACTAAATCATGCATGTGGGTTTCAAAGGCAGCAATGTTTACATACATCATTAATTTATTCCAAACTCACAAAAAAGTTACTAAGTCTTATCAGTGTACGGTAGTACTGCTGCTGTCTCTCATAGTATTTGACCTACATGTTTATGAAAGTCGTTGCCGAGAATTAGTGTGTATTGTGTGTTTATTTCTAGGTACTACTCTGTAGTGTGTTATATAAGAGTATGTATTTCTATAAACATGATCTTCATTGTTTTGTATAGATGTATCTAATTTCCCTGAATTGCTTTTCTGATTCATACGAATTTCTTAAGGACTAAAGGACATAATTTACTAAGCAAAACTCTTTTCTTTTGTTTAGCTGCGAACACAGGAAACTATAACAAAGTAATTTTTTCTGTTGCTGCAGTATATACTCTCTAATGTTAGTGGAAGAAATAAAATGAAAAGAATCGCGGTAATCCAAGCATTTATTCATTGCAAAACGATTCCACAAGAGACTATTATGCGTCCTTCTTTCTACTAGCCGTTTATCGTCGGTATTATGTCAATTTGGCTCTGTGCAGCAGCGTAATGAACACTTCACAGTCAAGCAATAAAACGAACATAAAATAAGAGGTATAAAATTAACATTGAACTTGAAGAAATCGCACGTGTTTACTATGCATAAGAGAGATATAAGTAATAGCAACAGGCAATATGCGTACTAGACGCATTAAATGTGTCTATTTCTATCGCAGTGTGCCACGGTTACAGGGAAAAGTTCACTCTAACGTATGGTACTACTGACCGCGGCGCTGTTTGCAATGACACTAGTATTTAACAAGCGACTCGCCGACTATAAATAAGAGACAAATGCGTATTGTTGACGTGGTCGTGCGCTAAAATTGTGTTAATTATAAAATTGTACGCAATACGTTATCACAAAGTCTCCCGTGAAATAATCACATCAATCCTGTGTATATACAGATATATTATTTATGTAAATCGCGCGGTGTACTAGAAACATCAGTGCACAATATGTGCAGATTAAACAATTAACGTCATTAGTTGCTCCGATGCGTTTAAACGCGCTTTGTACTGTATCTATGTTTGGATTGGTTTGAAAATTGAGTCAACCACCTGTTAGAAAATGTGTGTAATACTAAATGGTTAGTCAATGACAGCTTAATGGATCCGTAATAACATAAACGTTGATTACCATTCTTTACATAGTATATCTATCTTTCAATTGTTATATTTTGCATCATTTTGGTTGAAAGATTATGAATTGTCGTTTGGACTGTGGGTATTACTTCTGAATATTTATATTTACAATAATTTGCGCCCAAATTTGCATTATGGTTGCCACAGCACAGGCGCCTCCACCAAAATATAAACCGTTCTTGGCTTCGTATGCTTAGACGGCAACTGCTGTGGAGGCTTAGTTCAGACAATGTTTGGCAAACAATAGTTACGCTTAGCTGTATTAAAAGTCTTTGTAAACATATGCAGATGGGAGATCTTCAGATTAATGAAAGAAAAGTGTCTACCGTGCACAACATACATGTCTCGTTCAAGCAGTAAATGGGAAGAAAGCCGCTGTTTGTTGCAAGAAAAATATGCCTTTTTATGTACCACTTGTGAAGTTGTATCTATTTGTTAAGTAAAAATTATCAGTAGTTTCAGAAGTACCCTATAGCATCTCACTATCTCCTATTGAACTATGACATTCCTTCGACGAGGTTTGTGGCAAGTTCAAAGTGGGCTGAAGATAATCGAATACGTGGTTATCCAGATCCCTAGATCTGGATATGTAAATTTTGCTATGAGAATTTATAGCCCAGATCATTCATAATACCACCCGTCTGTTTTTTAAATTAAAAAAGTATTGTGATAAGCTCAAGTTCGTGAAAGAAAAAATGCACTTAATAATATATAAACAGTTAAGGGATAAGTTTCCAAAGCTGTCTGTTGGAAAAGTTCACGATGGAATACTTGTTTCTTCACAAATTAGGAAGCTTTTCAAAGATGAAAATTTTGAACGTCCCATGAATGATTTAAATTTTTCTAAACATTTTCTGGGAAATCAAAAGAGTGAAGAGACCCAGACCTCGTAGTTAATTTGCTAGAAAACTATAAACATTTAGGGTGCCGAATGTCGCCTAAAGTTTATTTTGTTGCAGTCACATTTGGACTTCTTTCCTGCTAATTTTGGAGAGATGAATGAGTTATGAATTGGGGGAAAGATTCCATAAAAATATTGCAGAAATGGAAAAATGGTGTCAGGGTAGGTGGAATCCCATCATAATGGGACGTTATCGTTGGTTTCTCATTATAGAAGGCAACAGTCAACAGCTTTGATATGTCAGTAATTTTCATTTGTGTCTAGTTAAGAGTTTTTATATTCTTTGATTTTTGTACTTATCTATTTTTTATAAGTTTCGTTTAACAAAATTTATAAATGCGATTATTATTTATCTACTAGCAGAGTATGATTATAACTCTAAAACAAGACATCTTGGAAAAATTTGCGGCCAGTTTTACAACAGTTATTTAAAAAATGTTTGAAATTGTTAGTTAGAATAATTAAAGAAACGCATCGGGTAATTTAAGGAGATTATTAGTAATGAAAATTTGTTTTCTGTCCTTTTGGTTCTGTTTTATGACCACTTGAAGAAGCTGGTGACAGAAGACTATTAAACTGGTCTAGATTTTCTTCAAAACTGTTATTCTCATTACTGCAACTCTGTTGCAGTAAAATTTTTGTATTAACATATAAATTATTTCAATCAGCAGGTAATAACATTAATGAATTCGTCGTTAATAAGGATATATAAACTCTTATGTAGTGTGTTTCAAACATGGATGATCAATCTTACGTAGAGATGGCGCTACTAGTTCAATTATTACTTTTATTGACAATAATATATATCTATATTGAATGCTTTCATTCTATAATTATGTATATCCAATTGTATTCTGTATAAGAAGTATACCTATGTATGTATGCGAAACAGTGAAATTTACGAATGACAATACTTATCATCCATGCTTCCGTTATAATAATTCTGTATGTATCTACAAAGAGATGAAAGGAAACTATTATAAGAATATAGTGTGTGTATTTATATTTGATATTCCATTTAAATGTGGCAATCTGCAAACCACTTTTATCTGAGCTGGTAATGGCTATTTGCAGTCCTGCCAAGTGTGTTGTTTGTGTATATGTGTGGGTATTGAAATTACATACGAGTTCGCCGCTTTCAAGGACGCATAAATCACATTTCGTAGCGGCAAAACGTCCTAGTGAACGAACGAATAAACGAAGAAACACTGCCGGAGCCAAATAGGAATTCGCCGCAATAATGGACATCTCACAGCACGTCTGGACTCTTTTATATCGGCAGGGATTTGAACAGTGCTGATTCGTATTAATAATAGAACCAATTTCCCTTTTGTGTATCCTTTTAATTCGTTCCTACTTGGCTAGATCTAATCCGTAAGATATCCGGAGTGAATGAGATGAAATTTCTTAGAACAGAAAATAATCTGTGCTTGATTAGTCTTTTATGGTAATGGCTGTTGAAGAGTACTTAGAAAATGAAGTATCTATTTCAAACGAAGGTATAATTTCAATGTATTTTTAGAATGAAAATATAATGTGATAGGATCGTATCAAGGTTTACCGTTTCCAAAGAAAATCAGTAGCATAGATTGTAAACAAAATTAAGTTACTTAGTTTTCATTAGTGACTCTAATGTAAAAGGAGATTTTATTTATAATTTGCAGTATAAGTAGTGTATTAACAGTCAATTCAATCAGGTCTCTGCGAAGTGCTGGATATCAGTTGTTTATGTAATTTCGATATGCAAGATCTCATCTTTTGAAATTCATGGTAGAAAGGACAACACACATTTTGTCAAAATGTATTTCTACGCGTAGTTTAATATGCAGCCTTTATCAAAGATTTTACGAGGTATTTACATATTAATCGTCTCTAACTGTTTTTTAACATTTATATTTTGTTTATTAGTGACATTGTAAGAAAAACTGTGGTGTCAATTCTTTTGATTGTGAGATTTTTGATTAATCAAATTTCTTATTCTTTATGTGGTATTGCTGTAGCTGCAGCAACTTCTTAAAACTATATCGCAACCAACAACACTGCTTAGAAGATGTCATTCAACTTAGAAATAATAATTTAAGATTATTTTGCTCCCTACTACTGTGTTAAAACGTATGGTTTTGATGAATATCTTCATTACGAAACAAGTAAACGCCACTTCTAATCCATTTCTCCATATCCTCAAATTTATTTTGTAATGATCGAGGAGTTATGGGTTATAGGTTGATAATATTCCCTATTCTCTAATATTCACTAGATACGATTGGAAAGATTAAACTACGCTTCGTCAGTGAGAAAATCAAATTCACGATATCGTTATTTTTATAGCGGTTTAAAAACAGACCTATTGTGTCCCCATGCCATTTAGTCATCTCAATCAGGTTACACCCGGACAAAGAAGTCCACAACCTGGTCAAGAGTAAATGGACTTACTCCGGGATTATGTAGTCGATTAACTACACGGTATATCCGCCTCTCCCTGTCCGATGTTGGGCAGTCAACAAGGAGATGGAATGGAGTTTCCTCCGTACTCCCATAGACTCTACATAGCGTAGAGTTTACTAGGCAATTCTGTTTATAGTAAACATTTGAGAAATGTCCCTAAAGTTCGGTAAATTAAAATACATTAATATTACTTCCAGCAGCATTTCAGATTCTGTAGCGAAACTTGCACGTTTGTAAAGGCAGGAATATTCCAAACAGCACTGAAGTAAAAATAAGAAAAAAACTTAAGAGATTTTTACCTTTAAAAATAGGTTAAAATTGATCGTAACGTTATATCCACTGAATTATTATTATAAGAATAAATTATCTAGTCATTCACAACTGGTACCACGGAATTTGTTTTGATCAGACATCTGTTGTAGAACAGTCGCAATAATATTTTCCTCGAAAGGTAAGTGAAGCGATCGAGATACAAAGACATCCCGAGAATCTCAATCGTAATGATGGTCAGCCACTCTCGAGTATTTGAATACCCGTTCTTTCTGTTCCATAGTGGTAGATATACCCCATACGCCAGGTTTTCTTTGTCAGTAGGTTTTGGCTTCTAGCATGCTTAACACGTTGATCTACTATTTTGATATGACCGATAAAATTGAGATATATGATTGAATTGCAAAATCTTTGTTTGATACTTCCTGTAAACCCTCAATACATTACCAGTACAAGGAGTATATTATATAAAAATAGTATCAGTGCATCTCTGAATTAATAAATCAATAGATTAAAATTTGTCACCACTTTATTCGAGTGTTGTAAATTCATAAAAGCAGAAATCGTTTTTCGGAAATTGTGGTTTATTCAGTTCTCATTGGAAATAAACGACAGTCGTTGTTGTTACGAAATGGACCTAGTTGATCATAGTGCAATTGGAACTTATTCGAAAATGTTCACCATAAAAATTAGTTAGTATAAAACGTTTTGTGTGATAGAATGTGTAGAAAATCTTCTTAATTTTTGAAATAATAGAAATATCAGATTAAATGAGTATAATGCCAACTGTTCGGAGGCGAAACCAAATGATGTGTTTGGTTTGAATAATATCTTCATTAAAAAAATGTGTTGTAATTGTGTCTAAAATAACAGCTGAAATAAGAAGTTAATCAACGTTAACGAGCATTTATTTGTACTTTTGTATTTTCAGTTGTAAATAATTTGTACTAATTAAAGAAGTTACTTGAGCAAGACACGAATTCAAAATGCATGAAATAACTTTTACAAATGATTGCTTCGTACACATTGAGGTAATGTTGCATAAGCACTATATTTATTTGATGCATATATACGGAAAATATGGTTGAAAATTGATTCTAGAATTTACGAAAATTTCACTAAAAATTATGAATAGCCATATGACATCGTATCATATGATTTTGAAAAAGCTTTCGATAAGTTGCCCAGATATATAGTAAGGAAAATATTAAAAGAAATAGGAATAGAAAAAGAATGGAAAACGTCCTATAATAATAACATAAACGTGGTCCTTAAGGATAACATGATGTCGGATGCATTCACTACACAGATAGGTCTAAGACAGGGTGGAAGTTTAAGTCCCTTCTTGTCTATTATATTTATGGATAACATAATAAAGGAATGTACGAAGAGAACAAGAACACTAAATGTGGGTTACAGAAAATTGCAACGCATCGATATTTCTGACCCCTTGCAGACGACATAGTGATCATTGCCAAAGAAAGTGACCTACAGCACAATCTAGATATATGGAACACAACACTCAAGATGTATGGAATGAGGATATAGAAAAATAAAACAAAAGTTATGGTGATTGGAGAAGAAAGAATCAGTATGAATGTAGGAATAGAAGGAACTAAACTAGAACAAGTACAAACGTTTGATTATCTGGGCATAACCATAGATGAAAAGGGAACACAAGAAAGGGAGATTAATAATAGAATACAAAAGACGTTAAGCCTATATCATGCAATGAACAAGAACTTCATAAACAAAACAGAAATAATCCGAAATACTAAAATAAGTATAAAATATATAAAGCGTTATACAGACCGATATTGACTTACGGATGTGAATCGTGGATGCTGAGTGAAAGGCAAAAGTCCAAAATACAGGCTATGGAGATGAAATATCTGAGAAGAGTCAGGGGAGTCACCAAACTAGATAGAATGTAGAACTTAGATATTAGACAAGACCTGGCAGTTGGTGGGGACACATGCAACGCATGAAAGAGGAAACTCCGGTGAAGAGAGTATGGGAAACGAAAAGTACCTCGTAAGGAAGGGCACAACATGGATGCAGGCTAAGAGGCTGACCAAAGATAGAGAATGGAGAATATACATGCCAACATATAGATAGAGTTAGATAGATCCTACACCATTATATAGGGGTATAGGTTATATACAGGGTATCCAGCCTAAGATGCAACGGCCCATAGCCGACTTATTATTAATTTGTTGAAAAAATGTTTCAAATAAGTGTTGCCTCGAATCAAATTCTACACATTTTAAAACTAGTATCAGTAATGGCGGACTTCCGGTTCTACTGTAAGTAGATACTAACTTTATTATTTTAAATGAAACACCTTATATATTATTGCACTTTTCGATTCCTTATTAAATTTAAAAGGCATTTTGTTAAGCTTACATTGAGTCTAAGTTGTTCCGTTTCCGAATTACGTGACGTTTTTCGAAAAACATGACATCTGCAGCGTCTTCGGTGTTTGGAAATATCTCCATAATTGCGAAAGTTAGAAACATGCGGTTTTCGGTTTTCGCTTAATCATGAAAGAGGGCACGTCTTTTATTAGAAAATTGTTGCATTTATGTTACGGGGTGATTAAATAGCGATCTGTAATTTGCCAACTTTGAAATCATGAATAACTTGATTTTTTTAAATAGAATGGTATAGCAATTTTTATATAAATGGATGTAAAATTTTATTTTCTTCCGTTTTTATACAGATATTATTGTGTTTATTACCAACGGTTTTGGAGATATTTCCGATTTTTCAGTTTTTCGCCATCCGTATAAACACCCGGTATATAGGTTATATATATACACGACAATGGAAAATTTGACATGTTTTTGACATCCAGGCTGCTATCGAAGTGCTACAGGTCATTAAGTTTGATTTTGAGATGGTGTTGAGATGCCACCAGGACCTTAAAAAATTCGCACAACATCGCAATGTTATGTTGAAGTGATCAAAAGTCAAGAAAAAGCCGACTCTTGAGACATGCCAGCTGCCAGGTTTACTTAAACGAGACAAGACTCCGCAGAGCAGGAGTTAAGAGTACCTACACCAATCTTACTAACCACTATATACTAAACAAATATGTGTACCCCATAGACTTAGATTCTTTCTTGTAATTAATATATGTATTTTCTGACCTTTATGTACTTATCCTGATTTATTTCCATAGACAATTTATTCCAAAGGATGAAATTCTAAATAATCATTTTATAATGTTAGGACACTGGATAATTTCTTAATAAAATATTTCAGGACAAGGAATTTTGTTATGGAGTAAATGTAACTAACATTATAAAATGCCATTATTTAGAAGTTTCATCCTTTGGAATAAATTGGTATTTAATTATTTATTGTTTTATTGACCTCTAAGTGGAAATAAATCAGGAATTCTTTTGTCGATTATCTAGCAGTGGATACAGGAAGGCGAGTTTATCGATTACCTAGTCTATAAAATAAATACTCGTTTAAAGAAAATACTTGTTGATGTGCCACTATACTGTTTACTACGTAGACTGGTTAATCAGATTTGAGCTGTTAGATTCCTTTTCACAAATAATTCTTTTCAAAAGTTCTCCAACTTTTTTGAAATACTAGATCGTTGGCCGCACCTCTTTTTCAAGTTGGGAAACAAAAAAATAATCCCTGGGAGCAAGTTCGAGTAGAACATTCACGAACATTGATAATTCTTTTTAATCGACAGTGAAGGGTTTTCATAATAGATTCACTTCTTGTTATGTTTCCAGTGAGTGCCATAAGAGTTAATCTGTTTCAATATTTAAAAAAGTCAACTGACACTTCAGTAGAATATGTGGAAGAATGCAAGTGAAGAAAGTTTCTACTACATATATGATTCTAGCCCAAACTATTTGTCCTCAATTTTGCTTTAAAAAAGAAGAAATCAAGAGCATACCTGACCAAACAAAATATGAAAAAGCTTTTATTGGTATGTCCAACCATTGTGTCGTTGTTATGTTTCACAATTAGTATACCTACATATATAATTTGTCAATTTCAAGAATGAATACTGACAACTCCATTTCATTGTCCGAACCAGAAATGTAAATGTAAATTAACAGTATTTACAAACCGCGTTACACATTGATTCGTTAATAATATTTGTTCGAAAGCCGAACACCTCGACTTTAGTAAGCATAAAGGTAATTGCAGCTAACAAGTTTAAAATAATATATGAGTAATTTACAGTCAACGTGCAAGTTCAAGATCGACCGCAATTTAATTTTGGTTACGAATTATTTCCAACTATTTATTGTTATTATTACTGTACGCATTTAATGGTGATTTCATGTGGATGTACGTTGAACGCTGTTGCCGCTGTTTCCATTGAAACAAAATAATAAACGCCGAGCCTACGAACGTTGGCCGTTTGCCATGTATTCATTTGATGCTCATTCATTCATTAATCACCATACAGCTACCAGCACTGTGTTTAAAACTTGCACTTTCGTTAATAACATCCATTGCGGATTCGATAGAAACCTACGCGCGTAACGTTGACATTGAATTTAATTTTAAGATCATTCGTGAAAGGGTACCGTCATTATAAATACGTATTTTGGTTGAAATATATTTATGTCATTTGTTAGTTGTAAAAGGAATTAAGAACCCAATTTTATAGGTAATTTTATATATTATACTTAAATCCTATATAAATTTCTAAATTTAAAATCCTAATGAAAATACAACCAATTCCACTATCCACGACATTTTATTAAAATAAATGTTTCTAGGTTTTCTATAAAAACAATGTAGTATACTTATGATAAAACCAGAAAACTGAAACTCCTTAACGTAAACTTGTAAATAATTAGGAATACTTGTGTCGAGATACTGTAATTCACGGGCAGATTTAATTTTAGTATCTGAATTTAGTAGGCATGTAAAATATTTTGTTATTGTTTGAGCCTTGCATTTTTGGGATTTCAAGTATTTCAAATCGTGCCTTCGTCCTCTATCAAATTACAATTCGAGAACCCTTCGAGGATTACTTCACCAATTCTTTATTAGAGGCAAGTATTTTAAGTACGAGATATGCGCGTTGTGATAAAAATAAAATACCAAACGCCAATTTCCGTTCCTTCAAAAAATTCTTCTTGTGGAATTAATTACATAGTTTTCTATAGAAATAAGTTGCACTAGATATAGTGGGTGTTAACGAATTAAGAATACATGTTGATGCTTTAAGAGGGTATTTAAAAGTTCATTGTTTATTACATAACGATATGGAAAACGAATCTTTTCCAATGCCATAACATTTAATCAAATGCAATAGTTCTGAAATAGTTAGCATATTTTTAAACTAACAAGAAATTACTGATAAATCTGTACCTACTTAATGATGATCAAATAACTAAATTCGCAGACTTGAAATTTTTTATTCAATCTAATTTTATGTTTTTATGGAACTTTTACCATTAAATCTATAAACTCTAACACCTAATTACTCGGCTCACGTGTCCCGAGTAATTAATCAAAAGTTGTGGTGTTGGTCATACAGATGTTTTTATCTGTTTATTACGAGCCCACAATCCTTGAAATCACTCTTACATGACCATGGTTATGATTGTCAGTTACAAGTATCTGTGGCAGTAGTTTATATTGACATGGATTGTGGTACAACTACCTGGTTGCTTATCATAAAATCAGTAAAAAATTCAAATTCCAAAACTTTTTCATATGTTCGACATTTTGACAGAGCGCTTTATGATGCACTTCTTTATAACAATTTATGAGAAGTTGTGTTGTGTTTGTGTTTCATTTTTTGTACTCATTTCGTCTAGGAAATATTTATAAAATCTTTTTTTTTTCTTTATTCGTCCTTGAATTGAACAAGTGACACAAAGCAAAGAAAGGATACCGCAAAATTTGAATCTAGTTCTGAAAAATACTATTCGAACTACATAAGCACATTAGAACTGTTATAGAACTTGAATATAGACATGCGCATTATCATAACAATTTCAAATTCGAAAACGGTTCTGGAAGTGATGATTGGAATAAATTTATAATACTTATGTATTTTCTTTCAAATTTTTTAAATGTAAAATGGCGATGTTATATACAAGATTAACGACATAGAAGTATCGTATAATCTAAAAAAAGATACCGAACACATTTTTCACACCTATTCAGAGTTTCGGCCTCTGTTCGAATGACCGGTTTCAATGTCGAAATACGAAGCTACAAGTAGCAGAACGCGTTTAGAAAAAACTCCGCCGGAGCGTAAACTAAATTCAGGCTCATCTGTTGTACGACGAAGACAAAGCATATTTCCTCTATGTTTAATTCAATGGCACCATGATCGTGTGTGCGGGTTTGGGTCTCGTCAGTTTGTCCCCGAAAATGTTAGTGGGCGTGATTGTGTCGACTAGAAGCAGGCTGACATTACATCTAAACAACCAATAACAAAGCAACCGGTCCGTTGCCTAATCTGTCGAACCAGTCCTACAACTGCCCGGTTTATACATTCGACATTTTTTCTCTCCGTCGTTTCGACAAAGAACTCCTAAAATTACAACAACTGCATGGTCGGCTGACGTGCTGATGTGTATGTGTGTGCCTGTATGTGTCATGACCGCGCTTTGAAGGTCATCCCAACTGGAATTTCGATTGCTTATTCGAATTTGAAACGTTGAGCTAGCTGTGAGATTGTATACATGAGCGATATATTCGTTGGTGGCTTTTTGTACTTGTATAGCACATGTCTGTATGTAATTGAATATAAAATGCGCAACACACGTGTAATGGAATATGTATTCTGCTGAATATTATATTTGGTAGTGTTGAATTATTTAAACAAGGCAAGCATAATAGACGTATACGAGGATCCATGAATAATAGCGGTCTGCATGTTGCAAGGTGTTACCAATGAAATTTAATAAACTCTGAAGAATGAGATACATATGTAGCTAGAAACATCCACTTAATTGTTACACACAGAGTAATAGTTTTGAATAAACAATGGACTGTTACGTTGCTTTTAACTTCTCTGTTATTAATTAGTGAATCTACCTTTAATACATTAATAGGTGGTCATTACATGTTGTTGTACATCTATGATCTAGGTTTTAATATTATTGTCTTTTTAAAAGAAAGCCGCAACATCCAACTCAAGAAATTAGTAGAGATTCTTAACATCAGCAAATCTTAAAGGAACAGTTTTTGAAGACTTTTCAGAAACTGAGTTTTTAGAAACCTTCTGGTTGTCTTCAAATAAAAGTGCCGATTTTGATTTTCACACATTTTGACCTTAGGCTACACATTCAAGATTATGATTGTCCAGAGATTGAGTCTAGTAGGTTAGGAAAAAGCTAGATATTGATGTCATGCAATCCTTAGAGTTGTGTTTCTTTGCGATATTGTGTGGAGTAGTGACGAAGCGTATTTTCATCTATAGAGCACAGCGAAAAAGCACAATGTTCTTTATAACACCCACAAGTTACACCCAGTAATCTCTTAAAATATTGCATTTTAATTTGAAGAGGTTGGCGTCACTTTCACTCTGACTTCCGGTTGATTCTCCAGTATGTTGGAGAATATTTTGGGTGCCAATTTGAGAGAAGACGACTCGGATGGCTTTTAGTTTCCTGAGCCACATGCTTCAGCACCACATCATTCTTGCACTATTTTGTAAGATATATTCCTCAGTTGACTATCCTCTTTACGAGAAATCTCAAGTATCTCAAGGTAAAGGTTTTTGAACATTGCTTTATAACCCTATCAGAATTGGTGAATAAATCACTGGAATTCCTTCAGAGTTGGTTAGACTTGAAAACAACTTCAAGGAATAAAATTGCGAACAAATTTAAAAGCTTTCTAGTCCTCGAGGACAATACCTGTACTATGCCTACACAATTAGAAATTTTACGTAGTATAAATACGTTTACTCTATTTTTACACGTTATAGATATATAGGGTGAAGTTAACACTGTTTTTATAAGAAATTTTACACTATCTTCTACCGTCTTTGTTTGTATGCATGCTTGCTATCGTTTACTGCTCGATTTAGTGTGAAATTACTATTAGAGGCAATTTAAAATAGGTATATACTCTACATTTTTTACTCTAAAATATTTATCAGAAACACTAGACACTTTACACGGCTCTATTTTCGAACTGAGTAATCGTTTCCAATTGCTGCGTCTTGGATATATTTTTTCCTTTACAAAAAAATAGCATTAAATGTAGGTAATCTTAAATTTAACTTTGGACGGATCTCAAATTACATCTTAAAATGATCTCCGTTAATTACTTGTTATACTGCGATTAAACCACGTTTCTTCCATCCCAACGAGAGAAAGCACTTTTTCTGAGTACTCGCACCAAGTCGCGTTAATTCCATCTTCAAAATGTATGAGAAATAATCCCACGAAAAGTAAAACCACTTTCTGCGTGGGCGATAATCTTTTATTATAGGTACTGTGCAAATAGCTGCAAGCCGTATCCATGGTAGAAATTCAGTACCAACAGATTTCACGACAAGGATTTGTCATTAACACACGCCGCTAATCTTAATCTAAACATTTCACACACAACAGCAGTGAATACGAATTAACGGTGGGTGACAGTATTAAATGTTATATGTACACTATTAACTATATGAAACTGTAGACAATATAGTGGCGTCAAAAGTTAGATTATTGTTAGCAAACAATTGTGAATGTGCATACTTTTTTATTGTATTAGACGACTACATTGATATAAAACCTGAATTGTTGTATTACGAATGATTACTAAGTGCGTTGGCAAATCTAAGATTGCTGTTGGAGAATATGATCTGGATTCTGAATCTACCATTTAGCTTGACCCAATTTTGTTTTTGCAAAAAAAAAATCTCTTGTATTTGTATTTTCTTAACAACATTATTTTTATATTAAGAAGACGAAAATGTAATGTAAAATTAAATAAATTTTATAGAGGTCAGTACCAAAATAACAATTGTCCACCATTCCTTTGCCGATATCATATATCCATATTTTTCAGCGACTTAGAATTCGTCCTACACTCGAATAACATCGTTGTGTAACTCCACCTGTTAATATTCTCACCCTAGTTTCGAAAATCAACCGTTCAAAATGTCGCCACAATAGGTGTTATGCTTTTATTTTGTTGTCGTCCATACATAGATAACATGCTAGGCAAGAACACATTGTATTATCTTATGTAAGATCCTCGTTAAAAACAAATTATGTAACTCAATGTTCGATGCACTTGTTTTATACTTTGTATCCCTGCACTACGTTTATTTGTGTATATACATATGTATGTACAGTTTGCATACAACTAGCTGTGGCAGAATATCGATTTCTTACGTAAGATTTAATGAAATCAATTACTTCTAGTGTACATTTTGAATACCACCGCCTTATATACCTTACTGATCTAATTCAGTACTACAAGATTCCGTATAACTGTGACTGATATGTGAATGAATTCAGCTGGATTCACCTTTATCAAGTCTTAGAAATGAAAACGTCCTTATTCATGGTTTATTACAATTAATGCAGGTTGCGGGGTTAATTCTGAAAAGCTATGCAACCTACAAGAACAACAGTAAATGTTGATTATGTTTTATACGTAAGTAATGTTTACACACAAGATGTAGTTAGGTAATTAGATAGATCCGTTCATCAGTTTTATCAGTTTTTCAAGCATTTCTCTTCACAGTGACCTATTGATTTATTGTGGTTACCCAGTTCCGCTAGTATCTTCCTAATCTATTATTCTACGCAGCACTTCTATTGGGGCGGTTGTGAATCACTTTTGTCATACCTGCCTGTGTAAGTGATTACAGTTTCTATAGCATAATTTCTCCTGTTTTTTGGTTGGTTTCTCACCAACATATTATGGCAGTTTTTTCAGCATATTCACAATATCTTGTAAGTCTTTGTAGAACTTTATGTAACTTATTGCTCCAGGTTAGTCGTTTACCAACAATGACTCTTTTAAATTTGACTTTATTGAAATATTCCGGTTTTGTCCAATTTAGAAACAATATACCCTAGGAAAACTGCTTTAGTAAATGGAACGGCTACTGTTTTGCCTGAATTGACGTTTCGTCCTTATCTCAAGTATCATCTACGGATGGCATTGAGGTCATTTGGCATCCTGTTCGTGAAAGTCTTCTAATGCTGACCTTTATCGTAACGATAAAGTCATTTGTGTAATCTTGGGTATTACAGCCTTCTTTGTGCAGCTTTCTGAGCAGAGTATCAATCAAGTAGTAGTCGAATATTGTGGTCACATCAAGCATTCTAGATCTATTTTTGCTAGACCACATATTCTGGTTCTTTCTACACTATTAGACAGTTTGAGTAGAACAGACGCTCCTAACCATCGAATCATGTACCTGATAGATTACCCATTCCACAACATTCCACACTGGAATATTCAATTCAAGTCATTGCACCTTCCTCACTTTCTCACCTCTCCCCTCTTCTCCGGAAGAAAGAAATAAAACTCTGCGAAATAACAAAAAAGAAAAGATGCTACATGTAATTTAAAGTATTTTTGTAAGGTTGCTAAGGAGCCACAGAAAGAACTAAAAATAGAGGCAAGCTGACTCCAAGAAAAAAGTAAAGAGCAAATAAAATAAAAGAGAGAAAATGCCACTAAATAAATCGAGACGCTCGAAAATATCATTTGTCTATTGATTGTGAGGGTGTTCTTAGAAACTATTAACGATGAATAGAGGCACTGCCGTGAAGAGGTGAGTGACATGATGCCTACATAGACGGGCGCAGAAGAATTAATTTGCGATTCCTGTTGTTAATTTTTAAGTCTTTCTCGATAAATTCATTTTTTAATTCGAAATTGTTGGGTTCATGGCGTTGTTTATATTTCAAGAATTATTGTTACTTGTTTAGTTTTCAGGAATTTTATTTTATTTGTGTAAAATTAAAATATGAAAAACTGATACTTCTATTAATTGAGAACTTTTACTCCAGGTGCGTACTTTTACTTTATTGGAATTGTCAGAATATTATGGAATTCATTCAGAATTGTTCCTCGTCTGTTACTGTTCACGTAGAATTTGTTCGTCTAGATGAAACAATGAAAAGGTTGTGAGAGGAGTGGTCTGGCCTTTACCGAACAGTGGATTAGTTTTTAATCATGACAATGCTTGGGCTCATACCGCATTGTCTACAAGACAGGTGGTTTTAAACAAAAACGGAGTGACACCGATTGTTTACTCTCACTTCTTACCTCATGTAATCTCTTGTTGGATCACAACGCCTTCTTGCTCTGGAGGCGTCGTTTAAAAAGCGATCTTTTTCTAATATAAATATAATATAAACTTATTACTACAACAATACGGAAAAATGTATATTGTATTGTCCCGGATTTAACAGATCGATACCTGCAGAAGTAAGAACGGTTGCCTTTGTGGCCCATCTCGCTAGATCGGTACTTTGGTTGAGTTATCATTTTTTATTGGGACATAATTAACAATGCAACATTATTTACGGCGAAGTATTGTTACAACAAAGCCAGAAAAACACATCATGTAAACACTCAATTCATGTAGCAATACAGCTTAAGAAGCTGCAGCTACACTCACCGCAAAAAATGTGTCTATTATCATCGCCAGAAGAAATAGAAGAATAAACGGTTTTAAAACACATTCTAATATCATAAAAATGCTTACTAGCAGAGGTTCTAAATGCGACCCCTGAGGCACACCCAATGTGACGCTTCTCACAGATGATTTGCAGTTATTTGGTGTGACGAATTGATGCCTCCCCACCAAATAAGAGTTTATAAGTTTTGGTAGTCGCCCAAACAAATCCAAATTCTTCAATTCAATCTTTAAAGAAGGATAAATGATATAGACGGGTTCCCCGTTCAACGTGGCTTACATTTTGAATTAACAAGACCTTCTGGCATCTCCTACCTACATTTTGCTCCTAAAGAAGCCCCTTACATTAGTGACGAAACGTCGAGTTAGTAAATTTTGTTTGTACTTTTGCGTTTTTATTTTATTGTAGTTTGTATTTAGTTTAAATAAGGATGATGAAATTTGTTGCCTTCGAAAAGTCGATAAACATCCACGGTAGACACCGAAAGACCATCTTCATTCGGATCTACTGAATTAAAGACACCAAATTCTGCTTGAATATAGACAGATTTTTGTTCTAATACCTACGTAAGTTGTAAGGAACGACAGTATGTATTTTAACAAAAAAAGTTATAGTTTGGCATAACACATAAAGGTGCGAATGGTATTTTTACATTACAAAAAATAGTTGCAATAGTAGCTATAAAATTGTTTTCAATACGATATCGTTCAAGTAAATTAATTTAAAGCGACATAAAACAATATATATAAAAATGCCGAACATTTATATTGATCGATGATCAGTAAAAACCGAGGTCAAAACTTACACGAATTCATAAATTAGCATTTTCGTCCATCTTAGTTTGCGGTATTTTATTCTATTGTTTTCGACAAAATTCGCTTCGTAAACTCATATATAATCCGGACACAATACAGTACATGTACGGGTAATTTAAAACTGCGCACCATATATTATTAACGTCGTTTCAAGGCTAAATTGCAATTGGAAACCCCGTGCGCATTGCTGCGTTTCGTCAAATTCGATAGCGCAGCGATAGGTTGCATATTTCAGAGCTCTGCCGTTCGGGTTTGTTAGGATTTGCCAGCCGAAAGTACCGAGCAATAATGCTTCACAACCTGGATGTACTACAGGAGCAGTACAGTGCACGGTCGTTGCGCGATCCTAGTTTCTCCGAAACGTGTTTAATTGGGCGCAAAGCGTGCAACGTCTGTATAAATGAAACGAAAAGAAATAGAATGTCGCTGCACCAGCGTTACTATGCAAGCGAATTTCGATTTCTAGAAAAGGTATTAAGAAAACCGTGCATGTAAGCACATAAAGACACACGTATAAGCAGCTTATGCACAAAAAAGTAGTGATTCGTCATGTGTTTTCTGATATAATAGATTGATACGATTATTTTAGATGTAACTTGAGATTCCCAGACGGGTAGATATGATATATTTACGTGACATTGAGAATATATTTTTTAAGATTATTTGATAAATTAGTTTGGCAGACTGTTTTATTTTTTACTACTATATTGTTATGATATTTACCTATACACATAAAAAAAATGTTACGCGAACAATCTGTATTGCAGATATAGTGACAACAAGACGTTTTACAATGGAATAAAACAAAAGCAGCAAATCAGTATTTAGTATCAAAACTCTTCTATTACATATATGATCTTCGCACATCTACGATGAATTGATGGTTTTAAATTATTAATAATAGATTCAGGAATATTTTTCCACTCTACTTGTAGGTTTTCGAACAGATCTTCAGTATTCCAAACGAGTTCTCGATAGGATTCAAGTCTGGTGATTGAGAAGGACAATTCAGAACAATTTTTCTGTCGTCGAGATAGTTTTAACCAGCTTCGATGTGTGTTTCAGGCCGTTGCATAAAGGCATCTCCTCTATACTTGAAGCTCATCCAACAGTTCAAGCTTCATCGGAATTAATCAAATTAAATTGCGATTCATCGCTAAACAAAATTGACTTCGACTTCGCTACGGTTGAATTCATTTCATTTCCCATAAGCACTGATTTTCTAGCTGCTCTCTAACTTCATATATCGTCTAAGAATTGTGATGTCACTAACATTTTAGTTAAGTCTTCATAAATTTAGAGGACGTGGTGAACGGATTTTTGTTTTGAAATTCCATAAATTCTTTTATTCAGTTTATGTTATTTGCTAATTTTGTTGCTTTTGTTTTGCGCAGCACTGTAAGTATACTTCATTATATCACCAGTGGAGTTGTTGGATAATTGGTGCAAATAAAGAGATTTTCTTGATTTCGGTCGGTGAGTTTTACACTATGTGTTGTAATGGTCAATTTTTAATTTAAATTTCTCTTATGTACATGTATGGGATTTGTTAAAATTGCTGAAAGTGGTTCACTTGCAACGTAATTGCATGTTCAAGAGATGTATCCACACGTGTATTTTGCTCGTACGCAGATTTGGTGGTCATCCTCTACTCCAACTATGTATTTTTACTAAAAATATCATGTTTCTGCGATTTTTCAGAAAAAAACTAGCAATATAGTGTTGACTTTCCTTGTTAGAAATTGACATACCAACGGATTTATATTAAATATTACCGATGAGCTTTGATAGCGTGATCTATCGGCATATAGTAGAACTACTGCAAATTTTGCCACTAATAATACTTCGTACAATCCAAAAGTAAATACATAACTCTTACTACTATTACTGTATTGGTGTACATTTGTTATTAGTTACTTCTGTTTTCATATATGACTTTTGTTACTCTATTGATACAAGCTGTAATAAATATGAATGAATCGGTTCAGGTGAAGCAGCCCCATTTGTAAAAATCTTTACTTGCTTTCTTTATGACAGTATTGATTTTATTAACTGGAGTTTGAACGTTTGCCTGTTTCATAGTCTTAATGCTAATAATCAGGAGGCTCGAGAAGGGTTTTTGTTTATTACTAAAGAATAGCCTCCAATTTTCATTTATCTTTCCTTATTTTGAGTGCATGCGAACACTTTTTTAATTATGACTACGATATTTTCTACTGAACGGACACACAAATAAATGTGGAATTCTCTTTTAAAAAAATACTTGCCGGACGTTTGGACACTTTCTTGGATTTTCTTTAAAAGTTTTACAATAAAAACTCTGCTAAGAACTTCTTGGAAGAGTCCGATCTTTTAGTCTTAGTCTTTTTCTATTATAATAAGATTACATAAAATAGATTAACACATTTTTTAAAATATTTGTTGTTGGCCGAATCCGCCCCAGAGTTTGGGGCAAAGTTAGACACTACTTAAAACCACACATAAACATGAATGTAGTCGATGTAAAGATGACTTCCTACATCAGCATTGTTAAAAAAAATTTTAGTTATTAATGGTGCAATGAAAACAATTTCCTGTTTTTTGAGGAATGCGACTAAGTCTTCTTCGTCGTATTTTTGTAATATTCTGCTTACAAAAATTAATGAAGTTTTTAGTATCATCTAATCCCATTTTCTCAATGTATTGAGTGTCTTCTATAATTCCAGTCGAAGTTTGTGTTAAATCTTCATCTAAGGGTAAATTATTGATTAGAGGCCAACTAAACCTATGCCATCTTCAGAATTTGAAGATTCAGGAGATAGAACTGCTTTTTGTGTTGCATTACGACTATTGGATTTTGGTTTGGGTTTCTTTTTCGGTCGTCCTAGTCTTTTTAGATAAGTCTTTCATTGAGTTCGTCTATATTTCAATAGTAGTAGCAGTATCAAGTCCATTTCGTAGTGCCTTTAGTATTTCAGTATCATTTTGTTCCAATAATCTTTATTTTGAAACATCATTATTGTCGTCTTTGAAGTAATATCTTCTTCTTGAGATAAAAACGTTTTATCGGATTAAAATCTTTTTAGTTTATAATGAATCATGCCAAAATAATATTCTGCCTTTGTTTCAAGATGCTTTTTTCTGCGTACAAAACAGCTTTAACTGACAAAAATTTTCAGTTACAAATATAGTTACTTCCACATTTTGTATATAATCACACCTTATATTCATTAATGATTGAAGTTTTTATACTATCTGAAGTTTTGAGGTACCATCGAGTGCATTTATATAAATCCCAAGAAATTAATTGCCGAGGCTGTAGGCAAGTTCTATGAGGTTAGATCTAAGATGATTTATGAATCTTTATGGTAAAGCTCAATAATTGCGATACTTACAAGTGCCAACTTAACTTAATGGTAATCCTAGCCAACGTAGCCTACAACAATATTATCTAATTTCTCTTCAGTTGGTTCTTAGAATGAAAGTGCGCTTTCAGATGCTAATTACTCAAATACTAAGTTTCACACTTATATATGTATATTTAGACAAGCTTGGTGTTACAAGGGTTCCTTTCTACCAGGATACTCCAGTCGATTAATAACTAGAAACAATACAACGATAAAAGAATCCTACAAATATAATTTTTGAGTCAAAATATTAATTTATTATTTAATATTGCCAATCTGGTTGCTGGTTTTCGTTTACATAACACGATTCTGTCGTGCAGAGAATTGATTATTTAGAGTGATATAAAAAAAGAACACCTAAACCGACCAACAAAGAATACATAATTCACTAATAAAAAGAATGAATTAATAGGCGAGATATCGAACACATACACACAATGTAAGGTCAATGACATTTTTTTTAAACAGGAGAGTTATTGGTTGGTTACCACTGGCCAATCGCGAGTTCTAGCAGGCACATTTTACGCCAATAGCTTACTACTATAATGAGTTGGAACGAAATAGACAATATCAAGTAGTATGGCAATACCACTAGCACGCTCTGACTGAGTTCTTTTCGCTCCATCTTTAAGTTATTATTAGCAATCGTCTATTATTATGTACCTCAGGCAACAATGAAAAGTGATCATTTGAAATTCATTGATATGCGTAACAGCAATTGTGATATTTCAACTATTTCGTAATGTATGTATACATAGACATCTTGGTTCGGATTAAGCGAGCTTTTCAAGGAAAAGGATGAGGATTATCTACTGTGTTTTATTGTATTAAATTTATCTTAATTAAAACAGAATTTCGTAAAACATATAGATTAAGTTGTTTTTTTTTCGTGTCAACACCATCATATGAATATTAGAAAGCTCTCATAAGCACTTTTGTTTCCTCTTTCATTTAAAACTATTTCCTTGAATTTGTTTTGATTTAAAAATATGACTTAATTAATTATACACATTTTTTTAAAGATTTTTACACAAAATGAGAATTAGTTAACTGAAACTCCGATTACAATAACTACAATCATTTTAACATTTAACATATTTTTTCCAATATAAAACATCAATTTTTTTATAACGTTGGCAATCTGGTTCTGGCATGGTTATATTATATATTATATATTATATATTATATATTATATATTATATATTATATATTATATATTATATATTATATATTATATATTATATATTATATATTATATATTATATATTATATATTATATATTATATATTATATATTAATGTTAATATATTAATATTTAATAAGGTTCGGTGGTTGCAGTGGTAGGGCAGCCATTCTCCGGTAAACTAGAGTTCTGGGCTTTCGCTAAGATCGGTTTCCTAACCGAGTATACTATTCGTTATTGGTACATAATTAACAACACAACCACTCACTCACAAAAAAAACATATTACAAATAAACTACAAAAACAAAGACAGTAGAGGTTGGAAATGACTCATTTATCTGGAAGGGGTGCAAAGTTAGCTCGCCTCCACGTGGTGCACCCTGGGTTACGTTAAAGAGCTAACAATACTGATATCCAAATAATCCTCGGATCTCCTGGCTAGAGCACATGATGTCTGGCATGATAGCAAACTCAATTAATCCTTTTCAGGATCTTCGGACTATAACTCTTGGGGCATACCTTTTGATGATTTTCTGTTGGTAACTGGCTCTATCATAGAAAATCTGCATGTTTCTGTTAGACAAATTGTTTAAGAGTATAGAATCTACACAAAACTATCTATTTATCAGATTATATAACGATATAAACTGGTATCCGTATAAAGCTTGTATTGAAAGTTGGAGATTTGTAAAGTAATAACAGGAAATTTGAATGGCACAACGAAGAGACAAAATGCACATTACTTGTTTTTAAGTGACCCTAAATTTGTACTTGGAAGAATACACTTAACACGGACAGAGAATGAATGTTTGGATTAGAATTATTCAAATGGAGAAGATCAAAATATATTTAACAATAGTACACGGCTCTAGCAGGATGGGTTGCTTCACAACGTGGCACTTCGCAAAAACTTGAGTAAATAAAATCGGTTTCTTTGTCCAGCAAAATCGTTTATACATTCCGCATTGTTAACCAAGTTCATCTGAACAACCCGTACATATAGAAATTTTATCGCAACGCAAATCAGAAGTGATATGCTTGAAACAAATTACTAAATTAATTGGCATATACATGATTATAACAGAAAAATAAGAAATATATATATAGAAACACATACACACAAAAAAACAAAGATTAGATAGAATAAACATGACCTTCTGAACTTGTAACCCAAATCTCATATGGCGGCAAATTTACGACAAATCTGGGTCACCTACTGCAAACAAGTTCGTGATTTGCAGATTATCTACCACATATTAAACGTACATAAACTAACGCCACATGTTGTTATTTTAAATATTAGAAAATTGGTGCATTAGAGGTCGTTAAAATAAATAACCGCTTCATAAAAGTGGAATCTTTAGTTATATAAACCAAGAACAAGTTCTATAATGTTTAGAAGTTTAAGTCGCAGATTATATCTGAAAATTTATTCTAAGAATTAATATCTTGTGGCAAATTTATTACATCAAGGTAAACGAGAAAATCTAACGCGATTTTTACGTTGAAATTTACAAGGACTCGCAAGATCAAATGTGAAGGTAAACGATTGTATGCAATACTGCATCTGTGCATGTAAGTAGATAATTAATAATTAAAATGTCTAATTAAAAAATTTTGTTATTATAAATCCTTGTACAAATCAGTAGTCTTTGATATTTATTAATATTAGCGTAATAAGGAAGTTCTTTGCAATTTTTTTATACTTTAATACTGTAGGAATAATAAAAGAAAGGTTGAAATTATCATCTTAAGTAAGATATATTATTATGATACAGTAAATATATGGCGCTTAGACAATAAAATGGTTCCAAGTCAGTGATTACTGTTGTTGTGTATTAACTATAGAAGTATACGTTAATATCTAACGGTAATAAATATTGATAATAATCGACAGTTTTACAAAATGTTAAAGATGAATATTTAACTCTCTTATAGGTTATTGATACATAATAGGTTACCTATTGACGGAAATGAAAGCAGATTTAAAGCTATATAATAAAGCTTAATCTCGATAATAATTCATATTTATGTTTATATAATTCCGTGTAGTGAAAGAATACTTTTTAAAGAATATAATATTAAAAGAATGGTGGCTTTTCGTGTAGGCATCCAGATAAATCAAACTTACTATCCTTAATTATTATTACTAAATATTTATTTATAAGTAACTATTAATTAAGTTCGTAAAGTGATGCTATTGCAAACTGAATTTTAGCTGCACTGTCAATCTTCTTCAAAAATTAAAAAAGAAGGGGAAAGCTGTTACCTGGGACGTTTTAATCCAGTTAGTAACATGGGTCTCAAGACGAACGAATTGAGTGACGTAGACAAACAAATCAATGTTGTGTTACACAAATAAGGTCAAAGTTTAACCGAAAATGAGAGAATAAGGAAATCATATAGAACAGTTCCCTATATAATACTAATATACAAAAATATTAGTGGCGCCGCTAATCAGCTACACACTAGCTTTTGAAAGTGATGACAAAATAAACCATAATGGAAGCGAAAAATTACCTCAAAATGAATTTGTTTTTTTGCCAGTGATGTACAGAATTAATTTATAGAATATATTCAATGAAATCGATATGTGTATGTGGATATAAAACAAAGGCATAATTGAGAACTGTTTTACATTGTATCCTACTGTGTAATGTGGAAATTACCAGTCACAAATCCATCCAATGAATAATATAATTTGTCGAGAAAGAATTGTTTCAGTTTAGTTTTTAAACTGATGTGATAAAGAGGGCTTTAATGCTACTTGATAGCTTGTTATAGATTCTATTTTAGCTATATTCATATATAAGACTTGAATTACACAAAGTTTGACTGCCTGGTATCGTATTTATGTACTGATGTATATTAAGCACACAAATTAGATTAGGATCAGGATTAAGATTCCGCCTCAGCGTAGCAAAATAAGAAGCGTAGGTTACCATTTACTGACAAGGACGATATGATCAACCGCCTTAGCTATACCAATTTATTTAAAGAGATAAACTTCAATTAATCTTTAAGCTTCTAAGGAAGGTCAGAATATTCTAGAAGGTCAGATTGTATAAGCGTTTGCTCTAAGGTGATGGCACATTTATTAAGTCGTTGAAACTCACACATACTACAACATTTCACGGCTTTGCTGTGTTGGATCGGCATTTTTTTCTGGATACCTTGAGCAGCTGATAACAACGCAGTCTTATCGGCTCATAAAGTAATCAATTGCTTTTTTCAGTCTTATCAGGTCCATATTATCGATGGCGTGGTAATTGTATCAGGTAGGTATGTGTTTTCGGCAAAAATTTGTTTGAGGCAAACAATCCTAAGTTTGCGTTGAGTAAAAAATATATACTCCTCGAGATCGCAGTATTGTTTGGCTGTTGTGAATAAAGCTGTGATGGTACTTACGGCTCTTTCAATGCAATCTAATAAGGATTTAACGTTACGGTGAACAATTGTTTTGCTTGTTCTAATTTTAGAGTATTAGCGTGGTCCAATATTTATTCTTTAGTCTCCTACTGATGAAAATGAACTCTTATGACCCTTTTGGTGAGCTCCCAGAAAAATCTGTGGCAATTTTGTGCGATTATTTTTCAAGGCTATCGGCAGTCTCCTAGCCTGCATATTGCATATTATCTGCTGTTGTAATTATATCAGTATAATTATTTATGAACCAAACAGGCGAACCTAATTAAATAGGCGAGAGCATTTTTAGGTCAAAATGTTTTGAGCCAGGCAGTTCTTGGTTTGGACTTCTTAGTACCCCATGTAAGTAATGGTGAGTTCCTGGTAATTTCTCCTTTGGTGTTGGGTTTGGTTAGCAAAACGTTCCAGTTTAGATATTACCCAACAATGATAATAATTGTATGTCATGCATTACAAATCATGAAAAACAATCTTTAGCATAACACTCATTTAAAATGATGCCTTCAAGAAACTGTGAAAAAAATTTCATCAGAAATCAATTAAATATTAGGTCATTAATGAAGCCAAGGGGAATCAAGCATGCATGTGATACATAATAACGGTTTAGCAAGAAAACATTGAAGAGAATACTGTGTTTGAGTCACTAGTCTGTCTTTCCCTTTTTGGACGTATTCAAATATTTTATTATATGGTACACCAGGTTCAAAAGTTTAAATGCTAATATATTGACCAAAATAACTGATACATTGAGCCACAACTTTTAATTGGCATATAGAAGAGCCGCTAATGGTGACTAATGATAATGTTTTTATAATGTGATGCGTGATGATGGAAAAGTAAACGATAGTAGTTGGGCCAGTTCATTGGGAATGTTATAGATATCAAATAGAGCGAGAGAAAGTGGGAACACCAAGCAAAAAAGTAGTTTATTTTGTGAGATATATATGCGACAGTAATTAGACACATAAAATTATGATTTTACTACAGTTTGATTACTCGGGACACGTGTTTCAAGAGTGCATGAATGTTCTCATCATCAACCGAATACCAAATTAGCCCATGCGTTCTCAAAACACATGTCTCGAGTAATCAAACGTTGTGATGTTAGTCTTACCGATGTTTTATCTGTAATTTACGAGTCCACAGTCCTTGAAATCACATTATGATTTTACTAGTACAAATTTGTTTATTTGTGGAGGGTGCTAGTTGCACGGATTTTTAAGCTGTGCTTATCTGACTAGTGCCACAACTCTTACTGTGTAAATTGTGTTTATAATATTGCGCCACAATTCTCCCTAAAAAATCTTACAAGATTGGGCAGCCGCCTAACTACTGCGGCTATCGACCTGTTTAATTAATTCAGATATCACTCAAAAACTAAAAAAAGGTATTAGGGAAGCGCTAACAAGTTGATAATGTAAACTTGTGAATTTCTTGCTTTTTACCAAATTTACTTTACTATATTTGTGTATTATACATCAGTAAATTTTATCTCGGCTTGCCAATCAAAATTATCAACAGGATATGTTGAACAACACGCGAATAAAAATTTAGACCTTGAAAGACGACCACATCAGATAGAATCATGTATAAATAAGACATTGCCTCTAACGACCGCACACCTATAAACAATATAAATAAAAATTGCCACGTGTTAGCTTGTTTTTTTGCGGCTTGATGTGATTTTCTGTAGTGAGATTTGTAGCAAAATTAAATGTAGGAAAATGTAGGAACGATAATGCTGAACGCAAAATGCAGATTCAAATTATCAATTTCATTGTGTATTAGGTTCATCCAACAACATAATCAATAATCATCCTAGATAAATCACCAAGTAGTCAATGATTGAATAATATAAGATAAAAGGACGGTGAAGGAAAAATTCATTGCAAGCCACTGCGTTTAAATTTGTTACAGAGTTGTGCATTGTGAAATTAATAGACTGACAATGAAAGGAAATCACCTCTCTATCTTCAACGGTAAAGAAGCTACATCACTGTTACCATTTACGATTTTTTGCAGCAGGTATCTCTCACTTGTCCGTGAAAACCAAAGGTACAATTCTCATAATCAAAATGAGGAGTTGTATTTATGCGGGGATATAATAGAGTAATCATCAGCGTTGTGAATCAAAGGAATTGTTTTTTAGTTTGACTGCCAATGGCCAAACTCTGAAATAAATTATTGTAATTAGAATACAACTGCTTCTATCATTCAGAGAGATAATATCATCATTTGTATTAAGGCTTTTAATATCTGTGTCCGGTCATTTACTAATTTCCTTCCTAAGATGTCAATGGAAATGTTACAGATTTTTATAATCGTATTGAAGCTGTATTGCTTATCACTTCCTTGTTTGTAACGTTGCAATTTTGCTGAGGTGCTAGATTTTACTATACTTGTTGTGTAAATAAGTAATGATATATAAATAATGATAATTTTGTTGAATTTTTTAACGATATATTATAGAAAATTGCACATTTCTATTGATGTATGTACATACAATTTTGCAATTAATCGTAACTATAATAACAAATGCTTTATCTCCAAAGACTTTACAAAACGAAATAAAACGTTTTCGAATGACTCACTTTCATAGACGTGTAGTTCTATTTACGCTTTCCATTTTATGATCGAAAACGAAAACCAAACAAAAGCCTTCGTACGATCGTTTAAGCGTACAAATTCAGTATAAAGATTAGATAGCGGAATCCAAACACTTAAACAAAGAGTGGCCGTTAATTTAAAACTACGGTAAACAAATTTTGCAAAATAATCACTAACGTTATAGTCTGCTGTATTTATCGAAAATATTTACATAGGAAAATATTTTTAAAAACATGGTTCCCGCATAACCCCCAAACTTAATATACTACAATAAAGTAAATAGTCTACAGTTGATATTTCGTATAAGAAGGAAATATATTTCAAATAAATATACGAAAAATAATGTATTGACATTGTGCGGGTAAAGTGCATTTTATACGTATGCTGTTTTATTGATTATTCCATTTTTTAGTTGAGTATTGGTAGAATATTTATGTCGCTGACGAAACATTGATATGATGACGCCATTCAGTTTCTTAAAACGTAAAACTTTTCCGTAAATTTAAGTGGATTTTTAAAATTTTTGTCTGGGAATTACTATATTTTATGTATGCACATTTGTATTAAATTGTTCAAAACAATACAATTCATATCTTACCGAGAAAACAATCAACGAATGTGAGTTTGTACGATCGTGTACGAAAGTAAATGTACCTACATGAACGTCAAGAACGTTGACAAATTCAAATCTATGACCACGCTGAAGCAGATTAGCAACTTTTGCTATTGAAGCCAGGTCATATGCGCGAATGATTGTCAATAGGCCAAGATTTTCTGTTTTAGCAGACCGGTGGAACATGCTCTACCGCAAAAGGTGTCTTCAGATGAATGAAAGACAACAATATATCCACTCATAGATAGATTGCAAAGTAGTTCAATTAGTCTCCAAACGAAGAGTTGTAGTGCCAGGCGAAAGAACTGTTTCGGAAACACCTTAAAGGAACAATCTCTGAAGAGAAGCAAACTTTTCAGAAAATATGGAATTTGGTTAGAGCAAAATTTTGCCTTATAGAATTTTGGATGTTGGTTACTTTGTTCACATTTTCTTCGATTTGTTCTTATCTTGAGGTTGCTGATTAAGCTATATTAAAGTTCGTATACATAATATTCCCTCTATTTTTGCTTCCTAAAGATTAATATCGGAATAATTCTATAATTCAATTAACAAGTAAAGTGGGACAGAGCCTTTAATTGCGTTTGATTGGAAGAAAATGGTTTCAATTTCCATGAAATGTGTTGAAGAAATGATATGCATAAGTGGCAGTTTAAATTCCCTTCATAAAATAGAAAAGCGTGTCCTGGAGTTTTCCTAGGAGGGAGGGAGGGGGAGAATAGAACAGCACTGCAAACATTTAGCTTAGCCTATCATTTTAGATTCATTACTATTTTACAATATTTTCTTCAATGATGATAATAGTAACAACTAACACCAACACAGTTTAGCGTTGCAAAATTTGAAATGTCTGTTCAGTGTATCTCGTGTTGATCAACTGACATACATATGTACATCTGTCATATCTATCGACAGCCCACAATACAATTTTAGCAACGCGATATGGTTTTGTGGGGATAAATTGAAATAGGATTTTTTTTCGAATTTGTATACTGTGCTTGCTGTATTTTTTTATAAACTTGATGAAAATAATATTAATGTATAAAATACAAGGGACATTTAAGGAATTATTAAATTTAATTTTATTTCTGCTTTAATCAAGAGAATAGATTATTTTTTTCCGCAACTCAATTTAAAAGTGAGGTTCTAATCCTAGCAACACACCAGAAATAGGACTTAAGGTCTTTCATTTCCCTACCCTAGGAGTGAGGAGTAAAAATACAGAGATAGAAACAATTAACATTTCGTTTGCTTTATTGTACGTATCTTTGGATTTGTTTGATAAATGTGCAATACACAGGCAATAAGAAGAGTTTTTCGTTGCTATTTTCTTACATTTTAAGTTGTTACCTATTCACATTTGTTTTGCAAGTGCTAATAATAGATTAATAACTAATATTTATAATGTAAAAGCGTTTTAAATCATAAAATTATTATTATACTTGAAAATAGTAGAAAAAAATTAATACATCACACGATACAAAAGCTTCTCCTTACTCCTTCTTCATATCGAAAACTAAACTTTCATATCTTGTAATGTAAATAATTACTAATCATGATTATCGCTGAAAAATATGGAGTAAGCTACATAAGTACTACCGTACCGAACAAAAGAGGTAACCTCCCCCGGGCGAAATATTTATTTCGTCTCATACATGAGAGCTCAGAAAAATATTGGGTAGTCATGCCTATAATAATATGCTTCTACGTAGTGAAAAATGTTGACTGCTCCTGTGTTTTCTTGAACCGGTGTTTCAAACATATACATAATTGCAATTGAAGAGCTTTGGTGTGGAAAGTAGAGTTGCTGTAAAGAAATATGAAGCTTTAGGTTGTTTTGGCAGTTTGTTGAACAAATTATTGTGTATCGGTCAACATTAATAGTTCAATTTTCTAAAGGTATAAAAGCAATATATTTTTTATTGTAAAAGACATTTTGTTTCAACTGATTTTAAGGCGAATTCTTTTTGTCATTCGACCATATCTATGTTTTATTTTCTGTTATACAAGTTTAATGAAACATCATAATTCAATTTATGCATTATTTCACGTTAAACCGTCATTATTAGGTTATTGAAATCAATATTCTCTCAAAGTGTAAAAAACATATTTTTGTTAGCTCCGACTATGTCAACTTTTGTGACTACAAAACCTCATTCCCCGGAAGCTTTGCTTTTTTGTTTTCATCCGACGAAAAGTGCAGCGCAAAATCATTGCATCCTATGTGAGGCTTATGGAGAACATGTTGCATCACTTTCGACTTGTAAATTTTGGTTTAGACGGTTCAAAAGTGATGATTTTGATAAAAGCGACAAAGAGCGTGAGCAACATTTGAAGACTCTAAATTGGAGCCTTTATTGGACGAAGACCCGTGTCAAATTAGGTTCCATATGAACTGAAACCAACAGCCATCGAAAGGCGATTTTGCATATCTGAAATGCTGCTTCAACAGAGAAGTCTTTTTTGCATCGTATCGTTATTGGGGACGAAAAATTGATTCATTAAGCAGGTTTGGCCCGGGTTGGTCCGGCCAACCCGGGCACATCGGCAGTAAAACCGAATATCTATGATTCGAAAGTGATGCTCTGTATTTGGTGGAATCAGAAGGGTGTGGTGTATTATGAGCCTCTTCTGACTACCACTGATATCGATCAATGTATCCGGAATACGCTTCACTTCAGTTGAAGATATTAAAAATTGAGTCGATACGTTCTTGGCCTCAAAAGATGAGCGGTTCTATTGGGACGGAATTCATGAGCTCCCTCAAAGATGGGAAAAAAGTTTTAGGTTCCGAAGGAAAATTGCGTTGAATAAAATATATTCTATCAATGTTTTAAAATATATTTGTACATCCAACTCAGACAATCAGACTACAGCGATGTTCATGCAATATTGATTGTATTGCGGTTTTACTACTAGCAGTATTGCTTCTATCTCAAAATATGTGCATGGTAAACAGTGTAAACAATGGTGAGTACAGGTTTCATGGAATAAGAACACACACGAGAAATTTCATGATCTTGATAAGTATTACGTTAGGGTTATATAAATTATTTCAGAGTCATTGTTGTTAGGGTTGCGGTCTTCAGAGTGTGAATCATGTGAATGTTCTTCAGAAGCTTACATTACTTGACCTTCTGAAGTGGTAGGATTATCTGGTAACGGGATATTCGTAATTCAGTCTTTAACTTCGTATAAAAATGGTAAAAGTAAAAGTGTTGAATTTTTGTGATTTAATATTTTTCTTTGAACAAAAATGCATGTCATGAAAATGCAGAATTTTCGATTCTTTTTCATTAAGAAAAACAAAGATGATATATGGTATAGATATAAATTAAGATTAAATAATATCTTTGTAATTATGCACAAAAAACAACTACAGCAAAAAATAAAATAGCGAGATCTACATATTATCCATACGGACGCATGAAACAAGCATACAAAACACTTATTAAATCAATCAAATAAATAACTTATGTCTAATCTATTTGCCGAACAGATACCCAAATTGTATGTAGTTAATTCGGTTCAGTAATGAGTACTATTTGGAACGTTTATTTGAAAATGTTACGTGTGGTTAAGGTAATTTTCACAAAACAAACAAAATACTTAATATAGGTTAGTCGTGCAAAATATATTATCGTAGGATGGTTAACTAAAGCAATATACAGGCATCAGACTACGCTGTCGAAAAAATATCAGATTAAAGTGCAATACAGATAAATCTGTTTATCAGCGACTTCGAGGCTCAATATTAGGCTCAACTTGAAATTCATGCACATAGGTTAGGTATATGTTTTGCGATATCACCGTAAATATTAATTTTAGAGTTGATAATGATAAGGATGGGTACGTTGTGACATTCCGTGAGATAGGTTGGACCGTAACGATGAATTTCACGGGCGTATTATCACCGGTGTGAAATAATTGAAAAGGATTGCCAGCTGTAAAAATATAAGCTTATTTGTGGGATGATACATTTTTCTGCGGCAATTATTTAGATAAGTTCGTTTAAACGTTAGTACGCGAATTTTATAGCTGAGAATTTGCAATTACAAAATTAGGGTTTGCATTGAATCCAATTTAAACAAATAAACAATAAAAAATGGATATTAAAAATTGTGAAATTTGAACTACATAGATTGTTGGGGCCAGTAAACGTGGATAACGTTTAATGACACAAATCCGAGAGGCTGCACAGTTTTTGGTATTTGTGATATCCTAATGTATGTATATATCACCATCAATAAAAGGGTTAAACAAAAATGTGGTGAAATTTTTAAAATTATTTTGCGTTGCTCAGCTTTTTATTGTTCCTAATCACCAAAGGTATTCTTCAATTTTGATTTGTTTTGAACTAACTCTTAAGCTTTATTTATAAATTCATGAATAACTTTATCAGTACGGAAATATTTTTGGTTCATTTGCAGTATCTACAGAATTAATCAGCTGCGCCCACCAAACGCCATTTTTAAGCGTTTGTAAACAGATTAAGTCGCAATAATAATTGGATTCTCCGTAACATATCGAGCAATCAAGTGTGCAACTACTTGGCAAAACATACCCACAAACCGTCGCAGACAGTGCGGTTTATATGACGCAAAGCATTCGTTTAACATTTGGGTCAAGTTCATCGCTGTCCTATAAATAATTTTCAACGATCAAAAACAAACGACCGCAGTCTGGAATATGTATGTATGCATGTATGTAATCTGAAGATGTTTTCTCTGCCTGCCACTGTCGAATTAGTCGCTTTTATTAAATTCTAGTCGTCTGGAAATGTTCAACGCGGAATAAAGATATTGTCTACTATATAGTTTCGAAGTTGAAATGTCTTGGAAACGCTTTCTGAAGCTGTTACGCATATCTATTATATCTTTTGCTATAAAATGAATGTAGAGTTGTTTTGACGTAAATAAATAGATTGTAATATTAGTAATGAATGAAATAACTATCGGTTTACTAGAAATGTAAAATGACACAATTAGAGCACTTACACACTATCTATGCCTACTATTCAAATAACGAGATGTATGCTATTCATTCTTATCTGGGAGACGTATTTATTAATGTATCCAGTTTTTATTATCTTCACATGTTTGATTTAATAGAATTTTAAAATACTGAAGGATTATAGCCGCTAATTCTAATAATCTCAATATCCTGCAGACTACCATTAACAAATTTAATGCATGAATGAATATATCTATATTAGACTTGATGGATTTTAGACAAAAGTACAAGCTTTAATAACTAAGATTTAAAAATAAAATTTTCAGCGTTTTAGAGTTGTTAGAAACACAATGTTGGCAATGCTACAGACGAGAGAATTGGGAACAATTAGATTTCATTGAAGACCACCTCCCCTTCCTTGATATTTTATTGATTGCATCAGCTTGATCTTCCATAAATACACTTACGTTTGTTAAGGGTATACTGGCCGTAGATGGTTACTGAAATTACTGTCACCAACCGCAGAATGACTGAGCAAGAGATATTTGTAATGAAAAATCTGGTCAAGCCGATTGGTGAAACCTATTTCGGTGTGGATGATTCGTTACTGGAAGCTTATGTACACATACACAGGAAATGTATGTACCATACAGTACTGTGCAATAAAAACTGCGACAAACACATTGAAGTTGTGTAATTAAGGTCTCATACTCATGGAAAGTCAATTGACTTAATGACAATCTAAATATGCTGTATGTCACGGCAGATCTGTTTACACAGATAAATACTTGGGATTTATTCTTATAAGAGTGGTCCCATTTTGTTTGCACACATCTGTACTATTGAGGTTGGTCGTGAAAAAACAATTCGCTTTTCGAGACTGTGCCTAAAATTTTACTTTTAGTTTTTTTTTAATGTGTGCTTAGTTGACGGTGACTCCGTAAGCTGTATTACTTGTCTGGTTATCGCTGCAACTCTCACGGTGTAGTTTTGTGTGTGTAAATCGTGTTCAAATAGCTTTGTGACAGCATCATATCGCCTTTTATAATGCTGCGCTGTTAATCACTTTGCTCCCAACAGCGAATGATAAGTCGTTCCGGATTTGAACATAAGTACAGAACTAAGCACACCAAACCATGAGAATCAAAATAAAAGGAACTGATCCTGTCCCTAATACAGCAGAATATAAATTCCCTAACAAGTCCAAATTGAATGATAGTTGATAATGATCAGAATAGATGATGGTGGGCAACGTAAATTATCTTTGTAAACTTTTCTCTTATGTAACCGTGCACAAATTCTTAACATTAAAGTAAGCCAGGTTAAAGAAATTGATGCTACAAGAATTAACGTTTTATGAATTTGGAAAACTGCTAGTCCTTTTTGATCTGATTGTATAAACTCAATGTTGCTAATAAGCAAATATGTAGTAAAGAATGATTGCTACCTTTTTAAATAATTTTAAAATCTCAGGTTACCAAAAAAAAACTCTCCGCTTTATTTCAATGACCAACATTAATGAACAATTTTCAGTTATGTGTATATGGCAGTCTTCATCAACTAATAATCATTGCATATTCAAAGGAAAGCAGATCTAAGAGCTATGTTAGAATTAGAAAACGGTGATAAGAACGACTAATTAGCGACTTGTGGCAGTGTCTCCGAAGATTGGCTAGCATGCACTGTTGGGATACTACTAACAACATGCCATTACTTACGGCTAGATAATACTGTAAAAAAATTCAAAAACGTATCTATATATGCAAAATTACACAGCAAGGGCTGTAGCGTTAGCCTTGACAGGCAACACTGGAAGTTACTGTAGCTGCCCCCAATACATCACATATGCGTTGTTATAAGATAAGTCGTTTTTCTTTAGAATTATTTTAATTGGAGGCTCAAGTATGTAATTTCCGCATTGTGGGCTAGACTTTGGGACTCGGAGCATCGTGCTATGCACTTTGTGCTACTTAAAAGTAAACTCAGCTACATTTATTTACTGTAATAGTAATTTGAATTTTTAATCTGTCCTCGTTTAGTTTTCTTCTTCAATAGTTTCTTTTTTGAGTGAGCTTTTTTCAATTATTGCGCTAATTTTGTTATCATATCCAAAACTAGAAGTCATGTAATTTATTTCTTATTTATAGACTTTAATATAAGTCCAACAAGTGCAACTACTAAAGAGCTAGGACGAGAATGAAACACATTTAACCATTTCGCCAAAAATATTCTGATGCTTAACATGTTAGGTCCGAAAATTTGGCAACACAAAGTGGTAAAAAAGCCACAAAATTCATCGACAATTTATGGAATATTATTGACCATTAGCGTTTCGTTTAGGTTATAGTCAATGTAGACATACATGTTAGGGGACACAATCGACATTTTGCTTTTTTCAAACTATCGAAAACAAAAATATTAGGATTTTTTTTATTCAAAGACAATTACATCTAACATTCAAGGAATTTAAGAGGTAGCTAAATACTGAAAGAATTTCTACTTGTTGTTAATACCTCTGAACCATAAAAATTATAAAATCATCTTTTATCACCCACCGATAAATTTTTATCACAGCGTTTGATCATACTCCACCCTCCTCTGACGTGTCTTGTTATATGTAATTTCAATTCGAATAAAATATAGTTTGCTATCTTCTGTTCTTCTTCATTGTTTTTGAGTCTTCAATAGAATCATTTGGTGGTCAAACATGGTCAAAAACTTGTTAATAGTACCTTGCAACAGAAATGTTGTTTTGGAGAAAGAAACCATTTTTTCTAGTAAGTATAAATGTTAATATGAGTGTTAGAATAATGTCAATCAGAACTGAAGATATGTTATCTTCACCCTTCACCCCAAACCTAAAGTGGATAGCAATGCAGTCATTCAGAAGTGAGAGTGTTTTCGGCATATCTTGGAGTATTGCCAAAGTTGATTCAGAAAAAGTTAGTGAGAAATCAAGTAGATTTTCTCAAGAATTTGAGGTAGATGATTGGGATAAAAGCCGGATAATGTCAAAATGTGAGAACCTGTTAAAATGATGTTTGGATATAGTAATAACGTTCGATTATTAAGAATTAAGTAAGAAATTCGAATAGTTATCGCCACTCTAGAATACAGAAAATGCGAGGATTGATTGACGTTAAAGTGAGAGAGAGAGTGTAAAAACAGTAGTCAAATAATTGTGAAATATCTTGTCATAGTCTGTATTAATAGTTACTATTTCAGTTTTTTGCACATGTTTACAATAACACTTACAAGGTAGTTTCCAAATATAGCAAAACTTATCAGCAAATATAGGTATGCCACAAGAAAAAAAAGCAGAAAGAATAATCCCAGGTAGCACAGTCCGTTGGCTAAGTGTCGGCGATAGCTCGGGCCAACGTAACATAGTTGGCGCAAAGTCACAGTCTACAAACGATTAATATCCAACATCAGTTAAATATCGGCAAAAT
This sequence comes from Holotrichia oblita, assembly GCA_023690525.1. Taxonomy (NCBI): domain Eukaryota; kingdom Metazoa; phylum Arthropoda; class Insecta; order Coleoptera; family Scarabaeidae; genus Holotrichia; species Holotrichia oblita. The sequence goes on from CM043019.1 coordinate 114,710,377, forward strand.
ACGTTGGTTCAACTTATCATTGCAACGTTCCATGTTCGTTGGCTTTTGATCGTTTTGTTGGCTGAATGTCGCATAAAAGTTTTCAGACGACAATCGAAGCGAGGGCGGAGTCAAAGCTGATCCCGTGGCTTAATGGTTAGAGTTCTTACGTAACATTCACGAGGTGCCCCGTTCAAATCTTACCATGTGACGTTTTTTTTTTCCTTTTTAAAAGGCACTATTTGTTTTATATTCATTTTTATCTCAAAAATCATGAACTTACAAAATATTATTATTGGTCATATTACCCATACATTGTGAGCTATATGAGTTCAAATGTAACAAATGTAAGCGCATGCGCATCGATCCGCAATCGACATTTTGATCGAAATACAGTGAGTGTAGGTGCACCGCCATATGCAAGCTTGTGTTGTTGATTCGATTTTATTCGTTTTATTGTGGTTTTATTAGCCCAGCTGTTAGTCATGAGAGAGAGTTATATAGTTAAGAGTTACCGTCTACATTGTACAATAGCCCCTATTGTGAAAGAAGTTATAAGAACAATGGACGGGTAAGTACTTTACATAGGCATAGGTAATATAATATGTACTGATAATGTATTTTTCATATATGCCGTGAGTAGTTGTGAGCTACCACAACCTGGTGACTAAGAAAGCATTGGATATACCAGTAACCTGAAAGATATGTCAGATTCCGATAACGGAACACTTATTTGTATCTTGTATACTAATGCCAGCCATCCTTACTGCTGATTGTAAGTATGTTGATAATTGCCATGGTTTCTTTCTTACAAAATATATTTACAGATGCTTCATCTTCTATTTCCGATGTTAGGCCAGAGTTGCGTGTGATATCCTAATTACACATAATCATTTGTGACAACTGATCGTAAGCTATAATTGCCTTTTTTAATTTTTCACAAACTTATACTAGAGCTTTAATAATAAATTCTTCTATAGTTACGCATGAAGTTTAAAAGTTTTTTTTACAGTATATACGTAAAGTCTGTTTTTTATTTATGCATTGGTATTTACAGGTATACTCGTGTTAGCTGAGTTGAATAAGTTGAACCGTGCTGGTTGTATTGAAGACTATTTAAAGATAATATTGAGAGACTTAAAAGCTATAAAATTCCAGATAAAAATTATCGAAGCAAGCCTTTGATAAAACAAACATCTTCCAAGCGATTATAGGTAAGATTTAATTTTTGTACGTTATTTTCTATTTAATTAAAATTTTATATTAAACATAATATTTAGATGCTGTCTCAAAATTTGTCTGCGATATTTAAATGAAAAGGGCTAGTTATGAGGCGAAAGTTAAAGAATAACCGTAGTCAAAATTCTTAAATCAAAAATCTGAAAATTTCCAAAAAGTGGTACGTAATCACACTGTAAATAGCCATATATATATATAGCAAACCCCACAACTTCATTTCAAGATCTGTAATGGAATGAAATATACAAAGTGTCCAAAGTAAAATGTTCACAAGCTATGAAGTTGATTACTTAACAAGTTAGTAATACTTTTTACTCTGAATGATAGAAAAACAGAAAAAAAGCGTTCACATTGTCTTTTTTAATGGAATACTGTATATTTTTAAAGAAACCAATAGTTTGAACAAAATATTTATTACTTACTACTGTCAAATTAAAAATAAGCAAGTAAAAAGTGATAATTGTGCAAGTGGGCAATGATCAAATATTGTAGAATAAACAATCACATACAGGTTTTCCTAGTTATGTACTTGCCAAATGAATCATTCTTTGTGATTATTGATTCATCCTTAATAATTATTGCTGTGCGAGTGCCATTTATTTACCCTTCTCGTAAAATGTAATATGCTGCAAGTATATCTGATTTGTAGAAAAAATTAGATATACTTCGCCATTGTTAATTTAACCAACTTCATAGCTTTAATAATAAGTTTGCAATGGTAAACACGTTACCATAACTTTGGACATGGTGTATACTTCTAATACTTTACGTAAACTAAAGATAGATACATACATATGTTAATATTTTTTCATTTGTTCACAGTTCGAGATGAAGGTAAAGCTGAGCGTAATTTGGAAAAGGCTATTGTTGGTCGTACATCTTTGACTACTGCTGCTGATAAAAATTAGGAATCAGTTGAGCTGTGAACATCTCCGCGATTAGGTCAGTGTTTTATGTTTTAATATTTTTAGTTCAATAAGATATTTCAGTTATTATATACCATAACATGTAAAGAAATAATAAATTTTGTTCTGTAGTAAGATATATCACATCTTATTTTTTTATTTATCTTGAATTTTAGTTTCACTAATAAATAAAATATCGTAATTACTTTCTTTGTTTATTGTATGTGCAGATCATGTATGGTGTTATATAGGTATATGATTCGATGTTAACTATTGTTAACAACATAAACATAAAAAAACATAAAATTTGTAGTAAGTTTTCCTTATATATTGTCACATGAAATAAAACATCTACGATATATGTCCTGATTACAGGCAGATCATATCGAGATATACTATGTTACACAATTATGAGCATGTTTGTCTTGAACGCTGAGTATTTCATCATAAGCGTTGATTTTATAACAGTTTTCAAATTATGACTTGTATATGTTCTTAACTATTATCAACATCTTGCATACATAGATATGTAAAATTCAAACAGAAGTTTTCTATTAAATTATCTATGATCTAATTATTGTAATTTGGTAGTTTATATCTTAAATCACGTTTATTTCATATGAAAATATATTATATACAGATAATTAACTCGAATTTTGAGTTGGTATAATATCGCTGTAATTTATTCAGCAAACTAATTAACATCGGATCAGTGTACCTATGTACCATCATATATGTTTTGCATCTTGTATGTTTTATCGTATAGATATCACATACAAGATTAATACCCAATATCACTTCCCGTAGTTACTCCTATGTATCCTTTCGATAAGACGCCAACGTCAGGTGCCGACGTTTCACCAACAGAATGGGTAGGTATTGAAAGTTTATCCTACGCCAATGTCGCCTAAAGATATAAAACCAACGTTGTAAAATGTTCACACTTTCACATACTGCCAACATTGTTACCCAACGCGTGCCCAATGTAACTCGGACAATCAGCCAACGTTACACCAACGTTGTGTGCTACCTGGGAAGTAGAATAAGTAAATAAAAAAAATCGGTTACTGATACGGGATTCGGGAAATGTGTGCAGATAGAAATAACCAGTGAAAATATACATATTGACGCGAACATATACTTAACAGAAATCTTATCAGTCGCGCCATTAATCAACAGATAAATCGTATTTATAGACGGTCAAAACACCGATGCATCGATTTCCAAACATTCGCATTCCGTACAGGTAAGGAATATTGGCACAAATTCGCGTGGTAGCATAACAAAGGAATTATTGCAAATGTGTGTTTGGATAGGTCGTGTTTTTTGTGGTGATTAAGCCGTTCAAACTTTTCCAAACACAAGGCGTTGGGTGCCAAATACGCGCATAAAAAATGTCTATCGATATCCGCAGAATTTTTAGCTGATTAGATAGAAGTTTTGAGTTTCATAATAAAAAATCCTATTGTATTAGTATTGACCTAGAAATCGAATTTTTGTTGTCAAATTTGTCCCAAATATTGTATTCATGTTTTGTTTACATTCGCATATGATTGTTTTGCACATTAGCAGTGTTTTTATTCTAATTATGATATTACATATTACGATTAATTAAAAATAAAACATACATTGTCATACATTTTACAGATTTTTAATATTTTCTGTTAAACTATTTCTATTGTGTGTTTATTGCTCACTTTATGATCTCCTGGTACATCACATAGATATCTGATTACTTTTAGACTACAAAAACTCCTTTTATTTGTTTGTCTCTTATTTTAAAGGTAGTGTGGGTTAAGCAAAAGCGCGTTAGTAGCGAGTTAGTAAAGGATGGAAAGCTTTTTTAGAAACGAAATAGTTACGCAAGTTGGTCTTCAGTACTACTAGCTGTACCGCAGGAATAGCTTCAAAGGACAGTGACAATAATAAAGCTAATTGTGTTACAGATAATACTTTTAAAGAAGCCACAAAACTTGAGACCAGCAAAACAAAAAAGACAAAAGTCAAAATAATCGATCACATGTAGAAAATCCGAGATATAAAAATATTAAAAGAAAAGGAACACAATTTCAGCATTATACCAGAAGAAACCGTTTTCCTAAGGATCTACAAGTAAACAAACTAGATTTAAATCCAAATTTTCCTAAGCTTATTTATAATATGACCTTGGCCATTAAAGATTGACAGTTTAGAGACTCATGGTGTCATAAAGCACAATTATAATAAACAACGTTACTCTCTATCCCTTTTTCTAGATATTAAAAAATGTGAAGAAACTGCTTAGAATAGTTCTTCCTTTCCAAACCATTCTCAATGCTAATAATAGAGCGACTAAGGAACAGATAAGATTTTAATTAAATCTAATTATAAACATAACAAATATTTTGCATGTTGTTCGTGAAATAATCATACACATATTTGCAACATCTTCCATGTCATATTCGTTACGAATACAAAAAGAATGGCAGAGATTCGTTACAGTGTTTCTTATTACAAGCTATCAACTTACTTTGACGAAGCGATAATATCGTGTTCAGTCGTTGCTTCGCGCAAAAAAAGTCATATCACTGGATGGCTAGACTCCCCCGAGTTACAAACAATTAGAAAGTTATGTACCACATGTAGATGATTTGGTATGAATCCATACTAAGCATAAATCCATCGGACGTACGAAAAACCAAAATTTTAAATAAAAAGTTTCGTTTAAGCATATTATAAAGTCTCATAGATATAAACTGAAGTTTCGTTTTACAAAAACAAACCACTAAGAAACAAAATTTAAATCACTAGAATCACTGATCACTTAATTATTTATATTCATAGGTTGGTAACAGCATAATACTACGCGGCTAAAAAACAAAAGAACATCGGTAAAATACGACACAACATTATGCACCGCGATTTTATTCCTTGGTTTTCTTTCAATTTTAATTCACCACCCGGTACAGTTTTTCGCACGTTCGTATCTTCGTTTAAATTTAGTAAATTTTACAAATATAAGGCACGTTTTCAGACCCAGTTTTCCGTGTGATGTCTCGTTTAGCCTTTTTTTTCGGGCGGCCCGTATTTAGGGCAAAGGGCCTATTTCGCTTGACTATGTGCAAGCAACTGTCGGGTAGGTCAGTTACTGCATATGCGCGAGTTATTTCTGATCACGTTCGCTAGGAGGCGGCACAACTGACGTCGTCGATTGTAAGTGAGTAAGCAAGCAAGCTCGGGCATATATTCACTCATACATATGCACCGTAAATGTATGATGCGATATACGTGTAAACAGAGTATATTCGCTGTTGTATACATTGATGTACAGCTGCATGCAAAAATTGGCGTCTCTTAGGGAGAAAATTGTTGCAGAAAATGGTGGCAATTATGGAAGAAATTAAATAGGTTCACATTCAGATCATCTGCATCCTTGTGTAATCCAAAATGTTCTAAATATTTTTCACTTTTCTAGTAACAAGTTTTGACGTTTTTTTCTGTTTTTTGCAACAGTACTGGAAGGTTATTTTCTAGGAAATAGCTAATATGTTTGCTTAACATTCGAAAAGATCTGATGATAGCCGAAAATTAGCTTCTAAAAAGTTCTAAAGCAGCTGATAACCGTGGTTCTGATCTGTGCTTCTATCAACACGCGTGGGAGAGTTACCTCATGTAATATTTAAAATCTCGCGTTAGAGCTTCCTCTTCATCTGTTTGGTTTAGCTCATTTGTTCAGTAATCTTTGGCGTATTGTTATCGACAAGTGCTTCAACAGTAAATTTAGCGTTTGTAATAATGTGAGCATAAGTAGGTCAAACAATAGGCTAGGACTCCAGATCTATACGAAAAGTCGTAGATTCTAGAAAACTTCTTTATGTGTAATAAAATTTCCTGAATAACTTATCTCTAAGATTCAGTTGAAAAGCATGACAACATGGCCCAGGCCCGCAGCTAAGGTATGAATTTACTGCACGCAATAATAAAAAATGCGCCCTTTACAGTAAATATTTTATATTACCTCATATTACCTATATTACCTTATATACCTCATATCATACCAATAGAACACATGTAGTAAATAAGGTAGGTAAATGATATACTTAATTAAATTAAAAAAACATATAAAATATAAAATTAAAGATATTAAGGTAAATTAAAATTAATTACAATTGTACAATTTTGCTAATAATTAACTTATTAAACAAATATTTCGTATTTATGATGATGTTTTATTTATTCTATTGCTGTGACAAAACCAATGTCAATCTCTATCTAAGAACAAATGTATATAATTGGACATTATGATTTTTTATGAGACTCACCTGCGCCTAAAATAATTATCATGTCCGTGCTTTTCCTTTGAGAACAAATTATTAATATATTTGCCGCTTGTTTGTCTCAAAAATTGCGTGCAAACGCTATTTATCATAATTTCTAATTAATTTAATTAAAAAATGGCTTTTATGGAGTTTTCAAAAATAAAAAAAAACGTCTTATTCCATAAGAAAAAACTCACCGTGATTATGCTCTTGTATAATGTAAATTACTTCTCATATTAAACAATTTTACAACTTAGGGAAGTTATATTCATATTTTAGTTTTTTAATAATAGAGTTAAATTCTGCTCATTCAAACTCCTTGCAACTGTATTTCTGTTTACATTAAATCGAGTTCCAGTATGTCACAAAAACGATTGTAAACTTTTTTTTGCTAATACATCGCCCGTAACATTATTAGTTTAAACCTATGCACAAAGCAGTTGGATTTTAGACGGGATGTGGCGAAGATGCTTTCGATATTCATTTAATTTAATATAAATGGTAAAAGTGATAAAAATGAACATTTTTTTAATTAACTTAAAACTGTGTGAATATTAGTGCAGTGTTACATCATACCAAAGAGTGATCTAAGGTAGGTCAAATTATTATATCTACAAAACATTTCTAAGAATATTTCCTTTGTTTAATTACTTGAAAACAGTGTTATATCCAAAATTTTTAATTCGTTTTTATATTAAATAAATACAACATGGCTAAATGGATTCGTAATTCTAATTTTGAATTTAATCCGTGCAAATTATTTATACTGAGGTATGAGGTATGCCCTTCAAGCGTATTACATATTAAGTAATAAATATGTCTTCACTTTTATGGAATTTTCAAAAATAAAATAAGACTGATTATTCTATTAAAAAAAAATTATAATAGTTATATTCTGGTCATTTAAACTTGTTGGAACTGTATTTTTGATGTTTACATTAAATCGAGTTCCAGTATATCACAAAAACGATTTCAAACTTTTTTTGGTGATGCGTCACCGTATAACGTTGTTGGTGTGCATCAATGCAAAAAGCAGTTAGATTTTAGGTGCGATGTGGTTAAGATGACGGTGAAGGTGTAAGGGTGATAAAGTTAAAATTTGTTTTAATTAACGTAAAATAGCGTGTACCATAGTGTCATTTAAGTTGGTAAGTCAAATTATAGTTTTTATAATTATAATTTCCAAAAATTTTATTATCATGCCTGCTTTCTTTCAATTCGTCTTGCGTAAAAAATTTGGAATTTGTTTAATATTAAAAATACAATTAGCTTTGCTAGTTGCAAATTCATTGATAACATCACTTAAATTATTATAATATACTATAACAATTATAGCTAGATTTGGCAAACGACTCCAAGACATTGCACTCGTAAATAGTTTTTTATAACTATTAATTTAGAAAACGACCTTTTTCCAGTAACGACAGATACAAGGAGAGTAACAAGAATTTTGAGAGCTACATATACATAAGTTCGAAAAAGCAGAATATAAATTATTTGCTACAAAATAATTTAGAATTTCCATAGGCGTTGTGTCCTCACTTACCAGTGATTTAAAAGTATTTATTTCTTCGAACAGCTCTGCACCGTTAATGTCTTTATCGTTTTCGTCCATTAAATATATGTCTAAATCGAAATAGCTTTTTTAACTATTTCTTGATCAATATTTCTAATATCTAAAAAACAATAGCATGCCCTTTCATATGGTTAAATCGCTGTTCGATAGAATTTTTTGTGTAATCAAAACAAAAAAAATTTTTAAATGATCTTTAGGGTTTACCACTGGTTCATCTGTCGGCTCATATACAAAAAGACACTAATCCTGTTTGTAGAAACTGGTGGGAAATTGTGCCATCAATTTCATTGCTAATAGTTTTTGCCTTTTCCATTAAAATATCAACATTTTCACCTGTTTTCTGAGTGGAAACAAATTGTATCAAATTTTGTAAAGACACTTCTTTTATTATTGTAGACGTGTTCTGAATGAGTTTACTGACAACGTTTATCTTTTCTAAAAGACAATGCCATATTGTTAAGGAACAAACGAATTTAAAAGATTTAATTTTTGTAGCCAAAGAATCAGCAGCGTGTCTTATATTAGTATCCCTGGACTGATCTGTAGATAATTCCATTAGACTATCATACACTTCGGGTAATTGGAAAAGAGAGGTCTGATAGCTTTTGTTCTATTTTCCCAACGACTTCCGATACAGGTTAAATATTATCCAAAAGCCTTCGATACAATAGAACACCCGCTCCTTCTTTCGAAACTAGAAGCGTTTGGTTTTGTCCCATCAGCTGTTAGCCTAATAGATTCTTACTTAAGCCAACGCGAATGTTACGTCTCATACAACGGATTTGTATCTACTGAATATATCCAACACAAAGGGGTGCCACAGGGTTCAAATTTAGGTCCCCTCTTGTTCAACCTTTTCATAAATGATCTCCTGACATGTTTCACCTGCCCTGTCCTGGCCTATGCGGACGACATTAAATTATATGGACAACTCAAATCCAACAACGACGCCATCCTGTTGCAAGAGAATTTGGAAAAACTTGCTACCTGGTGTACATCAAACCGTCTAAATCTTAACGTTAAAAAATGTTGTGTTGTATCATATACACGTATCAGTTCCCCAATTACTGTAGATTATAGAGTTAATAGTACTTCTCTGGAAAGGAAAACAGAATTTAAGGATTTGGGTGTCTTCTTTGATACTGGCTTTACCTTCAAACCGCAAATTTTATCTATGTGCAAAAATGCATTTAGTTCTCTCGGTTTCTGATACGCGCTTCACGTTACTTCACCGACATCGAACTCCTAAAAATTTTATACAGCGCTTATGTCCTTAGTAAACTGGAGTATGCACCACTCGTTTGGTATCCCTTTTACGCATGTGATTGTTTGCAGCTGGATAGAATTCACCGTAAATTTCTGAAGTTCTTGTCTTACAAGCTTGATGGGACTTATCCTGAGGTTGGCATACCTCAAGTAGAACTGCTGGAACGTCATGAGATGAAGTCCTTGTCTGAACGTCGTGACGCACTCTGTCGCAAATTTTTACTAAAGTTGGTTGGTAATAAGATTGATTGCCCTTATCTTCTCGAGAATATGGCATTCCACATTCCACGCTTAAACTCTCGGACCGACTGCACTTTCAAGCCACCTCCAGCCAGGACAAATATGATGAAACGTTCGCCTAATGCAGTAATGACGAAACTGGGAAATACTATTAACAATATGTTTTGTTAAATCAGTTTCTTGCTTATGTTAATTACTTCATAATTATTATACTTACTTTATAATTATTATTTATACTATTTAGTGTTATTTACTTCAACTTGTAAATTATGCAATGCTTTTCAATTTTGTGTCCTCTATTGGGTTTGCACCTGTTGGACATTAATAAATATTATTATTATTATTATTATTATTATTATTATTAAGAGAACTCACATTTGATTTTTGTATATTCTATCTATAATACAGAGATGACGAAAAAAATTATATACTACAGAACGTTAAGCCTTCATTCACTAATTTTGCAGCATCGTTTACTACTAAATTCAAAGTATGTATGAGTAGCACAAGAAACGAACGTAGCTCTAGGATTAACGGCAATAATACGGTTCTGTATCCCAGCGTTTGCGCCACGCATATTAGAGCCATTGTCGTATCCTTGGCCACGCATATCCTTAATATTTAAATTAAATTTAGGTAGGATAGTCTCAGTCAAATACTCGAAAATTCGTTCACCTGTTGTCGTTGTCGAAGGGAGAAATCCTAAAACCTTTCTCTTATATTTGCCACACCCTTTGAGCAATCAAAGAATCTTACAATAAAAGTTAACTGCTCTGTATGACTTCGATCAGGACTATTATCCATAATAGTTGAATAATATTTAGCATTCTCAAGTTCATTTCTTATATTTTTTGTAACAGCATCACCTAGGAGATTAATAATCTCATTTTGAAAATCATGGCTAATGTAATGAGCCATGTGTGTTTTCAGTAGAAGAGATTTTTTTACATTTGCTAAGTGTTCTATCATTACCGGATCAAACTGACCAATCATTTCCACTGCTTTCAGAAAATTACCGTTATTGTATTCATATAACTTACTAGAATAGTCCCGAAACGCTAAACATGGTCTCCCCAACTACTGAACAATTGTCTTTCAATAATCGCATGTCATCGTTATTTTCTAAATTAAATAATCTTTCGTGTTCGGAGTCATTTGTCAAATTTAATTTTAAACGGCAGCGCAAATCAAACCAATTTGTATAAGATTTTAAATGAGAAGTAGATGTTTCATGACGTTTTAAATTAATTGATCCAATCAATGCACCCATTTTTACTAGTAAGAGATAGGTATATCAGAAGAGCAAAACAAGTAATAACAAAAGCAAAAAATTGCATTGGCTTTGTCGGAGTAAACTGACCACTCTTAATACTTTTTGAAGATTTGTTAAAATTCTAAAGTAATAAGTATTTAAAACTTCAAGCAAAAAGTTTTCACGTAACGCGTATCTACCCGCGCGTGCGTAACGTATTTATTGTAATTGTTTTTTCTATACATAAATGCGCCCCCAAATGTAGGCGCCTGCGTACGCGCCACGCTTATCAGCTACGGGGCTGACTTGGCCACATATTTTATAAATTTGAGTTGGCTCTCTTACCTCTTCTTGTTCAAGTAAAAGGTGTGAGTCAGTTCCTGAACATCTGCCATCCTGTGGTCGATTTAGTTGATCAATTTTCCTTCTTTCATAAACAGCATTTATGCTATCGAAGAGATTATTTAATAATAATATTCCAGAAGAAAATTGATGCTCATATACAAGCATATAATTCAACCAATATATTGTTCAGTTTGGTGTTTTTGTTGGCTTTTAAAGATGTTTTTCCGTATTTGCTGTGGAATTTGAGAAACTACGGAAAATGAAGGCTTTGCACTCGATGCATCAAGACTCCCAAGCAATTTAAAGGAAACCGTCATTATTACACTTTTGGTTTCCACATCCTTCAATGAAATCCTATAAAAATACCTTCAAATTCGTGGTTTTTTTTCAAAACGATCTATATAAAAGTTAGGTAAGAAGAGTCTTTTCATTAAATTAGAATGGTTTGAAATGTTGGGTCCACGCTCTTTTGAACTAACGAGTTCTAAAAGGAGGTCGAAGAAACTGGAATTGCAACACTAGAAAAAAAAACTCGCATCAATCGAAATCAGTATTTCTTTTTAATAAAGTAAATATAGATAAAACATTGGTAACACCACCACCACAACGTTTGATTACACGGAACACATGTTTCGGGAGCGCATGGGCTCCAATCATTAACTGCATACCGAATGTCAGTATTCGTATTACGACCCCACACTCCTTGAAATTACACCAACCTCAATATGATTTTTTAACTGCAAACCTAGACTGCTATATTGCTAAAATATTGAGTTCTTTGTCTATCGATTTGGAAACCTATAAGGTTGAATGCCTCTACTGCCGAGACAATAGGTCTAACTGACCTACCAGATTTATGAATATTAGGAGAATAATACAACTTAAAAATGGTAGGATTCGGCAAGATGTCGTTTTTATCTAACATGGGGAGTGAAAAGTTTGTTACAGCTTTTAAACATATTAAGGACGTCTGTAATCATATTAGCTAAAGGATTTTTGATCATTGCCTTGCAAAGCTACCAGTTAGCAGGTCATTAATCTGGTTGTAGTATTTCTTTTTCTCTGAAATAACAACCTTAATTCTTTTGTCAGTTTTGAAATAAAAACAATTTTTTTGTCAAATTTTAATGATTTTAAAGCTTTCAGATTTTCGAAATAGTTTCTAGGGTTTCAAATTCATTTTTTATATAAGCTTTTGGCTTAACAAAAATGATTGTCTGTCCACTAATTTAACCTAGAACACAACTAGATATCAAAAGTGCAACTGTTTCAATTGCCCCTTCTATATAAGTGTAGGTCAATGGTTAATCCAAGGAAAACATTTTCTTTAACACTGCTAAATATTTCTCCATTGTGTACAAGAACAAGTGTACAAGATAAATAATATAGGTCTCAATATGGATCCTTGTTTTTTCTTGCTTCCGACGCGTCAACAATTATGTAGTCAAGTATAAATTTTTAGATGTTTTTGAAAGTTAAAAAATTTACAACGAGTCAACATTAATAAACTGGGAACTGGTCCCATTCGACATGGATACAATATGCAGGACATTTTGCCGTCCTCCATCTTTAGATCACAGTCTAAATAGAACAGGTTCACCAGCTTGTTGGCCTAGTAATAGAGTCATCGGAACACCTTTTAATATTTATTCATGGGGTTTTGTCAAGATAAATTGAGTCGATTATTGAGAAATGTTAATGTTATTTTCCTATTTTTAACTTTAAGCTTTCGTTCGGTTTAGTTAACGGTATTGTTAAATGACCTTAAAATGAGGCTTTCAATTGTTTCTTAATCTTGTTATCATAATTAGACCTAATTTAATTAAACTCGCACTGCAATTGCTAATAAAGTGAGCAATATTAATTTGAAAAACGAGGAATAATTATTTAAGTATGTCTTTTTAAAATTGTCAATACAATTTGGTATTTTATAACTTATATTATGGCTATTTTCCACTTGTTTTGAACGAATTAAAAATACTTTTTCGTTCAAAACGAGTTTTACAAACGTTTATATCCAGTATAATTTGTAACTTTTATAACTGTGAAAAATAATGGTAAGAGGAACTAATTTATCTTCCATATGTACACATTATTATCATAACAAATTCCTAACGGTTTATAATAGGAAATAGATCTGTTCGACCCTCATAACAACGAAAATAGAAACCATACATAAGAATCCACTCATCTACACGTATACCATCCATTTCTAAAACCAACTGTATATATGTATATGAACTAGTATGTACTACTGTCAAATCTTGTCGCCATACGCGTACAACAACCCATACACATGCAAGCGAACCTAGACATCGCCACCGCATACATAGCTAAGTGGAAATTTTATAAGGTTGATTGGATACCGAATGCTGGTTTAATATCGCCCTTATCGAATTTCCAACGTTGGGTGAAATTAAAGCTCGCGCGCAGGTAGTGTCTCGAGATTCATTATTCCGCGGCAAAAACTTACGCGAATATCGGACCCCTATGACGATAAAACAAATATTTGTCTTATCGGCGTAAATATCGCTCGGTTAGTTCTAGTCGCTATGTGGTAGGATGGGAACCGGTGTCATAAAACGAAAGCGTATACTCAATGCAATATATATACATAGGTAGCATACATTGTATGTTTATATTAGGACTTCTGCAAGTGCTATCGTGTATATAACAATACCATTTATATGATTGAAAAGTATGAGCATAGTATCAAATATGTCTTTGGCAGAGGACTGGGGATGATTTATTGTCTACTGATATACATACACCGGGGTCCATACATTTTGGCACATATACTTGAAAGTACTTTAACTCAAAAATCAAAATCTTTATTCAAGTGATTGATATCAGATCAAATACATACCTATAGAATTTTTTCCTTAGAAACTTCGGACTGTCCTTATTATGGAGTTTAGATAGCGTAATTAGGTTCCGCGTACTGTGTAAGACGTTAAATGTCTTCTCCTCAGAAAATCCCACTCATAATCCCATCTTATATGATCTTGCACAAATTTCAGTTTTGCCTGTTTATGTGCGGCTTTTAACGATTGTTTTTGAAATCTGTTTCCGTCGCCGAGAACGTTTACTTCTGGATAAAATTTGTTATAAAATTTCTTGTTAGTTACTGGTAAATTTAAATTACATTTTATTTATTGTGTGGTTGAATTACCAAGAGAGGCTGATCGAAATAGTGAGAGCTGACTTCGAGTTAGTTTTACTATCCTTAGCGCGTTTTGTTAGTCATACGAATTACCTAACTTTATAAAATTGTTGATGAGATTATGAAATTGTTCCATTTTCTTAGCTATTCGTTAGGTTCGTAAACCCTATTTCTTTGTAACAATTTATTTTTTTGTTTTTTCCTCTTTAAATAGAAATTTATCTCTCTGCTCATTTTTATATATTTAATAGAGTAATATATAAATTTTTGAGGATGTCAGGTACTTCCCTACCTACATAATCTGACAAAATAATGTCTCTGCTATTTCGTTACCTACGAAAATGTAATTTTAGGTAATAGAGGAATAGAGGAACTACAAAAATTAGGTGAAACTACAGAAATTTCGCTGAGTGTATTATTTGAAAAATGTGCAAACAAATCGATTAAATTATATACAAGCTCATAGTATCTCTAAAATAGTTGGAAACGCCAAACATTTCTTTGAAAAACGGACTCTCCAAATGCAATATATGCAGTTATTTCTAGTTGATGCTATTCCGGTTGAATTTGTGTGGAATTTATTACATCAATTCCAGATAAAAGTTCTGATATTGCAACATTCCAACAGCTTACTTCCGAACGACGTTAAAAATATCGATATAGAATAAAAATATAAAAAAAATTAAACAATGTTTAGAGCTATATCCCGTTTATTGGTTGGCATATTAAACAATAGTTTTCTATTTTTAGAGATGTATTAACACAAACATGAAATAGAATTTTCGAACAAAATTTTGACAATAGATATTTAACTGACATCAATAAATGAATTATGTATGTCTAGATAAATTATATATATGTGGTTGGTATAGTTGTGGTTTATATATCTACTTAATTATATTACAAAAGACTAACAATTTATTTTCCTAATGGTTTTTTTTTTTTAGGAAAAAAGGACTAGTCAGTTTTTGCTTAACAACCTCTTTCCTTTCGGATTTCTCTCGTGTTGAAATGTATACGAGTCGGTGAATCGCACAAGATCAGCGCTAAACACGAGGCTGCTTTTGCAATACATATATTAGTACACAATACAAGACTGCGATACGGAGTGTAATGACTCGAGTGGATAGCAAAAGCACACCAACTACATTTGGAACAACGTTGAGGGGCAGAACTACAGCAAACGGATGATGGAACAGCCATCAAAGCAATTAACAGAAGATGTGCTGGCTCTCAACCGAGTACAGACACGGCTGTCTAAGGGAACACCTACACAGTATTGGCATCTTTAAAGATGAGTCTGTTGTAGACTATGAAATGAGAGTAGGAGACAGCCTGCCATCTTTGAATACCTCGCATCGGAGCGACGGAGACTACCATTGTTGGGAACAAGAATCCTCCCTTACAGGAGTACCGGAAAAGGATTTACCATACAGGCTACTAAACTTAGTTAAAGGGACTATCCTGTTTATCTAAAGAAATTCAATAGGCACGGAGTAATACAATAGGCCGCAATAGTAAGGAGATTTTATTTTGTATGTGTGGTGGGTGCAACTCTCGCGGTGTAGTTTTGTGTGTATAAATTGTGTTCAAACGACTTGGATGATGGAAAAAAAATTGACTAGTGCCCAGTGGTAAAACAAACAAACAAACAAATATTCCCGGGGCTTTCCATCTTCTTACAATTTCTTTCAAGTCCCGAACAAAACAATTCTAATTTTATCAGCACAAATTATTCGCTTTCACTGTTTTAGTACCATGCCATTTTTTTATACATAGAATGGAATACAGGTCAAGATGGTGACCAGTGAGCTAATAGCTTCTTTTTTTAGCTAATAGCCAGAGTAACTGAAAACTCACTTTCCTTTATAGAATTTTTATTTATCATTTTGTGCTGATAACTGTCTACTGCACCACTTTAGTGAGGATTTAAACATTTATAAACCTCTGTTTGTCGCTTTATTAAAACTATTAGCTGTGAAAAAATTCTGCATGGATTAATGGAGAAATTACTGCTACAAAAGACACTTTAGTCTTCTCAAAACAAATTAATAATAAATTTGCGACATTTAAACAACGTTACGTTAATTAAGAAAATAAAGCTCTATGAAGACAACCAGAGATATTTGACTCAAATTTCGTTTTCTAAGCTACGAATCTAGTTGGTTCTATATTTATTTCGTGTTGTACTGCAAATTGTGCCCAATGAATCTTACTATATGTCTCTAATCACTTTTGGTGACGTAACGCAAGCAGTTGCATGACTTTCTTCTTTGTTTACTTCTTCCAACGACCCCATCTGTTAGTTGCTTCACAGAACTGGCTTCTGCTCTATTATTTCTGGATCCTCTAGTGTACCTATTTAATTTCACCGTTATTGAAGACATCTTTCGACATGTATTCAAGACGATCATCACTAAACGTCTGTTCAAGAAGAGTAAATGAAATTGCATCATTAATTATCGGCCTACTGGACATTTGTCGGTATTATTATGAATAAAAATTTAACCTATTATAAAACCATTATTAAATCAAATAAATTTGCCCTTTTTACTAAGAGGTGTTAATTTCAATGCAACAATTAACATCGAACAAGGAGAAAGTTTAAAAACACTTTGACTTGAGAAACTGCGTCAGCCTCAGTTTTACAATTGACTGTATTTAGCTTTCAATGAGACTACGAATCCTTTGTATATTTTTAGATTGCACGATATGATTTCGACATGGAAAATTTTGGCAGTTATTCCTAATTATTGATATCTCTTTGATATTTTATGATAAACTGCACATTATTGACTATCAATTAATTTAGCGAACAATTAGCGAAATTTTTGTCACCTGTGAAGGGGATTTTGATAACGGCCAATTCGAAATTGCAATGCACTGATCGTATAGATTATTTTTGCAAGTATCTATGCAAGTTTTATCTGACGTACATTATCACTTAAATTAAGCTAATAATTCGTATTATTTTTCGGGAATTGTCACGGTTAGTTTCACCTAAAACAGTATGATACCACGGTAGCGGAAATAAACTATACTCATTCATTAGTGGGAATTAAAGCTGAACAAACATTTTAATCATCGACGTAATACGTACACACAATTAATGTCAGCACAGGTTTCAGAAACAAATCTGCTTATTCTATCAAGTGCTAACGCGTATACACCATTCATTGTTGCACTATTCCCCTGTAGCTGGTCTCGTATTGTTATTTGTATATTTCCTCTGTGTGTACATTTCAATGTATGCAATATACGTGCACCGTGTTTACAATCTAATTAGTGTAACCATTGATTACTACAAGGACCATACAGTAACAATCAAATATTGGAATGAAATATGCTTAAATAGCTCTGTAGCTTGGACAATGTGTTTATTTACGCATATCTGTATATAGCGTTGGGAAAATTTGATGATTTGTGCACGATAGCTATTAATAATTTCGTCAAAATTAGTTGGTATGATTCAATAATGAGACTCGTTATATATTTAGTTGAACAAATTCGATATAGGTATTGCTTGTTTATTAAAAAATAAGCAATAGTTGAATTTAAGGCAAATTTAAAAGGCTTACAGATAGGACGATTCACTTTTGCATAAGCTTTATGTTTTATATACTTGTCTTAGATATAGATTTTTCCTCAAAATTTATCTCATCTAATATAACGATTGTGTATCATGAAGAATAGAATGGAGCCCTTATGTTGCGTGGAAATAATGTGAAGCTTTCGATTGCTTTGAAGCTAATTCATTCACCTACATATCACCTATCAGTACAACAGATTTAGGTCCATAAAACAAGAGCATATTGCCTCATATGGTTCATAATTTGGTTAATAATCAATATACCATTTGTTTGACATAACTGGTTGGTTGTATAATAATTGGATAATTGTCATGAGAGGAAGTGTTTAAATGGTGATGGTTCTTTGAATTTAAATTTAAATTTATTCTTACGTGATAGCAATACTGATGGTAGCTTTGTTTTTAACCTACGACATTGGTGCACCGTACAATCATCAAAAATTAAATCAAATAATTTAAAGAAATCAATCTTAGAAAGTCCCCAATAGGTAAGAATTCATTAAGATAGTTTAGTGAGCACATTCTTATGTCTTAAGTTTGAAAATATATACTTTTACTTCAAAACGAAAAACACAAAAGTTAACGATGAAAGTTCAGGTTATGTTGAAAATGGCTAATTGTGTAGAATTTGCTGAAAAGTCTAGAGACCGAATATCAAATAGAAGAACTAGCTACATTGAAATTAATGTATGGTTCCTGGACTCGAAATAAAATCTCTCTACCAATGAGAAAACCTGTTGTTCAAGCGTTCCTAGGTATGTACTTTCTAGTTCTTGATTTCGGCGGTCTCGTTGCTCGCGGCAGGGGAGGGAAGGGGAGGGGGAGTTCAGAATCCCTCAAAATCAACTACTGATCAATTTTGTGGTGTTGATTGCGAATGTAGTATTAGATATTGAATGTTGACTATAGGTTACATGATACATTGATTAATACAATGAAACTTTCGACGTATTTAGAATTTTTGTCCAAAATTCGCCTTTCTTAGTACTGTCTAACTCGATACATGCCAGTTTGATGCCACATTCTAGTTTTTATTGTGGTTTTATTGTTGCAGTATATCAGTTTTCACGTCTAAGGGTCGTATTTATAGCCCGGTTGCAACCTCAATTGCTTGAGGACGTGATTATGACACATGTTGACATTTACGTCAACGCAGCGCTCTTATGCATTGGTAAGCATGAAATATAATACTCCTATAATTAGGGGTAAACTAAGATCCAGATTTATAGTTCATGCTTACGGTTGTGATTGAGGTTGTGTCGATGCTTGAGCACACGAATTTGACATATTTGCAATGACATTTACGTAAAAATGACATGCTTATTTAACAGCATTACCATTAGCATGAATCTGGGCCTTAGCTTACGCCTTGATGTATAGTTCATATTTAAGATTGTGTCGATATTTGAACACGCTAGTTTGACACAAATGTCATTATAAATGTAACAAGATCGCGTGCCTAAGCATGGACTTAACCTTAAACATGAATTTTGGCCTCAAAAGTTTTGATAATTTTTGTTATATCTGCGGTAATTACTCACAGAACTGTTTTGAAACTGCTTGGATGTAAGATTGCAGCATCATTGCAGTTTCATGGTCCTATGTTTGATTATCATCTGAGTTTCATTTCAAATCCGATAATGATAATGGAGTAAAGTTCTTACAAGTTAGACAAGTTCTTAACAAGACTCTGATTTTACTGTCGAATTAGTAGTAATGTAAAACTACCTGTCAGCTGAAATTGTGACCAGAATCTTTATCTTTTTCGTTACAATGAAACACATATTTTATACACCCAGTGGGCCCCAAAAAGGCTTTCAACATAGATCACAAATCTCCATAATGGAGACCTTTTTATAGACGTCTTCAAACTGAATTTAAAAGTAGTGAAACCAGGCTTCAGTCTGTCGCTGTTTGGCATGTATTGCAAATGAATGTATTAAGTATAATCATTAATGGAAGATTTCTAGGAGCTTTAAAATTGTTGTTCCTTTGCTAGAGTTTCGCTTTGGATGCAGAAAGTTTTGAAGCATCATTTGAATAAGACAGCAGTGCGTCTCAGTTGCATTCCACAAAGACGAAGCTTCCAACATGATGCTTTGGTAGATTTAAAAAATATTTCGTTTCTACCTATTCATATTAAACTAGTTTTAACGAAAAATATTGTTAATGTAATGAACAAAGTTTTGGAAAATTCAATAGGAAATCTATGAGGTGTCATAAAGGTTCTAGAGTCGTATCAATATTATTGCATTTCGAAGTTTAATATTATTCCTATACCTGTATATTATTGGTGTACCGAATTTTTCTTCAAGAATTTCTTCATTACCTGGATAATGAACTTAATTCACTGGTTTAGAAGTTCATTATAACTCTTGTGTAACTCGACTGACGGCTAAAGTTAAGCCACATCTCTACAGGACGTGAACCTTTGTTAATCAGCATAAACGCCTAAACTTACGAAATTGTTATTAGTTGCAGTGATAACCAGACAAGTTCTAAAGATACAGCGTCACTGCAACATCAAGTACTCATACAGATTTAGTGTTATCTATAAATTACGTTATTTACTAAAATTGTATAGAATTAGTTTGTCTTCTGAACAAAATTTGTCTAGATATTTTTAAATCGATATTATCTGGTAGATGAGGGAAAAACCTCTTCTGATTAAATTCTGTAAATGTTGGATCAGTTCTAATTTTAGTCTGAGTCAATAACGTCTACATAGTATTCCTCTGTTCTCGAGATGGTTACATACCGCCATAGCCAGATAAGCAATCGATCCTTGTCCTAACTATGAATTCTCCAGCGAAGACTATTTAAATAAATGCGAATTTTTTGAACGAGAAAACAAAGCTAATGAATAATAAGAAGTAATAATAAAAAATAATGAAGGCAAAAGCGAAAGTAGTGATAATGAAAAGATGACTAGTAATCAAGATGATCCTCCTTCTTCAGCAACAACACCCATAAGATTATTGATCAGAAATGTACATAATTTCATACGAAAGAACATCATTCCGAGAATAGAAAAAGCAGTTGTAACAGCAGATATCAAACGAAACATGACAGTACTTGATTGCCTCCAAAAATCTTTGAATGCAAATAAATCATCATACTAATATTAATTTGCAGTTACTTAAAAAAAATGTAGGAAAGGAGTTGCACCTAATGTCAAAGTTGCTGTTTTACAAATTTTATTACATGAAAAATAATATTGTCCCGCTTGAAAAGAACCTTTCTGTTAGTACGAACCGATTCCACATATCAATCTATAGACGAAGCTACAGCTAAGTTGAAAGGAGGATCGAAATCCTAACGCAATACCTTCCAATTAAATCAGTTAAGCGTAAAATTAAATTGGGGAATAGTTTTCATGCTGTTATTGTTTACGTTTTTATGATACTAGCCATATGTAGTGGCAAAGAAACTGATTCTAGCGAAAGTACACTTAGCGAACGAGTTGTCCACAAACTTACTAAGGCTTAACTTAAAATATCCTACTTTAGAAACGTATATCTGAAATAGAGAAGATACACCAAGATGCGAAGGTAAATTAGAAAACGATGAAAGTGAAATGGTTAGGTCTGCAGAAAGTACACTAGGTGTTAGACCTTGAAGGACACTACGGATATTTAGCGGGATTAGTAACTGCCTGTGACAAATCAATTTATTAATTTATTTGTTGAAGTGGCTAAATGTATAATTAGCGAAAGAAGATCGATTACAACCTACAGTTAAAACAACAAGAAAGTAAGAAAGGATTTCAAAAAAGCCAAGTTTTCTACTAATATTGGCAGGTAATCACCAATATTGAGTTGGAAAGTTTGCTGTATTACATTCCTCTGGGACTAAGTTGTTTCACAGCACAATACCTCTGAGACATGCAAGTCCCAAGAGTCTTTTCAAAAAATATAAATAAATTTTCAAACATGCAACATATGCCCGTATTAATATAAATACCATTAAACAAAGGAAAATGCAAAATATCAAAATTTGAGGTAAAAGGCTTAAATTGTTTAGTATCTTCATGTCTTTTCAAATATATATTCTACTAATGCAATCTCAAGCGTTTAGGCTATATAAACACAACAAAATCTATAGCTTGCAGAATTTTTATTAAGCTGTATTTCATAATTAGAATAGGCTTTTAATTTGTCGACGAAAAAAATAGATAGCAATTGATACACATTTTATACTGACCATTATTTGGTTCTATTAAAAAATATCCAACTATACAACTTGTAAATAAAACATTATGCCGAGATGTAGCACATACACATCGTCGCGGTAAACATAATTATCTGGTTCAAGTTCAAGGTTAAAGTACTCGTAAAAATCGTACATTATGTATGTGTATTCGTACTCGTATGTTGTATACATACAACATTCGCTGAATGAAATACACCTTTTATATACTATCGATATGTACTTTGTTGCAAGACCACTGTCGCTTTTTAATAAACGGTCAGTCAGCGCAAGTTTGGCCACGGCACACCTGAAATTGTGTTTGGGTGAAAGCCACTTCCTGAATACATGTATACCAACGCAATGTATAATATTATAAAGGAAAACGTTTGCAGCTTATGATACATCTACAGATTTAAGTAAAGAAAAACCATATAGAAGGTTTTGAAGAACAAATTAAATAAAGAATATTTGAATTTAAATATCATTCAAATCAAAAACATTTTGCGTTTTGTAAATGTAAAAGAAATAATATTGTATGTATAAGTGTTAAAGAAGTTTCATAGAAAACGCAAGCTTTATTGATTTCTTGTTGATTATCCATCTTTCTCATAATCTTGGGTTGATTTATATCTTTTTCCACTCATGATGAATTTTTAATCGCATAATTATTCAATTCAACTTGTCAACTTAATAGAGATTTCAGCAATTAATAACAGGTTGCCTACATAACAATTAGTAGCTTATAATATGCATATTACGTTAACACACGCATTATATGACAATATTTTAACGTCAATATCATGCTACAGTTTACGATAAATTTGTAAAATTAACTTAATTCCCTGAAGTATTAAATGTCCAACCAGGTTATAGGTATAATAAATACTCCATCAAGTTGTCGGAAGTTGTTGTTCTCTTGAATTACCTTATCTACATAATTTAAATATTCTTTGAGTTTCTTTCTTATTTGTTTTCTATTTATATTAGTTATCATAATTCAAATTGATGTTTGCTAACAAAGAAGCTAGAGTATATCACCTACATAATGAATACCCAAAATGAACTTCCTACTAGCCGCTAATCAAGGCAAACTCTGGTCGAGATTACTTGAGACAGGAAGGTAGATATTCAACATGATTTTATCCATTTTTGGCGTTGAGGTTAGCTTCGATAAACTTCAAGCTTAATATATAATATATCGTAATTATTTTAGTTTGCGATAGTATTGGTGATTTGATTGAATAATAAGGAAGGTTAAGTAAAAGAAACCATTTTTAACGAAATTGATTAATAGTGTAGAGTTTGTGTTATCGACCGTGATGGATCCAAAGACCCAATTAGACCTGTAAAATCGTCGATCAATATCAAAATATAAAAAACCAAAGAATGCCTGTAATGCATTAGAACCAGACCACGTGGATTCGATCTAACCGATCTCGTCAGCAATCCTCCAAGTGCAAGACCAAATTTCACTGCAACTCATCACTGACCTTAATGGTGTAACACCACCATGGACTAATTCCAACCCCAAGTGAAATTAGGTCTTGCATTTGGAGGATCGCTTTTTTACCTAGTAGTTCTGTTTACATTACTTTGTGAAAAAGTAACGGCTAGGAAGTTTCGGTTTCTAAAGTAGTTTCCTGTCTTTTTTTGCGTTATTGTACATTTAATTAATTTATAACTAGCGTATTTATTTAATCATCAATGTTAGAATCAAATAATATCTTTTGTGATGAATTACATATTCTAAGCAGTTTTTACAAGATAAGGAACTTGTAAATATTCTAAATTGTGGATAAGTTCTTGACTGAATAGTTTTACTGAAGGTGAAGTTTCAGTACAGGAAATAGTAGTTCGATAGAAAATTAACATAAAGTAATATGTTGAACAATGAAGACGATGATCTAGACAACATGATTGAGTTTGTTAGCGAGAGTGATCAGGAAGTGTCAGTTAATGAAATTGTGAAAGTAAAAGTGGCACAGAATTTGAACAATAATAAGACAGTTGTCGAATCTAACACAAATGATATACAAAATATTTGGTATGCTAACAATTAAAGATGTTCCAAAATTTCACATGAATGTGACCAAACACCATCTCATAACATCATTTCTGAGTTACTAGGGCTACGAATCATTACAGTTACTGTTACCCGATACCGACTTAGAAAATATATTGGTTTTACTATCGCTAAACTGCTAAACAATAATGTAAAACGCTTAAGAGCTTTCGGTTATCCAGAAGTCTCACTCCAAAACTTGTGAAATATATAAATTTATTAAAAATAAAAATTTGGACATAGAAATATGCAATCCTTCTACGTAAAAAATGGAACAAAAAATCCAGATAGCAGATGCAAAAACTCATTACTGGGGCGTAAGCGAACAATAAAAGCAGGAAAAGCTCTAAATTGTTGAGCTGAAATTTACCAATTTGCAATAGCATGGGCCATAAAAATATATATTGAATTTTATAAACGTTAATAATGAATTTTTTAATATGTATTTGGATCCAAAAGGTTTGTGGACCACTAACAAATTTGTAGTAACTATATTTAGTTCATTTGTTATTTAAATTTCGGTCCTGAAGACCTAACAACAGTATTCACGTATAAAAATTCATATATCAAATGTATCACAAATGTATTGAGGAGTTTGTACCATTATTGTGTTATGATTTACTTAAACGTATCGATGAAAAGCAAACTTGAAGAAAGAATAATAAAGTATTGAACCGCACTTCATGGCCCATTACCAAATTTATTAGTAGTGTTAAAGAAGTGTTGTTACCCAAAACTTGAAATTAAGAGCAGTGTTTGCAAGCGTTGTTGAACATTGAAAATGTGTTAAACGACCACAAGAAGCGCTGGTAGCATATTTAGTGCAGTTTAGTGCAGAATTCAGTACAAAGGTTTTCACAAACTAGAATGAATAGTTTGCACTGTCTTTCCAACTTCCCTGTATTCCTATCACTTCTTATCAATATCATCTAGGCCATTCCCAGAAATTAGACTTTAATGAAAATACAAACTATCATACGATCAACTTTAACTAAAAACTTTCGGTAATATGAACATTTATAATATGTCCATTTTGCAAAACTTACGCCTAAATAATCGAATACATTATCACGCTGTGCTGAACAAGTATAGCAATTATCTTTTTGTAAAACTGGATTGGAACTGTACCTCCCCACATAAAGAAAAAGAAAACAAAATCATAATTTTCTAGAAATAATTGGTAGCAGCGGTTTTTTGGCATCGTGAAAATGTCTTACAAATGAAATATATACCCCAGATCACACCCTGCCTTTGCCGAAAGAGCTGATATTTTTATATATTCAAAAATGATTCTCGTTAGGTGGATAAGATGAACAACCTCCAGAATATAATTATATTTCCATGAGACGATTTCATAGATTAATTATCGATTTAAATAAGATCATTAGGACTCACCAATAGCCTCTTCTGTGTGAAACCATACAAGAAATATATATTGATTTAGATATAATGGTAGTTCAAGAAACGTGAACTGGTGAACCAAGAAGTTTCTCAAGCCATTTTTAATGGTGAAACAAAAGCTTCAAGTTGAATGGACCTGATGACTTCACTTTTGTACAAGAATTAATAAATCTTGACTACTTTCTGAAAAGGGTTTTGCTCTTCAACCTAAAGCTTTCCAACCATATTACGCACAACCTTTCTTGCAGAAAAGAAGAACTAAATTGGAGAAACTATCTCATCCTTCTCGTAGTTCAAAGTTTTACTAAATTCGGAAGCAAATCTTTTTGTAAAAACATTAAAATATAACAGTAGTTAAAACACTTGCAAAGAAGTAATTTCTTCTTCAGTTTTTCTAATTTTGTCCTTGCTGTACTCAGCACAGAACATCTGTATTTAGGAATATTAATCCCTGTTGTACACTACACATTCGTAACTAACGATATTCTGCATCAAATCTTAATTTACTATAATACCTCTATCTAGAAATATTCCAGAATGCATTTTCTTTTGCCTGCAGCAAGCTTCATTCATTCGCAAATTTATTAGTTATCATTTATTATAAATGCAAATGTAATCTTCATACACTCAACGTGTATTTCTTTGTTTTTAATATTTAACAACTCAACGAGCTATGCATACTAAAAATCTCTAATTACACGGTTTCCTTCTTTTATTCGCGCAGAACTCATTTGTTGGGATGGTGGCTTGGAAAAGTCGCAACGAATGCTTGAAATTCTTCGTTAGTTAAATGTCAGCCAGTTATTTTTTTCAAATAATAGTAATTATTTTATAGCGAAATTTAAATGTTCATGCAAGGACACTACGACGAATACTAATGCATTTTATGCACTCAGAGTAAAGTCTATATTTCTATATGCATTTATTTTAAAATATGTGTAAGTAAAAGATTAAGTTGCACATTTCATAAACTGACAATTATAAATGGGGCCTATACATATCTAGCAACTTTATATGGATTAAAAAAATGGACCTTGAAAAATGTCAGTATGGAAAACATACATATGTACATATGTGTAATGAAAGACTAGTACAGATAGAGTATTGACAAATGCTTTGCTAAAACAGAACTGATTTATTGAAATAATAAACTGACGACTAGTTTTAACTAGATGAAACTAATTTATAGTTACTGTAAATACAAACAAATATGGTAACTGGATATGAGTGATCACCAGCAAACAGAAAAAGAGAGAAAGCTCTTTGCATCAGTCAGAAAGCTAGAACTTCGATTGTTTCCCAAGAGTTCCACGTCAGCTTACACTGAAAAGTGTAGAATTTTAAAGTAACTACTGCTGCTTGATTGTATGCACCATAGACGGTACAAAGAATTTTTATCCCGGGCTCTCTTTTAGATCCTCCGATTCCTACACTGTGGGCCCATATTTGTCTCTTATTTTTAGTCGTTATACTAGCGACACAATCATAAGTTTGATTCTTGCCAGCTAATTTCCACGAATTCAGTCTCCTGTTGTATATAACGGCAGTATGCCTTTCTGAAACTATTTATAATGGACATCAACAAGATTCTCTCTACTGCCAATTTGATAATGGCCGAAATACTTTCTAAAGTCGGTAACATATTTGTAAGGATTCAGAGAACTATTTCGCTTTAACATATGTTGTTGGGTTTCCTTACTCGTTCTGTTTGGCAATAATTCAAAGATGACATTCTTAAACGAGTTCCGTTATTGCTCAATATTGAAAACTCTATATTTTTACAGAATATTATAACGGGTATGCAACGCCACAGACTTGCCATGGCATTTGAAAATGAAATATATCCTTTGTTTTATATCTAGTTTATATAGATTTACAGTTCCTTAAACTTTTATGTCTACAATTTCATCTGCTATGATCATGTGATTATAATGAGATGAAAGTTCATATTCTATGATCATTTCACTTGATGATCGTCTTCTGATATATACTATCTCTGTCAACTCTAATGATTGATTCTAATCTAAGTCTTTATATGCAATTTTCTATTCTAGGAAACTGATTACAAGAAAAACAATTCCAATAAAAATTGAACATTGCTCTCTGAACGTTTTGATCTGGATATCACACAATTTCAAAAAACTTGTAACTTCGCAGTATAAAAGGTTGTTTTTCCACGTAAATAACCCCACGCTGCTCTCTCACTTCGTAAACAATACGTAATATTGATTTTATAAGCAGGGAAGTCAGCCGAGGAGAGATGAAATTCTACGTATGAAAGAATTGGGAACAAATAATTCGTATTATGAAATACATCGTGTAGTATATGTGAATATATATAACGGTTTTAAAAAGATGTCATATTACTAACACTGGCATACATAACTATCATCCTGAATTATAATAAAATTCCGCTTTTACGTCCAATGGTGAAGAGAATATTTTTAGCCGGGGAATTTGCTCGTTTCCAAAAATCTCATTTACATAAATGTCAGTGGAAATTATTTTAGGACGGATCGATTGCTTATCTCGGCTATGGCGGTATGTAACCATCCGAGAACAGAGGTACTGTGTAGACGTATTGACTCAGACTAAAATTAGAACTGATCCAACATTTACAGAATTTAATCAGAAGAGGTTTTTCCCTCATCTACCAGATAATATCGATTTAAAAATATCTAGACAAATTTTGTTCAGAAGACAAACTAATTCTATACAATTTTAGTAAATAACGTAATTTATAGATAACACTAAATCTATATGAGTACTTGATGTTAACGCTGTATCTTTAGAACTTCTCGGTTATTGAACTAATAACAATTTCGTAACCAGAGGCGTTTATGCTGATTAACAAAGGTTCACGTCCTGTAGAGATGTGGCTTAACTTTAGCCGTCAGTCGAGTTACACAAGAGTTATAATGAACTTCTAAACCAGTGAATTAAGTTCATTATCCAGGTAATGAAGAAATTCTTGAAGAAAAATTCGGTACACCAATAATATACAGGTATAGGAATAATATTAAACTTCGAAATGCAATAATATTGATACGACTCTAGAACCTTTATGACACCTCATAGATTTCCTATTGAATTTTCCAAAACTTTGTTCATTACATTAACAATATTTTTCGTTAAAACTAGTTTAATATGAATAGGTAGAAACGAAATATTTTTTAAATCTACCAAAGGATCATGTTGGAAGCTTCGTCTTTGTGGAATGCAACTGAGACGCACTGCTGTCTTATTCAAATGATGCTTCAAAACTTTCTGCATCCAAAGCGAAACTCTAGCAAAGGAACAACAATTTCAAAGCTCCTAGAAATCTTCCATTAATGATTATACTTAATACATTCATTTGCAATACATGCCAAACAGCGACAGACTGAAGCCTGGTTTCACTACTTTTAAATTCAGTTTGAAGACGTCTATAAAAGGTCTCCATTATGGAGATTTGTGATCTATGTTGAAAGCCTTTTTGGGGCCCACTGGGTGTATAAAATATGTGTTTCATTGTAACGAAAAAGATAAGATTCTGGTCACAATTTCAGCTGACAGGTAGTTTTACATTACTACTAATTCGACAGTAAAATCAGAGTCTTGTTAAGAACTTGTCTAACTTGTAAGAACTTTTACTCCATTATCATTATCGGATTTAAAATGAAACTCAGATGATAATCAAACATAGGACCATGAAACTGCAATGATGCTGCAATCTTACATCCAAGCAGTTTCAAAACAGTTCTGTGAGTAATTACCGCAGATATAACAAAAATTATCAAAACTTTTAGGGCCAAATTCATGTTTAAGGTTAAGTCCATGCTTAGGCACGCGATCTTGTTACATTTATAATGACATTTGTGTCAAACTAGCGTGTTCAAATATCGACACAATCTTAAATATGAACTATACATCAAGGCGTAAGCTAAGGCCCAGATTCATGCTGATGGTAATGCTGTTAAATAAGCATGTCATTTTTACGTAAATGTCATTGCAAATATGTCAAATTCGTGTGCTCAAGCATCGACACAACCTCAATCACAACCGTAAGCATGAACTATAAATCTGGATCTTAGTTTACCCCTAATTTATAGGAGTATTATATTTCATGCTTACCAATGCATAAGAGCGCTGCGTTGACGTAAATGTCAACATGTGTCATAATCACGTACTCAAGCAATTGAGGTTGCAACCGGGCTATAAATACGACCCTTAGAGGTGAAAACTGATATACTGCAACAATAAAACCACAATAAAACTAGAATGTGGCATCAAACTGGCATGTATCGAGTTAGACAGTACTAAGAAAGGCGAATTTGGACAAAAATTCCTAAATACGTCGAAAGTTTCATTGTATTAATCAATGTATCATGTAACCTATAGTCAACATTCAATATCTAATACTACATTCGCAATCAACACCACAAAATTGATCAGTAGTTGATTTTGAGGGATTCTGAACCCTCTTCCCGTCCCCTCCCCTGCCACGAGCAACGAGACCGCCGAAATCAAGAACTAGAAAGTACATACCTAGGAACGCTTGAACAACAGGTTTTCTCATTGGTAGAGAGATTTTATTTCGAGTCCAGGAACCTTACATTAATTTCAATGTAGCTAGTTCTTCTATTTGATATTCGGTCTCTAGACTTTTCAGCAAATTCTACACAATTAGCCATTTTCAACATAACCTGAACTTTCATCGTTAACTTTTGTGTTTTTGTTTTGAAGTAAAAGTATATATTTTTCAAACTTAAGACATAAGAATGTGCTCACTAAACTATCTTAATGAATTCTTACCTATTGGGGACTTTCTAAGATTGATTTCTTTAAATTATTTGATTTAATTTTGGATGATTGTACGGTGCACCAATGTCGTAGGTTAAAAACAAAGCTACCATCAGTATTGCTATCACGTAAGAATAAATTTAAATTTAAATTCAAAGAACCATCACCATTTAAACACTTCCTCTCATGACAATTATCCAATTATTATACAACCAACCAGTTATGTCAAACAAATGGTATATTGATTATTAACCAAATTATGAACCATATGAGGCAATATGCTCTTGTTTTATGGACCTAAATCTGTTGTACTGATAGGTGATATGTAGGTGAATGAATTAGCTTCAAAGCAATCGAAAGCTTCACATTATTTCCACGCAACATAAGGGCTCCATTCTATTCTTCATGATACACAATCGTTATATTAGATGAGATAAATTTTGAGGAAAAATCTATATCTAAGACAAGTATATAAAACATAAAGCTTATGCAAAAAAGTGGATCGTCCTATCTGTGAGCCTTTTAAATTTGCCTTAAATTCAACTATTGCTTATTTTTTAATAAACAAGCAATACCTATATCGAATTTGTTCAACTAAATATATAACGAGTCTCATTATTGAATCATACCAACTAATTTTGACGAAATTATTAATAGCTATCGTGCACAAATCATCAAATTTTCCAACGCTATATACAGATATGCGTAAATAAACACATTGTCCAAGCTACAGAGCTATTTAAGCATATTTCAGTCCAATATTTGATTGTTACTGTATGGTCCTTGTAGTAATCAATGGTTACACTAATTAGATTGTAAACACGGTGCACGTATATTGCATACATTGAAATGTACACACAGAGGAAATATACAAATAACAATACGAGACCAGCTACAGGGGAATAGTGCAACAATGAATGGTGTATACGCGTTAGCACTTGATAGAATAAGCAGATTTGTTTCTGAAACCTGTGCTGACATTAATTGTGTGTACGTATTACGTCGATGATTAAAATGTTTGTTCAGCTTTAATTCCCACTAATGAATGAGTATAGTTTATTTCCGCTACCGTGGTATCATACTGTTTTAGGTGAAACTAACCGTGACAATTCCCGAAAAATAATACGAATTATTAGCTTAATTTAAGTGATAATGTACGTCAGATAAAACTTGCATAGATACTTGCCAAAAATAATCTATACGATCAGTGCATTGCAATTTCGAATTGGCCGTTATCAAAATCCCCTTCACAGGTGACAAAATTTCGCTAATTGTTCGCTAAATTAATTGATAACAATAATGTGCAGTTTATCATAAAATATCAAAGAGATATCAATAATTAGGAATAACTGCCAAAATTTTCCATGTCGAAATCATATCGTGCAATCTAAAAATATACAAAGGATTCGTAGTCTCATTGAAAGCTAAATACAGTCAATTGTAAAACTGAGGCTGACGCAGTTTCTCAAGTCAAAGTGTTTTTAAACTTTCTCCTTGTTCGATGTTAATTGTTGCATTGAAATTAACACCTCTTAGTAAAAAAGGGCAAATTTATTTGATTTAATAATGGTTTTATAATAGGTTAAATTTTTATTCATAATAATACCGACAAATGTCCAGTAGGCCGATAATTAATGATGCAATTTCATTTACTCTTCTTGAACAGACGTTTAGTGATGATCGTCTTGAATACATGTCGAAAGATGTCTTCAGTAACGGAGAAATTAAATAGGTACACTAGAGGATCCAGAAATAACAGAGCAGAAGCCAGTTCTGTGAAGCAACTAACAGATGAGGTCGTTGGAAGAAGTAAACAAAGAAGAAAGTCATGCAACTGCTTGCGTTACGTCACCAAAAGTGATTAGAGACATATAGTAAGATTCATTGGGCACAATTTGCAGTACAACACGAAATAAATCTAGAACCAACTAGATTCGTAGCTTAAGAAACGAAATTTGAGTCAAATATCTCTGGTTGTCTTCATAGAGCTTTATTTTTCTTAATTAACGTAACGTTGTTTAAATGTCGCAAATTTATTATTAATTTGTTTTGAGAAGACTAAAGTGTCTTTTGTAGCAGTAATTTCTCCATTAATCCATGCAGAATTTTTTCACAGCTAATAGTTTTAATAAAGGGACAAACAGAGGTTTAGAAATGTTTAAATCCTCACTAAAGTGGTGCAGTAGACAGTTATCAGCACAAAATGATAAATAAAAATTCTATAAAGCAAAGTGAGTTTTCAGTTACTCTGGCTATTAGCTAAAAAAAAGAAGCTATTAGCTCACTGGTCACCATCTCGACCTGTATTCTATTATACTCGTATGTATAAAAAATTTCACTGGGTACTAAAACAGTGAAAGCGAATAATTTGTGCTGATAAAATTAGAATTGTTTTGTTCGGGACTTGAAGGAAATTGTAAGAAGATGGAAAGCCCCGGGAATATTTGTTTGTTTGTTTGTTTTACCACTGGGCACTAGTCAATTTTTTTTCCATCATCCAAGTCGTTTGAACACAATTTATACACACAAAACTACACCGCGAGAGTTGCACCCACCACACATACAAAATAAAATCTCCTTACTATTGCGGCCTATTGTATTACTCCGTGCCTATTGAATTTCTTTAGATAAACAGGATAGTCCCTTTAACTAAGTTTAGTAGCCTGTATGGTAAATCCTTTTCCGGTACTCCTGTAAGGAGGATTCTTGTTCCCAACAATGGTAGTCTCCGTCGCTCCGATGCGAGGTATTCAAAGATGGCAGGCTGTCTCCTACTCCTCATTTCATAGTCTACAAATAGACTCATCTTTAAAGATGCCAATACTGTGTAGGTGTTCCCTTAGACAGCCGTGTCTGTACTCGGTTGAGAGCCAGCACATCTTCTGTTAATTGCTTTGATGGCTGTTCCATCATCCGTTTGCTGTAGTTCTGCCCCTCAACGTTGTTCCAATGTAGTTGGTGTGCTTTTGCTATCCACTCAGTCACTACACTCCGTATCGCAGTCTTGTATTGTGTACTAATATATATATTGCAAAGCAGCCTCGTGTTTAGCGCTGATCTTGTGCGATTCACCGACTCGTATACATTTCAACACGAGAGAAATCCGAAAGGAAAGAGGTTGTTAAGCAAAAACTGACTAGTATTTTAAATTTGAAGCAAATTATTGATAACTCCTTTTTTGTAAAAAAAAACCATTAGGAAAATAAATTGTTAGTCTTTTTTTGTAATATAATTAAGTAGATATATAAACCACAACTATACCAACCACATATATATAATTTATCTAGACATACATAATTCATTTATTGATGTCAGTTAAATATCTATTGTCGAAAATTTTGTTCGAAAATTCTATTTCATGTTTGTGTTAATACATCTCTAAAAATAGAAAACTATTGTTTAATATGCCAACCAATAAACGGGATATAGCTCTAAACATTGTTTAATTTTTTTATATTTTTATTCTATATCGATATTTTTAACGTCGTTCGGAAGTAAGCTGTTGGAATGTTGCAATATCAGAACTTTTATCTGGAATTGATGTAATAAATTCCACACAAATTCAACCGGAATAGCATCAACTAGAAATAACTGCATATATTGCATTTGGAGAGTCCGTTTTTCAAAGAAATGTTTGGCGTTTCCAACTATTTTAGAGATACTATGAGCTTGTATATAATTTAATCGATTTGTTTGCACATTTTTCAAATAATACACTCAGCGAAATTTCTGTAGTTTCACCTAATTTTGTAGTTCCTCTATTCCTCTATTACCTAAAATTACATTTTCGAAGGTAACGAAATAGCAGAGACATTATTTTGTCAGATATGTAGGTAGGGGAAGTACCTGACATCCTCAAAAATTTATTTATTACTCTATTAAATATATAAAAATGAGCAGAGATAAATTTCTATTTAAAGAGGAAAAAAAAAAAAAATAAATTGTTACAAAGAAATAGGGTTTACGAACCTAACGAATAGCTAAGAAAATGGAACAATTTCATAATCTCATCAACAATTTTATAAAGTTAGGTAATTCGTATGACTAACAAAACGCGCTAAGGATAGTAAAACTAACTCGAAGTCAGCTCTCACTATTTCGATCAGCCTCTCTTGGTAATTCAACCACACAATAAATAAAATGTAATTTAAATTTACCAGTAACTAACAAGAAATTTTATAACAAATTTTATCCAGAAGTAAACGTTCTCGGCGACTGAAACAGATTTCAAAAACAATCGTTAAAAGCCGCACATAAACAGGCAAAACTGAAATTTGTGCAAGATCATATAAGATGGGATTATGAGTGGGATTTTCTGAGGAGAAGACATTTAACGTCTTACACAGTACGCGGAACCTAATTACGCTATCTGAACTCCATAATAAGGACAGTCCAAAGTTTCTAAGGAAAAAATTCTATAGGTATGTATTTGGTCTGATATCAATCACTTGAATAAAGATTTTGATTTTTGAGTTAAAGTACTTTCAAGTATATGTGCCAAAATGTATGGACCCCGGTGTATGTATATCAGTAGACAATAAATCATCCCCAGTCCTCTGCCAAAGACATATTTGATACTATGCTCATACTTTTCAATCATATAAATGGTATTGTTATATACACGATAGCACTTGCAGAAGTCCTAATATAAACATACAATGTATGCTACCTATGTATATATATTGCATTGAGTATACGCTTTCGTTTTATGACACCGGTTCCCATCCTACCACATAGCGACTAGAACTAACCGAGCGATATTTACGCCGATAAGACAAATATTTGTTTTATCGTCATAGGGGTCCGATATTCGCGTAAGTTTTTGCCGCGGAATAATGAATCTCGAGACACTACCTGCGCGCGAGCTTTAATTTCACCCAACGTTGGAAATTCGATAAGGGCGATATTAAACCAGCATTCGGTATCCAATCAACCTTATAAAATTTCCACTTAGCTATGTATGCGATGGCGATGTCTAGGTTCGCTTGCATGTGTATGGGTTGTTGCACGCGTATGGCGACAAGATTTGACAGTAGTACATACTAGTTCATATACATATATACAGTTGGTTTTAGAAATGGATGGTATACGTGTATATGAGTGGATTCTTATGTATGGTTTCTATTTTCGTTGTTATGAGGGTCGAACAGATCTATTTCCTATTATAAACCGTTAGGAATTTGTTATGATAATAATGTGTACATATGGAAGATAAATTAGTTCCTCTTACCATTATTTTTCACAGTTATAAAAGTTACAAAATATACTGGATATAAACGTTTGTAAAACTCGTTTTGAACGAAAAAGTATTTTTAATTCGTTCAAAACAAGTGGAAAATAGCCATAATATAAGTTATAAAATACCAAATTGTATTGACAATTTTAAAAAGACATACTTAAATAATTATTCCTCGTTTTTCAAATTAATATTGCTCACTTTATTAGCAATTGCAGTGCGAGTTTAATTAAATTAGGTCTAATTATGATAACAAGATTAAGAAACAATTGAAAGCCTCATTTTAAGGTCATTTAACAATACCGTTAACGAAACCGAACGAAAGCTATTATTAGAAAATGTCTCGTGCTATCTTAAAGTTAAAAATAGGAAAATAACATTAACATTTCTTAATAATCGACTCAATTTATCTTGACAAAACCCCATGATTAAATATTAAAAGGTGTTCCGATGACTCTATCACTAGGCCAACAAGCTGGTGAACCTGTTCTATTTAGACTGTGATCTAAAGATGGAGGACGGCAAAATGTCCTGCATATTGTATCCATGTCGAATGGGACCAGTTCCCAGTTTATTAATCTTGACTCGTTGTCGTAAATTTTTTAACTTTCAAAAACATCTAAAAATTTATACTTGACTACATAATTGTTGACGCGTCGGAAGCAAAAAAACAAGGATCCATATTGAGACCTATATTATTTATCTTGTACACTTGTTCTTGTACACAATGGAGAAATATTTAGCAGTGTTAAAGAAAATGTTTTCCTTGGATTAACCATTGACCTACACTTATATAGAAGGAGCAATTGAAACAGTTGCACTTTTGATATCTAGTTGTGTTCTAGGTTAAATTAGTGGACAGACAATCATTTTTGTTAAGCCAAAAGCTTATATAAAAAATGAATTTGAAACCCTAGAAACTATTTCGAAAATCTGAAAGCTTTAAAATCATTAAAATTTGACAAAAAAAATTGTTTTTATTTCAAAACTGACAAAAGAATTAAGGTTGTTATTTCAGAGAAAAAGAAATACTACAACCAGATTAATGACCTGCTAACTGGTAGCTTTGCAAGGCAATGATCAAAAATCCTTTAGCTAATATGATTACAGACGTCCTTAATATGTTTAAAAGCTGTAACAAACTTTTCACTCCCCATGTTAGATATAAACGACATCTTGCGAATCCTACCATTTTTAAGTTGTATTATTCTCCTAATATTCATAAATCTGGTAGGTCAGTTAGACCTATTGTCTCGGCAGTAGAGGCATTCAACCTTATAGGTTTCCAAATCGATAGACAAAGAACTCAATATTTTAGCAATATAGCAGTCTAGGTTTGCAGTTAAAAAATCATATTGAGGTTGGTGTAATTTCAAGGAGTGTGGGGTCGTAATACGAAGACTGACATTCGGTATGCAGTTAATGATTGGAGCCCATGCGCTCCCGAAACATGTGTTCCGAGTAATCAAACGTTGTGGTGGTGGTGTTACCAATGTTTTATCTATATTGAGTTTATTAAAAAGAAATTCTGATTTGGATTGATGCGAGTTTTTTTTTCTAGTGTTGCAATTCCAGTTACTTCGACCTCCTTTTAGAACTCGTTAGTTCAAAAGAGCGTGGACCCAACATTTCAAACCATTCTAATTTAATGAAAAGACTCTTCTTACCTAACTTTTATATAGATCGTTTTGAAAAAAAAACCACGAATTTGAAGGTATTTTTAAAGGATTTCATTGAAGGATGTGGAAACCAAAAGTGTAATAATGACGGTTTCCTTTAAATTGCTTGGGAGTCTTGATGCATCGGGTGCAAAGCCTTCATTTTCCGTAGTTTCTCAAATTCCACAGCAAATACGGAAAAACATCTTTAAAAGCCAACAAAAACACCAAACTGAACAATATATTGGTTGAATTATATGCTTGTATATGAGCATCAATTTTCTTCTGGAATATTATTATTAAATAATCTCTTCGATAGCATAAATGCTGTTTATGAAAGAAGGAAAATTGATCAACTAAATCTACCACAGGATGGCAGATGTTCAGGAACTGACTCACACCTTTTACTTGAACAAGAAGAGGTAGGAGAGCCAACTCAAATTTATAAAATATGTGGCCAAGTCAGCCCCGTAGCTGATAAGCGTCTAGTGCGTGGTTTTTACGCCTTCATTTGGGGGCGCATTTATGTATAGAAAAAACAATTACAATAAATACGTTACGCACGCGCGGGTAGATACGCGTTACGTGAAAACTTTTTGCTTGAAGTTTTAAATACTTATTACTTTAGAATTTTAACAAATCTTCAAAAAGTATTAAGAGTGGTCAGTTTACTCCGACAAAGCCAATGCAATTTTTTGCTTTTGTTATAACTTGTTTTGCTCTTCTGATATACCTATCTCTTACTAGTAAAAATGGGTACATTGATTGGATCAATTAATTTAAAACGTCATGAAACATCTACTTCTCATTTAAAATCTTATTCAAATTGGTTTGATTTGCGCTGCCGTTTAAAATTAAATTTGACAAATGACTCCGAACACGAAAGATTATTTAATTTAGAAAATAACGATGGCATGCGATTATTGAAAGACAATTGTTCAGTAGTTGGCGAGACCATGTTTAGCGTTTCGGGACTATTCTAGTAAGTTATATGAATACAATAACGGTAATTTTCTGAAAGCAGTGGAAATGATTGGTCAGTTTGATCCGGTAATGATAGAACACTTAGCAAATGTAAAAAAATCTCTTCTACTGAAAACACACATGCCTCATTACATTAGCCATGATTTTCAAAATGAGATTATTAATCTCCTAGGTGATGCTGTTACAAAAAATATAAGAAATGAACTTGAGAATGCTAAATATTATTCAACTATTATGGATAATAGTCCTGATCGAAGTCATACAGAGCAGTTAACTTTTATTGTAAGATTCTTTGATTGCTCAAAGGGTGTGGCAAATATAAGAGAAAGGTTTTTAGGATTTCTCCTTCGACAACGACAACAGGTGAACGAATTTTCGAGTATTTGACTGAGACTATCCTACCTAAATTTAATTTAAATATTAAGGAATGCGTGGCCAAGGATACGACAATGGCTCTAATATGCGTGGCGCAAACGCTGGGATACAGAACCGTATTATTGCCGTTAATCCTAGAGCTACGTTCGTTTCTTGTGCTACTCATACATACTTTGAATTTAGTAGTAAACGATGCTGCAAAATTAGTCAATGAAGGCTTAACGTTCTGTAGTATATAATTTTTTCGTCATCTCTGTATTATAGATAGAATATACAAAAAAATCAAATGTGAGTTCTCTTAATAATAATAATAATAATAATAATAATAATAATATTTATTAATGTCCAACAGGTGCAAACCCAATAGAGGACACAAAATTGAAAAGCATTGCATAATTTACAAGTTGAAGTAAATAACACTAAATAGTATAAATAATAATTATAAAGTAAGTATAATAATTATGAAGTAATTAACATAAGCAAGAAACTGATTTAACAAAACATATTGTTAATAGTATTTCCCAGTTTCGTCATTACTGCATTAGGCGAACGTTTCATCATATTTGTCCTGGCTGGAGGTGGCTTGAAAGTGCAGTCGGTCCGAGAGTTTAAGCGTGGAATGTAATGCCATATTCTCGAGAAGATAAGGGCAATCAATCTTATTACCAACCAACTTTAGTAAAAATTTGCGACAGAGTGCGTCACGACGTTCAGACAAGGACTTCATCTCATGACGTTCCAGCAGTTCTACTTGAGGTATGCCAACCTCAGGATAAGTCCCATCAAGCTTGTAAGACAAGAACTTCAGAAATTTACGGTGAATTCTATCCAGCTGCAAACAATCACATGCGTAAAAGGGATACCAAACGAGTGGTGCATACTCCAGTTTACTAAGGACATAAGCGCTGTATAAAATTTTTAGGAGTTCGATGTCGGTGAAGTAACGTGAAGCGCGTATCAGGAAACCGAGAGAACTAAATGCATTTTTGCACATAGATAAAATTTGCGGTTTGAAGGTAAAGCCAGTATCAAAGAAGACACCCAAATCCTTAAATTCTGTTTTCCTTTCCAGAGAAGTACTATTAACTCTATAATCTACAGTAATTGGGGAACTGATACGTGTATATGATACAACACAACATTTTTTAACGTTAAGATTTAGACGGTTTGATGTACACCAGGTAGCAAGTTTTTCCAAATTCTCTTGCAACAGGATGGCGTCGTTGTTGGATTTGAGTTGTCCATATAATTTAATGTCGTCCGCATAGGCCAGGACAGGGCAGGTGAAACATGTCAGGAGATCATTTATGAAAAGGTTGAACAAGAGGGGACCTAAATTTGAACCCTGTGGCACCCCTTTGTGTTGGATATATTCAGTAGATACAAATCCGTTGTATGAGACGTAACATTCGCGTTGGCTTAAGTAAGAATCTATTAGGCTAACAGCTGATGGGACAAAACCAAACGCTTCTAGTTTCGAAAGAAGGAGCGGGTGTTCTATTGTATCGAAGGCTTTTGGATAATATTTAACCTGTATCGGAAGTCGTTGGGAAAATAGAACAAAAGCTATCAGACCTCTCTTTTTCCAATTACCCGAAGTGTATGATAGTCTAATGGAATTATCTACAGATCAGTCCAGGGATACTAATATAAGACACGCTGCTGATTCTTTGGCTACAAAAATTAAATCTTTTAAATTCGTTTGTTCCTTAACAATATGGCATTGTCTTTTAGAAAAGATAAACGTTGTCAGTAAACTCATTCAGAACACGTCTACAATAATAAAAGAAGTGTCTTTACAAAATTTGATACAATTTGTTTCCACTCAGAAAACAGGTGAAAATTGATATTTTAATGGAAAAGGCAAAAACTATTAGCAATGAAATTGATGGCACAATTTCCCACCAGTTTCTACAAACAGGATTAGTGTCTTTTTGTATATGAGCCGACAGATGAACCAGTGGTAAACCCTAAAGATCATTTAAAAATTTTTTTTTGTTTTGATTACACAAAAAATTCTATCGAACAGCGATTTAACCATATGAAAGGGCATGCTATTGTTTTTTAGATATTAGAAATATTGATCAAGAAATAGTTAAAAAAGCTATTTCGATTTAGACATATATTTAATGGACGAAAACGATAAAGACATTAACGGTGCAGAGCTGTTCGAAGAAATAAATACTTTTAAATCACTGGTAAGTGAGGACACAACGCCTATGGAAATTCTAAATTATTTTGTAGCAAATAATTTATATTCTCTTTTTCGAACTTATGTATATGTAGCTCTCAAAATTCTTGTTACTCTCCTTGTATCTGTCGTTACTGGAAAAAGGTCGTTTTCTAAATTAATAGTTATAAAAAACTATTTACGGAGTGCAATGTCTTGGAGTCGTTTGCCAAATCTAGCTATAATTGTTATAGTATATTATAATAATTTAAGTGATGTTATCAATGAATTTGCAACTAGCAAAGCTAATTGTATTTTTAATATTAAACAAATTCCAAATTTTTTACGCAAGACGAATTGAAAGAAAGCAGGCATGATAATAAAATTTTTGGAAATTATAATTATAAAAACTATAATTTGACTTACCAACTTAAATGACACTATGGTACACGCTATTTTACGTTAATTAAAACAAATTTTAACTTTATCACCCTTACACCTTCACCGTCATCTTAACCACATCGCACCTAAAATCTAACTGCTTTTTGCATTGATGCACACCAACAACGTTATGACGCATCACCAAAAAAAGTTTGAAATCGTTTTTGTGATATACTGGAACTCGATTTAATGTAAACATCAAAAATACAGTTCCAACAAGTTTAAATGACCAGAATATAACTATTATAATTTTTTTTAATAGAATAATCAGTCTTATTTTATTTTTGAAAATTCCATAAAAGTGAAGACATATTTATTACTTAATATGTAATACGCTTGAAGGGCATACCTCATACCTCAGTATAAATAATTTGCACGGATTAAATTCAAAATTAGAATTACGAATCCATTTAGCCATGTTGTATTTATTTAATATAAAAACGAATTAAAAATTTTGGATATAACACTGTTTTCAAGTAATTAAACAAAGGAAATATTCTTAGAAATGTTTTGTAGAAATAATAATTTGACCTACCTTAGATCACTCTTTGGTATGATGTAACACTGCACTAATATTCACACAGTTTTAAGTTAATTAAAAAATGTTCATTTTTATCACTTTTACCATTTATATTAAATTAAATGAATATCGAAAGCATCTTCGCCACATCCCGTCTAAAATCCAACTGCTTTGTGCATAGGTTTAAACTAATAATGTTACGGGCGATGTATTAGCAAAAAAAAGTTTACAATCGTTTTTGTGACATACTGGAACTCGATTTAATGTAAACAGAAATACAGTTGCAAGGAGTTTGAATGAGCAGAATTTAACTCTATTATTAAAAAACTAAAATATGAATATAACTTCCCTAAGTTGTAAAATTGTTTAATATGAGAAGTAATTTACATTATACAAGAGCATAATCACGGTGAGTTTTTTCTTATGGAATAAGACGTTTTTTTTTATTTTTGAAAACTCCATAAAAGCCATTTTTTAATTAAATTAATTAGAAATTATGATAAATAGCGTTTGCACGCAATTTTTGAGACAAACAAGCGGCAAATATATTAATAATTTGTTCTCAAAGGAAAAGCACGGACATGATAATTATTTTAGGCGCAGGTGAGTCTCATAAAAAATCATAATGTCCAATTATATACATTTGTTCTTAGATAGAGATTGACATTGGTTTTGTCACAGCAATAGAATAAATAAAACATCATCATAAATACGAAATATTTGTTTAATAAGTTAATTATTAGCAAAATTGTACAATTGTAATTAATTTTAATTTACCTTAATATCTTTAATTTTATATTTTATATGTTTTTTAATTTAATTAAGT
Source organism: Holotrichia oblita (assembly GCA_023690525.1). Lineage (NCBI taxonomy): Eukaryota > Metazoa > Arthropoda > Insecta > Coleoptera > Scarabaeidae > Holotrichia > Holotrichia oblita. The sequence continues at coordinate 114,752,875 of CM043019.1, forward strand.
ATATCATTTACCTACCTTATTTACTACATGTGTTCTATTGGTATGATATGAGGTATATAAGGTAATATAGGTAATATGAGGTAATATAAAATATTTACTGTAAAGGGCGCATTTTTTTATTATTGCGTGCAGTAAATTCATACCTTAGCTGCGGGCCTGGGCCATGTTGTCATGCTTTTCAACTGAATCTTAGAGATAAGTTATTCAGGAAATTTTATTACACATAAAGAGAAGTTTTCTAGAATCTACGACTTTTCGTATAGATCTGGAGTCCTAGCCTATTGTTTGACCTACTTATGCTCACATTATTACAAACGCTAAATTTACTGTTGAAGCACTTGTCGATAACAATACGCCAAAGATTACTGAACAAATGAGCTAAACCAAACAGATGAAGAGGAAGCTCTAACGCGAGATTTTAAATATTACATGAGGTAACTCTCCCACGCGTGTTGATAGAAGCACAGATCAGAACCACGGTTATCAGCTGCTTTAGAACTTTTTAGAAGCTAATTTTCGGCTATCATCAGATCTTTTCGAATGTTAAGCAAACATATTAGCTATTTCCTAGAAAATAACCTTCCAGTACTGTTGCAAAAAAAAACAGAAAAAAACGTCAAAACTTGTTACTAGAAAAGTGAAAAATATTTAGAACATTTTGGATTACACAAGGATGCAGATGATCTGAATGTGAACCAATTTAATTTCTTCCATAATTGCCACCATTTTCTGCAACAATTTTCTCCCTAAGAGACGCCAATTTTTGCATGCAGCTGTACATCAATGTATACAACAGCGAATATACTCTGTTTACACGTATATCGCATCATACATTTACGGTGCATATGTATGAGTGAATATATGCCCGAGCTTGCTTGCTTACTCACTTACAATCGACGACGTCAGTTGTGCCGCCTCCTAGCGAACGTGATCAGAAATAACTCGCGCATATGCAGTAACTGACCTACCCGACAGTTGCTTGCACATAGTCAAGCGAAATAGGCCCTTTGCCCTAAATACGGGCCGCCCGAAAAAAAAAGGCTAAACGAGACATCACACGGAAAACTGGGTCTGAAAACGTGCCTTATATTTGTAAAATTTACTAAATTTAAACGAAGATACGAACGTGCGAAAAACTGTACCGGGTGGTGAATTAAAATTGAAAGAAAACCAAGGAATAAAATCGCGGTGCATAATGTTGTGTCGTATTTTACCGATGTTCTTTTTGTTTTTTAGCCGCGTAGTATTATGCTGTTACCAACCTATGAATATAAATAATTAAGTGATCAGTGATTCTAGTGATTTAAATTTTGTTTCTTAGTGGTTTGTTTTTGTAAAACGAAACTTCAGTTTATATCTATGAGACTTTATAATATGCTTAAACGAAACTTTTTATTTAAAATTTTGGTTTTTGTACGTCCGATGGTTTTATGCTTAGTATGGATTCATACCAAATCATCTACATGTGGTACATAACTTTCTAATTGTTTGTAACTCGGGGGAGTCTAGCCATCCAGTGATATGACTTTTTTTGCGCGAAGCAACGACTGAACACGATATTATCGCTTCGTCAAAGTAAGTTGATAGCTTGTAATAAGAAACACTGTAACGAATCTCTGCCATTCTTTTTGTATTCGTAACGAATATGACATGGAAGATGTTGCAAATATGTGTATGATTATTTCACGAACAACATGCAAAATATTTGTTATGTTTATAATTAGATTTAATTAAAATCTTATCTGTTCCTTAGTCGCTCTATTATTAGCATTGAGAATGGTTTGGAAAGGAAGAACTATTCTAAGCAGTTTCTTCACATTTTTTAATATCTAGAAAAAGGGATAGAGAGTAACGTTGTTTATTATAATTGTGCTTTATGACACCATGAGTCTCTAAACTGTCAATCTTTAATGGCCAAGGTCATATTATAAATAAGCTTAGGAAAATTTGGATTTAAATCTAGTTTGTTTACTTGTAGATCCTTAGGAAAACGGTTTCTTCTGGTATAATGCTGAAATTGTGTTCCTTTTCTTTTAATATTTTTATATCTCGGATTTTCTACATGTGATCGATTATTTTGACTTTTGTCTTTTTGTTTTGCTGGTCTCAAGTTTTGTGGCTTCTTTAAAAGTATTATCTGTAACACAATTAGCTTTATTATTGTCACTGTCCTTTGAAGCTATTCCTGCGGTACAGCTAGTAGTACTGAAGACCAACTTGCGTAACTATTTCGTTTCTAAAAAAAGCTTTCCATCCTTTACTAACTCGCTACTAACGCGCTTTTGCTTAACCCACACTACCTTTAAAATAAGAGACAAACAAATAAAAGGAGTTTTTGTAGTCTAAAACTAATCAGATATCTATGTGATGTACCAGGGAGATCATAAAGTGAGCAATAAACACAAAATAGAAATAGTTTAACAGAAAATATTAAAAATCTGTAAAATGTATGACAATGTATGTTTTATTTTTAATTAATCGTAATATGTAATATCATAATTAGAATAAAAACACCGCTAATGTGCAAAACAATCATATGCGAATGTAAACAAAACATGAATACAATATTTGGGACAAATTTGACAACAAAAATTCGATTTCTAGGTCAATACTAATACAATAGGATTTTTTATTATGAAACTCAAAACTTCTATCTAATCAGCTAAAATTCTGCGGATATCGATAGACATTTTTTATGCGCGTATCGGGCACCCAACGCCTTGTGTTTGAAAAGTTTGAACGGCTTAATCACCACAAAAAAACACGACCTATCCAAACACACATTTACGATAATTCCTTTGTTATGCTACCACGCGAATTTGTGCCAATATTCCTTACCTGTACGGAATGCGAATGTTTGGAAATCGATGCATCGGTGTTTTGACCGTCTATAAATACGATTTATCTGTTGATTAATGGCGCGACTGATAAGATTTCTGTTAAGTATATGTTCGCGTCAATATGTATATTTTCACTGGTTATTTCTATCTGCACACATTTCCCGATCCGTATCAGTAACCGATTTTTTTATTTACTTATTCTACTTCCCAGGTAGCACACAACGTTGGTGTAACGTTGGCTGATTGTCCGAGTTACATTGGGCACGCGTTGGGTAACAATGTTGGCAGTATGTGAAAGTGTGAACATTTTACAACGTTGGTTTTATATCTTTAGGCGACATTGGCGTAGGATAAACTTTCAATACCTACCCATTCTGTTGGTGAAAC